>JAMXBD010001345.1:0-395796 GCA_024138025.1 Combretum micranthum
AACATTACATGAACTACATGGGACAATTTTTTAATCAGATTAAACTCCGCCGCTTTGCAATTGTTGTTTAATCTTAATTCATGAATTCCTGTGAACCCTAATTCTTCTTCCGAATTATCAGAATTCTTATCAATCCAATTTCGTATAGAAACAAAATAGGTAATTAGGATTCAATACATATATTCCATAATCTAACAATCTTACAATATAAATTCAAAAATCATTTTTAACAAGATAAGGTTTCATCACTTCACACAAGAAATAATTTAGATACTCATGGATGATGATTCAATAATCAATAGGAATATGCAATTAATATAATTATGAACAAAGAAATTAGATAAATGAATTGCATAAGAAAAAGAGAGATTAGATATCACCAATTCAAATATCAAAATCTTCAATTACAAATTCTTATAAGCTTCAAATCTCTCACAATTCTCTATGAAATGCTAAAAGCTATTGATCTACTAAATGTGTGTTGAATTGTTTTTCCAATTTTCTTGACTGATCAAACTAGAGGAGGGAAATCCTCTTTATATAGGAAAAATTTCATGAGAAGCATTAATGAAAAATTGCAGTTTCAACCTGTATGCTGGCAATTACAATTCCTACGCCAGCGGCTTATAGTAGCATAAAGTCCTTCACTCAATACACAGGTAGTGCACTGGCAGCTTTCATCTTCGTTACAAATGTAGGCCATTTATACACCAACGCTTAGATATGGATCTAGCCGCAGTTTTCATGCCGGCTTAGGCAATCCATTCAAGTTGACCGTTTATTTTGTAACTAAGCATTCATATTTGATTGTGCATCCTGATCTTCGATCTATACTGCCTTAACGCCGCAAGCTTTGAATCTAGCATACATTATAACTTCTCTACACTGGCAACTCTTGAGCTCTGAGCTGCCGGCTTTCACTCTACACTGCCCTCTTCACCTTCTACGCCGGCGGCTTTTAGGCGGCGTACCTTCAAATGAAAGAATGCTTGTAAGGCCGGTAGTGTATACAATGGCTTTGAGAAGGGCAAACATATTCATCTTGTAGGTCGTCTCAATGCCGGTGGCTTTGATTCCCAGAAAGCCGGCGTTGAATGAAATCGCAAAGCTGGCTTCTTCTTTCTTCTACACTGCGTGTAGAGCTAGTTTATTTAACTTTCGTTAGTGTACACTGCCTTAAGGCCGGCAGTGTAGAGGTAGCCTTAAGAATTTTCATTCTGTTCATGAAGAAGGCTGGCCGTACGTCAGCGGCTTAGACTTCAGAAAAGCCGGCGTACCCCCTGAGTTTTCCTATTTTCATTTCAAATTTTCTTCTTTTGCTTCCCTTTTTCCAAATTAGACTTAAAACATGAATTTTAAACAAAACAAGTACCCATTCTAGCCATTTATGATAAGTTTATCATAAATTAAACATCAAAAGGTTGTATGAAATATGATCTTATCAACTCCCCCACACTTGAACTTTTGCTTGTCCTCAAGCAAAATAATTAAGAACAAAATTCTTGAATCTATATAGATAGTACAATTTTTCTAATTTAAGCACAGGTTCTTTAACTTGTTTTTCTTGTACCTATTGCTCTAACCACACTAGTTTCATGTAGTCAGTGTACTTTAATCAAAATTGAGGAGTTAATCCAGACTAAACAAGTCTTAATCTTAGTTTTTAACAAAAGAACATTCTATTCAAAAAGCAAATACACAATCCACTGAGGAAAAATACTCATTTAAACTTCATTGGACTTTTAGCTTATATATATATACTCTTAGTAACACCGAATGAAAGCATGTGGTATCTACTTTTTCCTTAGATTTTCTCCTTCTTTATTACAAGTCTCATTTTATTTGAATCTTTGCATTCATTTTTCTTTTCTTTTTCAAGCATTTATTTTCTTTTTGGGAGATTTTTACCTCCATCTTTTTGCTCTTTAAAGTTCATAATTTGAACTTTTGCCTTTCTTCCCTTCTCGTTATAGTGAGTTCATTGAGTTGGCACATCCCAAGCTCATCACCTAAGTGACCATGTTTCAAAATACCCTTAAGAACTCTTCCTCACTTTAACATTCAAGTTCAGATACTCATGACTCAAAATTTTAAGTTAGAGGAGTAGTGGCTATGCTTGTTTCCTTTTTTTTTTAATGCAATAACAAATCAAAGACTTATTTTTATAAAGGATCACTAAGTCAAAAGTTTCATTTGCCTCTTTCACTAAATGTTATATTTCAAAGAGTATATACAAACTAAAATTTCCTAGAAGTAAACCTGTTTATTCTTCACAAAAAGATTTGACCAGCTCTTAAATTTCCAATTCCAAAGTTAAAAATAAAGTAAACTTGTTCCTTAAGGATTTTGCCACGCAATTTCAACTTAGTAAACCAATCACAACAGTAGGTAAGTAAGATACTTTAACAAGTTAATTTCATTGTTTCTTTGTTTAATCAAATGCTTTCAATCATTACTTTGTACTATCTCTAATTTTCAAGAGATTTTTGAAAATTTTGGCAGAATTTCCCCATAATTTGCTTTCAAACCAAAAATATAAAGTGGGTATTTACTCAGATAAATCCTGTCAAACAACAATTAATCCAAATAGCCAAATCAATTCAAACAGCAGATCATATTCACAACTCCATTCAATTCAGTTTATCCCTTCTCCCACACTTCAACTAAACAGTGTCCTCACGGTTTCACGGCTATAAAACAAATGAGAAAAGAATTGAAACCTTTGTATTTTCCTTTTGAATTAGAGTCGGCAAAATTCAAGGCAAAGAGAGATTGCTTATTCAGTCTTGTAATCTCTACAAAAGAAAAACAAAAACAAAAACAAAAATAAAAGCAAAAAAATAATAATAACTAACAAATAACTACAGATCAAAGTGAGTCTACCCACAGGGACTTGGGTGCTCATAATAAATACAGGCCAATATGAAAAAAATAAAGATCAATGAAGAACAAATGAAAGCTAACAAGATCTCTAGCTCTCTAGCTTTGGATTAGCTCTGCTAGTGTGCTCAGGACTAAATCACTCAGTATCTCCTGGGCTGGCTGTGTGAGTGTGCTCTGAACTAAGTCTAGCAGTATGCTCTGAGCTATGCCTAGACTCAGTAGAAGTCTCATAATTCATCTCAGCCCCTTTTTCTGGATTCAAGCAACAGATTGTAGTCTTCACTGCCTCAAAAATCATCTTCCTAAATTTCTTATTCTTCTTGTTCTCCTTGATTTGTTTGTCCTTGAGCTCTTGATTTTCCTTCTTCAAACCCTAGATATGTACCCTAAGCTGGTCCATATCATATGCTGAAGCAGTACCTATAGGAGGAAGAGGAGCAGAGGAGGATGGTATGTCAATAGGAACATCACCAGGAAAGATATCCTAGAATTCTAACTCCACTAGAACTGGTAAATGAACTCCTCTGGGGTTTTTCAGCAATCCCCAGCCTCTGAAGGGCGCTGATGAGATCTTCTTGCTTTGAAATATCTCATCTCCCTGAAGACCTTCAAAGATCCCCATATCCTTCAACAATCTAGTGATATAACCACCACTGAACAGGAGTCTGGTCATGGTATCATCAGCCTGCCTATAGATAAAATTGGCTATCTCCACCCCCAAATCAATTCTATAGCTTTTAATAAGGCTATAGAGATAGAACATATCAAATGTAGTCACCTTACTATGACTAAGCTTCTTGCAGCTTAGTGTATGTGTAAGAATGTGGTGGAGCAGCTTGTGCTCAATAGCAGCAAATGTAGTGGCTAATGACTTTGAGGGAACAAATGGCTCATTTGCTCGCTCAGGAGGAATCAATTGATACCAATAAGCCTCCTGTGTCATTTGATTTTCTCCCCCAGGCCAGTTGTTAGGCAGATTCAAATTCTTCCCCTCATCATCATATAAACCCAGTAGTTTTCCCATTTTCTTCAGTTTGACTTCCCGAATCTCACCAAACACCTGAAACTGAAATGTAGACTCAGCTCTGTCAGGTAAACTCTTCAGTGTAGATAAGAACTCGATGGACAAGTTCTTATATGCTGGCTCTCTAAAATCAAACAATCTAATCCAAGATGGATCTTGGATTATATTTCTAACCCTATCAATCAACCCATATTCATCCAGCAAACTCTAACCTAAATATTGGGTATTCAGGAAATCCATCTTCAATAACCTCTTCTTCCTGTCCTTTGCATACTGCTGACTGGACAGTAGATTCCTAGTTTGTGAACCAGAAGTAGAGGCATCAATAGTTCTCTGCTTTTTCTACTTAGGAGTCATTCCTGCAATAGTATTAAAGGAAATTAGAATTGTATTTGAAATAAACCAATGCCTAGTGAATCATGTCATTTCATTAAAAAAAAAAAATCTTAGCATAATTCTAATAATCCTAGTGAAATTTTTTGTGAATGCACTTAGAATTTTATGCCTAATTCATTTCACCACATGAGTTGAAACAAATCTGAGATCCTAGCATATCAATATAAAGCAATCGACATGGAATTGGATTGAAAATTATACACTTGCAAAATGAGTTATAAGTTGGTAGCTTAGATCAGCCAGCTTAGACTTGAACGTTGGGAATTCAAAATTCACTAAGAGAAGTATCCATTATGAGTTTCAAAAATTTTCATCAAAATTCATTTAAACACTTCTAAACCCAATTTTATCTTCAAAATTTACACAAATTTGAATTCCCAAGTTCAACTGGAGCAATTAACATCAATAGGAGCTGATGCACAGTTCAAAATCCATTTCATTCATCCAATTTCAGTCAAAGCAGAAAAGCCCCAAATTTCGGATTCATCATTACATTGTCAGTTCAAGAACCCTAATTCATAGAATGATCATAATTAATGGATCAACTAAGCAACAAATGTAATTAATCATGCTTTGATCTGAAATCCAACTCCAAAACTTCATTTAAAACATTACATTCATAAATTCTATCTAAATCCGACTAATATGACCCATCCATCAAATTTGACAATTCAATTCCCCAATCAACAGATTCAAATCATATATGAGTGCAATTTGCAATAAAGAATAAATAAAAAGAAGTAGATGAGAGTACTTACTTGTTCAAGATGAATCCAAGCAAGTGGGAGAATGAATGGGGGATTAGGAGTACGTGAGTGAGAGTAAGAGAGTGTTGAAGGAGAGAAATGAAGAAGAGAGAGAGAGATACCTGCTAAAATCTGATTCTGCAGAGCAAATGTCGACATTTGTATCGAATACGCCAGTAGCTTACATACCGGTGTATCAAAATTTAATTCTTGCCGAGAGCCAATGGCCAGCGACTTTCTCATGTGCACTGCTGGCGTACAAATCTACACCAGCTTCAAGGATGGGGGCTTTGAAACCCAGGTGCCAGCTTTGATTGGAAACCCTTGAAACTTTAGTTTTACTCCGCCTTCAACACTAGCAACGTAAATGTTAAGAAGCAGGTGTTCTAATTAATTTGGGTTTGTTGCACAAGCTGGCTTTAAGTCGGCGGCGTTGAATTTCCATGTGCCGGCCTCTTCTTCTTATTTTTTTTTTAATGAACAAAGAAAATTTAGTACCCTAAATAATTAGAATGCCTACCTTGTAATTCCTTAGAACTTTTCCAATTTTGACCAAATTGTTCCTCATTCTCTTTTTCTTGAAAAAAAATGCATGTCCCTCATCAGTAGAAAGCTTAATTTCCCTTTTTGATCTGCATATAATAAAAATTAAGTTAGTAAAAACAAAACAAAAATACTACTTTAAGTTAGACATGGGTTGCCTCCCAAGAAGTGCTTAGTTTAGAGTCGCTTAGCCCGACTTTCCCAATTTTGTCATGGTTCTTTAAGATTTATGACAGTAGTAGCACTATCATGGTTTCCCCCTTCATAATAATGTTTGAGCAGATGCCATTCACCTTGAAAATCCGATTATCATCAGTTTTCAATTCTACTGCACCGTAGGGAAAAACTTTTGCAATTTCAAATGGTCCTGACCATCTTGATTTCAACTTTCCTGGAAACTACTTCAAACGAGAATTATAAAGTAAAACTTTTTGTCCAGGCAAAAACTCTTGCTTGATAATGTTTTTATCATGCCATTTCTTTGCTCGTTCCTTATAGATACGAGCATTCTCATAAGCTTCATCCCTCCACTTAGCCAATTGATTTAATTGAAGCAATCTCTTTTTTTCCCCTGTAGCTTTTTCATCAAAATTTAAGACTTTAATGGCCCAATATGCCTTGTGCTCAAGTTCTATAGGAAGATGACATGATTTACCAAAAACAATCATAAATGGGGACATTTCAATAGGGGTTTTAAAAGCAGTTCTATAAGCCCATAATGCATCATCTAATTTTGAAGACCAATCTTTTCTAGATGCATTAACAGTTTTTTCCAAAATTCTTTTGATCTCCCTCTTGGATACCTCAACTTGTCCACTGGTTTGTGGATGATAGGGGGTAGCAATTTGTGTGTAACTCCATATTTTGACAAAAGTTTTTCAAATTGCTTGTTACAAAAATGTGATCCCCCATCACTAATGATAGCTCTAGCACCCAATCTGGTAAAAATATTCTTTCAAAAATCTTAAAACTACTCGCATCATTTGTTTGTAAAGCAACAGCTTCAACCCATTTTGAAACATAATCTACTGCCATAAGTATATATTTATTGAAAATGATGAGGGAAAAGGACCCATGAAAGTCAATTCCCCAAACGTCAAAAAGTTCAATTACCAATGTTGTTTTGTGGTAATTCATGTTTCTTTGAAATGTTACCAGTCCTTTGGCATTGAGCACATGACACTATGTTTCCTGCAATCATGAAACAAATTAGGCCAATAAAATCCAATGATAAGACCTTAGCTGTTCTTTGAAGACCAAAATGACCTCCTGCTTCTTTTGAATGACAATGTTCAATAATACTAAGCTGTTCAAATTCAGGCACACATCATTAATCATTGATCAACACATTTCTTGAACAAATATGGTTCATCCAAAAGTAACTTTTCATCATGCAAAAACTTCTTCTTTTGTTGATAAGACAAACCATATGGAATGATTTTCTAACCAAGTAATTGACATAATCAGCATACCAAGGCAAACGTAATCTCTACTGCATGCAATTGTTCATCAGGAAACTTTTCATTGATAGGAATATCTAAACTATCAGATTCTAGTCTAGATAAATGATCAATCACATTCTCAGTCCCTTCTTATCTTTGATCTCAAGATCAAATTCTTGCAGTAGTAATATCCATCTAATTAGCCTAGGTTTTGCATCAGCTTTAGCAAACAAATATTTCAAAGCAACATGATCAGTATATACTATGACTTTAGATCTTATCAGGTAAGGTCTAAACTTGTCACAAGCAAATATAACAGCAATAAGCTCATTTTCAGTTGTGGCATAGTTTCTTTGAGCCTCATTCAATGTCCGACTAGTATAGTGTATAACATGAAACAACTTACCTCTTCTCTGACCCAATACTGCTTCCACAGCAAAGTCGTTGGCATCACACATGAGTTCAAAAGGCAGCTCCCAGTCAGGTGCAATAATCACTGGTGTAGATGTGAGCTTTTCCTTCAATAAATTAAATGCCTGCAAACATTTGTCATCAAAATTGAATACAGAATCTTTTTCAAGAAGATTACACAAAAGGTCTAGAAATTTTAGAGAAGCCTTTTATGAATCTTTTGTAGAAGCCAGCATGTCCTAAGAAACTTTTGACTCCTTTAACATTTGTGGGTGTGGCAACTTCTCTATTATTTCAACTTTGGCCTTATCAACTTCAATTCCTTTTTCTAAAATTTTGTAACCTAAAACAATTCCTTCTCTTATCATGAAATGACATTTCTCCCAATTTAAAATCAAATTTTTTTCTTTGCAACTTTTAAAGACATTAGTTAAGTTTACTAAACATGCTTCAAAAGACTTTCCAAAAACAGAAAAATCATCCAAGAATATTTCAATAAAAATTTCAAGCATGTCAGAAAAATAGCCATCATACACCTCTGAAATGTAGCAGGTGCATTGCAAAGACTAAAGGGCATCCTCTTAAAGGAAAAAGTACTATAGGGACAAGTAAAGTGGTTTTCTCTTGGTCATCAGGTGCTATGGAAATTTGATTATAACCAGAGTAACCATCTAAAAAACAATAATATTCATGCCCTGCAAGTTTTTCTAACATCTGATCAATGAAGGGAAGGGGGAAATGGTCTTTGTTGTTGGCATCATTTAACTTCTTATAATCAATGCAAACTCTCTACTTAGTTACAGTACGAGCAGGAATCAATTCATTTTCTTCATTTTTTTACTACAGTCATACCACCTTTCTTTGGAACAACTTGAACTGGACTAACCTAATTACTATCAGAGATAAAATAGATAATACCTGCACCAAGTAGTTTCAAAACTTCCTTTTTTACTACCTCTATAAGTGTTGGGTTGAGTCTCCTCTATGGTTGAACTGTAGGTTTGCACTCAGCTTCCATCAAAATCTTGTGAGTGCAAATCATAGGGCTAATTCCCTTGATATCAGCAATAATCCAACCAATTGCTTCTTTATGCTCCCTTAGAACTCCCAGCAGCTGCTGCTATTGTTCACCTATCAAATAAGATGAAACAATTATTGGCAAGGTATTTCCAGTTCCTAAAAAAGCATATTTCAAATGAGTAGGAAGGGGTTTAAGCTCAAGATTTGGTGGTTGTATCAATGATAGTAATGGCTTGCTTTCACTAATGCCCAGCTCCTCATAATATCTGGTTTTAATTTGAGGCACTTGCGTAACTTCTTCCTCTTGCTCATCATCACTCCAATCATCCAGATCTCTTAGCACAGATTCCACAGTTTCTATACCTGCTTTTTCTTCAATAGACTCAGAGATAAACTCATCAATAATATCAATAGTATAGTAGGAACCTTTATCAAATTTTTTCTTTGCATCATAAACATTAAAGGTTACCTGATCATTTTCTACCCCTAAAGCGAGTTTACCTTGTTGTCACGTCCCGAGGGGTACCCTAAACGTGACAGTCCACCGTACACAATACTAAAGCCTAGGAATGACTACCTTAGTCATGCAAAGGCTTCTATATCATGTACAAGGCGTACATCACAACCAAGGGAACGCATCGGAGTAGTGCAATTTATATTGATAATAAATAAGTAACAAGGCAAAGAGAATACTTATCATAAAACATAAACATACTGCATTGCAATTCTTAGGGGCATGTCCATCTATGATCTTCTAATAATTATGCATCACTATTCATATAAGTCATTATATGTAAAGAACCTTACAAAATTACTTATCTTATGATTCTATTTCCTTCATAGAAGCTTAACCATCCTTCCCATGATTTCCTCAATGTCATGATCCTTACTTTAAGCCACGGATATACCAGTTTCAACAAAATCTATAGGGGTATAAGCTACAACTAGCTTAGTGAGATATTCCTTTTCATTCGCACCATATTTTCAAACTAGTTTATTTATTTAATCACACAATGCTATGCATACAATGCAACAACCACGTGATTACACAAATATATACAGTTATCCGGAAACCATATAGAACGGATTTACCGCTCCATATCAAAGGTTAGGGAATCGGGTTGAAGGCCTCGACCTCTACTGCTAGTCCCCAGGTCCTTACCCACAGCGTTCGGTTGGCTCGGCTCCGAACCTAGAGTCGCTTTCCCCAAGCGATTTGGATTCTCCAGGAAGGAACATGGCCCATGGCACCACACGATCATAGCCAATCCAACTCTAACGCGTAGGAGTAGCAGCCTTCCAAATTAAATGTGACTTAATGGATGCTATGCGTGAGCATTTTAGTTTTCTTAAGCCAAACCTTATTAAGGTTTATTGGAGGCGATCAATCAATTTAACAAACAATAAACAGTCATACCAGTAAGTAACAAAATTATTTAAACAAACAGTTCGAAGTTGCGATATTCTTATTCTCATTTCATACATAAACATAGAATCACATATACATAATCCAAATTCCCAAATAATAGCCATTTATCTTTTCTTAGTATACTAATGCCACTATTTTACAAGCACAAGCAAGGTAAAGAAATTAGAAGGAACAACTCACTCGCCCATTTCGCTATCTTCTTAGTCGTAGTAATCCTTGGTAGGGTATTCTCGTGTCCTCGTCACCTAGACAAAAGAAATACCCAGAAAGTCTTTCATGAATTCTATTCTTGGAGATTCTAAACTTCTCTTAAAATCGCGGTAAAATCGTATAGAAGAAATTCCAACTTAAAATGGCCATAACTTGCTCATTTTAAAAACTCAATTTTCGCATATAATATACCGTTTTCTACCTATTCGAAAAGATCTATCTGTTTCTAAGCTTATCTTTGTCATATAAGGTCATTTGGGTTCCAAAAACATTGGGTTCAGATTAAAACGAATTATTTCTAAACTTTTGCAATCCATTTTCTAATTTAACTTTCTTTTTAAGGAAATCCTTTTGCAACAATATAAGTATATAAATATATATTCGATAAACACTTTTGAATATATAGGTAAGCTCACTTTGTATGCAAAAAATCCTAATGGTAGTGTCTCAATAATTTATTTCATAAAACAATTTATTTAAACTTTAACTTCGAAAATTTCTTTTCAAGTATTTAAAGAACCTTTATATTTTCCTAGGTTGTTATAAATGAGTATATTCTTATTTTGTTTTCTTCATTCTTTTTCCATGGACAATTAAATCTTCTTTTAACTTTAGTTTTTCATAAATTTCACTCCTAATGATAAAAGATCAATTTTATCGAAAGTATATTAAGTTGATGAAAAACCCTTTTTCATAATTTTATCTTTAGGATAATTTTAGAAAATGAGTCTTGTCTTCTTATGTTCTTTTCTAAAATATAAGCTTTTGCTTTTTAAAACTTGTTCTTTCATTTCTTTTGAAAAGGATTATTTTTATTGATAAAATCATTTGTTTCTAATCTTATTTATATTCTTTGAAATTAGTTTCTCTTTTAGGAATTTGAAAATCATTGTTTTTCTTAAATGGGTTTTAACTTTATGGATTAAATTCATCTTATCTTTGAAAACTAGTTTGTTTCCTTAGTTTTGTTATGAAGTTAAAAGAGTTTAAATCTTAAGCTTTTGTAAACTATTTTACTAAAACTTAGGTTACCGCATTATTCAAAGAAAATATTTTTTCTTATGTTTCCTTAGTAAACTATCTTTGTTATTTAAGAAAACTTTGAGAAAACTTGTGTTACTTTAGTCTTATGTTGTTGATAATAACTTCTTTATTTTGTGACAAATCACATAATAGAAATTCTAGTTTTGAGTTCCTTTAATAAAATGAAATTCTACTTTTAGATTAGTTGAGACATTAACATTATGTAGATGCAAGTATCATAAGCATATAAAATAATAAGAACATAGGAAAATACTAGTAACAAATAATAAGCAAGAAAATAAAATATCAAGTATTGGGAACCTTAACTTTATCAAGGTATCCGGTCAAGTATTGGAGCCTTAACTTTATCAAGGCATCCGGGACTAAGAATGGACTAGTCCCGAAAGATTAAAGAAAATAAATAAATAAAAGATTGTTTTGACTTGATATGGACAAGTCTAAGACTAGAAAGACTAGTTTTAATAATAACATGAAATAAATTGCATAACTTGAAAGTAAATAAATAACAAATGAGCTTATATGCTCTAAATAAATATATATACATAATATATATAATATAAGTTAGATTAGAAGCAAATAATAACAATAATAATAACAACATAATAAAATAGAAAGCTTATGTACAAGAACAAAACATGAACATGTTTTGCTTTTACTACTCATGTGAGTTTCAAAACAACACCATAGTCATGTTAAGTTACATGACATGAATAGATAAATGGTTAAAAGAAATTTTTACCTAAGGTATTTATGTGGTATGAAGATAGTATTGAATGTATGGTTATGTAGTTATGGAGAGATGGTAGTTGTATTGCATGAAGAGAAATTCTTGTGGATATTTGGTGAAAGAGAGTTTTGGTAGAGAAAAAGTTTATGGAGAGTGTTTGTGTAGAGAATTTGAGAGAGTTTTGATAATAAAATGAATTGTGTGAAAGAATGGAAGAGGAAGGGGGTGTTTATAGAATTTTTGGAGTGAATTTTGGATGTAATAAAATAATTTGAAAAAGAAAAATAAATTGTTGGAAGAGATGTAGGGGGGCACCGATTTGCTTTATGGGGAGTGGGAATTGATTTATTTTAATTTGTTTTGTGTAATAAAGAAGTAATGTGTAAAGTTGATGTGAAAAAAGTAAGAAAATAGGTATGTAAATGTAAGAAATAGGTGTAAGAAAAAGTAGAGATAGTGAAATAGTAATGAATAGTAAAAAAGTACTATGAATAGTAGACTAGACAATTAAAGTACCGGTAGTAATAAAAATACGTGTAATAAGGCGATATTTGTAATTTTTAGCTACCGAAAAATTCTGAAACTGATATTTTTGGAATCCTTGTATTTTTAGTAGTCTATTGGTATAAACAGAATATTTTTAATATTCCGAGCTCCGGGACACGCTTTTCGAGCACTGATCTCGATTGAGTCCGAAGGACACTCGAAATTCGCGAATCTGATATTTTTATGTTGCCCTATATTATTATGAACTATTTTAAGCTATTGGCTTAATTTTGTTTTCTAGGGTTTGAAAACGCGGGATTGCCGGATCTTAAACACTAGGGTTCGTTATAGGCTTGTTGACCTTTAGGGTTCCGTTTTGACTTCCGATTTTACTGAGTTATTCGTAAGATTGTATAATTTTTTTTTAGTTTTGATCGTTTTATAATTTAAGCTTGATGTCTATGGTTTATGTTATTTTTATTTGTGATTATTTAATAGTTTTTAGTTCTCGGGATCGTTTAACCGAGTCTAGGGTTATGAGTTGACTCAGTTTGACTCTTTGGTGAAAATTGAAATTTCTGATTCTGAAACTTATCGAGGGTTTTACGATTTTGTTATTGATCGTTACTTGGATATATTGTCTTGATTTGTGTGTTAGGAAACAATTAGGTGATTTGATTGATGTACGAATGTTGTTTCAACCGATAGTTGGATTTTTCTATTTTGTTTTTGAGGGTTCCCTATTTGTCAAATTAAGAAATCTCATTTTTTATCATTATTTAGGTTTTAACTTGGTTTGCGTGTTAGGGTTTCGTTTTTGGTGTTTGTCTTGATTTAGAATTTGGTTTTAACTTGAGTCGATTTTTAGGATTTCAATTTTTTAAGCTTTTAGAATTATTTTCTATGATTTATGAAAATTTTTGGGGGTTTACACTTGTTCCACATCAATTAATGCTTTATCGGTTGTAAAGAATGGTCTGCCAAGAATCATTGGGATGATCCTCATCCATTTCCATGACTATAAAGTCTACTGGAAATATGAACTTGCCAACTTTTACTAAGACATTTTCAACAATACTACATAGGTATTTGACACTTCTTTCTGCAAATTGCAAGGTGACATGAGTCTCTTTGCATTCTTTAAGTCCTAATTTCCTGAAAATAGATAAGGGCATAAGATTAATACTTGCACTAGAATCTATAAGAACTTTATCAAAGTGAAAGTCTCCTATAGTGCAAGGAATAGTAAAACTCCCCTGATCTCTTTGTTTTGTTAGCAGACATGGTGTATTCTTTTACAGAATCATTAAACATTCTCCTGTTAGCATCACTGGTTCATTCCCATCAATCTTCCTCTTTTTAGTAAGCAAACTCTTTGATGAATTTTGCATAGGAAAGCATTTCTTGAACCACTTCTAAGAATGGAATATTGATTTACAACTTCTTGAAAACATCCAGGAATTTTGAAAATTGCTCATCCAATTTTTATTGCTTCAGTCTCTTGGAAAAGGAATAGGTGGAACATAAGGACTTACCTCAGGTGATTTTTGCATTAGTTCCTCCATCTTTTGTTTTCCTTTATCTTTCCTTAGAATCACTTCAGTTTCCTTAACTTTTTCCTCAATGGGTTCAACCTCCTTGCCACTTCTCAAAACTATGGCATTCATAGTCTTAGGATTTTCCTCAGTGTTACTTGGTAAAGAACCAGATGGTCTATTACCAATTTGCTGAGCAAGTTGATGGAATTTCCCTTGAAGATCTTGAACAATCGCATGCTGATTATTAAGTGTAGTCTGTATAAAAGTCTTCAATAACTCTTCAGTTGAAAGTTGATTTTGCTGAGATGGAGGCAAGGTATTCCTTATAGGACTTTTTTTGAAATCTAGGTGGTCGATAAACATTTGATTCATTTCTATAAGATAGATTTGGATGATTACGCCATTCTGGATTATAAGTGTTTGAATATGGTCCATAATTAACCCTTCTAAAGTTTCCAACATAGTTGAACTGGTCTCCACTTGATGATGGTGTAGTACCATGAGGACAATCATAGACTGAATGTGGTTCTAAGCATAACTCACAAATAGTAACCTGATTAGTATTCAAAGAACTAGATGATATAAGTTTACTTACTCGTGTAGTTAAAGTTAAAACTTAAGCAGTGAGTTGTTGCATGGATTCACTATCTTGAATAGATCTTACCTTTGATCTTGTTCTTTCACAGCTCCAATTATGAGCACTATAAGCTAACTCCTCAATTAATGCATTAGCTTCATCATATGTTTTTCCCATGAGTGATCCTCCTGATGTAGCATCCACTAACGACCTCAAAGTCTCATCACACTGAGGTAGAAATTTTCAATCAAGAGATTATCTGGAAGTCCATGATGTGGGCATTTTCTAATTGCCTCTTTAAATCTCTCCCAAGCTTCATATAATGATTCTCCATGAAACTTTGTAAAGTTGGTGATCTCGTTTCTTAATCAAGCAGTTCTGGCAGGAGGGAAAAATCTCTTCAAGAATTTAGTTGTCAAATCTGCCCATGAAGTAATGAACTCAGGGGGTTGAGAATTAAACCAAGCCTAAGCTTTATCCCTAAGAGAGAAAGGGAAAAGTTGCATTCTGATGGCCTTATTTATTACTCCATTAAGTTTGAAAGTATTGCAATATTGGAGGAATTTAGTAATGTGTTCATCTGGTGTCTCATTAGGATATCCTCTAAATTGATGTGATTCAACTACTTGAATCAATGCTGATTTAAGCTCAAAGTTGTTGGCTCAAACTGCTGGTCTGCTCACAGCAGGACCCTGAACAGTAGGTAATGTATAATCCCGAAGTGTTCTAACGAGTGCAACTTGAATCTGATTATTGTTTGGATTGTTGTTTTGATCATTGTTGCCCACATTGTTTCTTGCTTCATTTTCTGCCATTTCTTTGGTTTGTAGCACTCTTTCTTGCCTTCTATTTTCTTCTTTGCTAATGCATGGTTCTTTCAATCTCGGGATCAATTGGTAGAAGTTCCGTACTTCTACTCCCGTGCATGTAACCTGCAAAAAGAAAACAAAACAATCAATCCCTAGAAAAAACACCTAAACTACTAGCAAAACTAAAAGTGATCTAATATTAATTTGGTTCCCTGGCAACGGTGCCAAAATACTGATCACGCTTTTTCTATATGTGCTTTTTAAAACTCTTTTTAGTCTCTTTTGAAATTCCTTTCAAAGCACAATTATTAACCGACTGTGTATCGAGTGCGTGTACAGTAATAAAATTTCGATGAGTACCGAGTCGAATCCACAGGGAGTGAGGACAAGCTATCAACTATATCAGTCCAAATTCATAGCTAGGCAAATCAAACTTTATTTCTCTTTTTTTTTTTTTAGATTTTCTTTTAATATAACTAAACTACTAAAATCTTGGATTTCTACTCCTCAAATAAAATTAGGTTTAAAGCCAATCAAATCTGGAAATAAATTGAATGTCTGCTATTGACAAAAAATGCACTTATCAATCCAAATCATCAATAGGTAGGGGTGTTCATGGATCAGTTAATCAGTCTGTGGCTCTATTTTTTGAACCTAACCGTTATGATCGGTTTTTAAATATCCCGATCATTAACCGGTTCATTATAAATGGTTAACCGCCTCAACGATTAACCGTTTAATGTAACGGTTTCAACAAATGAAATTGATAATTTCAAAAAAACTTTATTTTTTAGCCTTTATCACAAAGTTTTTCTTTAAATTATTATATATATTACAAGAGCTAAAAAAAAAAATCAAGTTAAGAAAATAGGGAAAACAGACCTTTGATGTATCATTATCAATAAAATCAAATCAACTCAATTACCATATTAACTCCATCAAACATAGAACAATAGTATTTTAATCAAAATCCAAGGAATATTAACATAGGTTAATTATATGTATATGTAAATCATATATGTATATATATATTTAAAAAAAATTATATTTATATGTAAATTATATTATTAATATATTTATAAATATTGAAATGGTTAACCGTTAACCATTGGTTTTTTATGGTTACTGTCATGCCCCGAAGGTATCCTAAATGTGGCAGTCCACCGTACACAATATTAAAGCCTAGGAATGACCGCCTCAGTCATGCGAAGGCTTCTATACTATGTACAAGGCGTCTCTGAGAGATACATTTTATATTGATACAACTTGAGTAACAATGTAAAGGAAATACAATTCACTATACTTCATATACAATTCATCTACAGATTTCACTACACAAACTATTACAAGACAATTCATAACACCTAGCTAATATCTTCAAGCATTCTTACTTCCGGCCGAAATCCCGAAGCTATATTCGGCTCCAACAATCTCGGTCCCCAAGTAGCATTCTCCCATCAACCTGTTTATTCAAACATCTATTGGGGTATAAGCTACACTAGCTTAGTGAGAATTCCCTTAATTTCGTACCATAATAAGCAAGTTATAATTCATCCATATGCTATGCATGAACAAACACATGAGTAGACAAGCATATGACTTTCCGGTAGCCATATGTGAATGGATTTACGCCCTCCATGCAGGGTTAGGATGGTCCATAAGATATGCAACCATAATTCCAATCTTGAGTGGCGTGGTCCATAAGTCATGCAACCATAACCCCAATCTCTTTCTCTTGTTGTTTTATGTAGTTGATTCAAGTGCCTACACTACTACCGTTAACTTAAGCGATCTCGCATCTTTAATGTTAACATTGGCCCCCTCGCCATCCACTGATATAACTTTTTTACTACAAAAGGTATATTAGCCTATGCAATATGACTCAATATGTGACATGCATGTATAGTTTATTCATATAATCGTGGCATGTTAATTAGGTAGGTTAAGAGCGATCATAGAGAATTTCAAACAATTCAAGTCTATGCTAACTCATATAATGATCTTACAATAAATCCTGCCTCAATATACTTATCATTCGTTCAACCAAGATTATATCACAATTCATTTCAATTTTATCTTTTCCTAATTCTAATGCAACTAGCTACAAGCACAAGCAAGGTAACAAAATAAGAGAAAAACTCGCTCGGCCATTAGATCACCGGTCTCTTAGTAAAAGTAATCCGGTGGTAGGAAATCGTCGATTTCGGGGTCACCTAAAAGGGAAGAAATACCCAAATGAGTATTTCTACTTAAAACTAATCATTCTATCTCATATAAACTATTAAATTCGTAATTCTTGTCCTAAGCAGGAATTCCAACATAAAACGACCATAACTTGATCGTTTTAACTCGGAATTTAGCAAATTATATTCGATTTCTATCTAATTCGAAAGATCTATTTAATTATAATATCATATTTAAGTTTTGAGAACTTTGAAGGTTCAAAAAGGTCGGATCAGATCAGAACAGTAGTGAAAACTGATTTAGAAAATTGATTTTGTGAAAGTTCATGAAGTCTCTACTATCCAAAGCAAGTATACATGTAATATGAAGAAATTACTATCATAAATGATATGCCATGAGATATATATATATATATATATATATATGCATGTTCTTGATGATATTGAATAAAAGAAATTTTTAGAAAACTTTTTCTTTGTAAGACTTTATGAAAAATCATCTTAGAAAAGCTAGTCTTGTATTCTTGACAATCCCCACTTGTTTGTTTAGAAAAATTCCTTGATAAAATTTATTTGTTCTTGTTAAAATTAAGCCTTCACTATGTATATTCTCTAAGGCCTTTGTTTTTTGATAAAAACTCACATTTTGCACTTTATAAACATGTTTTTAAAATTGGTTCATCCCAAAATCCGAATTTTGTATAAATTGTTTTTGTGGTGATTCCTTTAAGTAAAAATCATTTGATACTTAGAAAATTAAGGCTCAACCATACTTAGCCACTAAAGACTTCATTTCTCTAATAAAACATCTATTTTGAGTTTGAAAAATAGGGGTTTTCATACTATTACTCCATTATTACAAACTTCTTAAAATGACAAACAACTCAAATTTTTCCTATTTTATTTCTACTACTTGTTCTACATATTTTTCTTAGCAAATCTCATCTTAATTTATAAAAATCATTACTTGATGATACCTATGACCTAAACTCTTCATTTTTCATATAAAACACAAGTTTTGGAGTTGATAAATGGGTTTTCAAAATTGGTCTTGATTGAGATCCGAATTTACCAAATTTATTTTTGGACATATCTTTTGATAAAATCCATCTAAACTTATGAAAAATCATCCTTTACATATCCTATCTTAAGAGCCTTTCATTTCATAAATAAAAACTTCATTTTTGAGTTGGAAAACATGTTTTTAAACTATGCCTTTGTAACACCCTGAATTATACGTCTATTTAATTTTTGGTAATTGTTAAATAGATAGTAATGTCTGGCGGAAATTTTAGAAAATATCCGAAAAACCATCCCGCTTTTCGTGAATTTAAATATTGGTAATTACCAATATGGATAATAAAAGACTTAATTAAAATAAAAATATAAGTATAAACTATACCTATATCAAAGAAAAAAAAAATTCGTAAGATATAACAATAATAATATGATTAATATATAAACTAAAAACCAATAAAGATAAGTAAAATAATAAATTAGATCCCAAAAATAATTCAAAAGATACAAACAAAAGATAAATACTATAAATTTATAATAGTAGAATATAAATAAAGTCAAATTTAAAAAAATATAATTATGAATTAGGTCATAAAATATCAAAACACTAATAATTTAAATCTTTAAAGGATAAATTATAATTTACGATAATAGATATTAAAGTTGAAAAATAAAAATCTTAAATTAAAAATTTTAAATATACCATAGTGTTCAGAATATTTAATATAGTAGGTACACAAATTTTCATCTAAAAATACTATCGAATGAGTATTTATCGTACGTATTAATTAGAACTCGAAAAAAATAAAGCTTGCCCAATAAGCCAACAATTTCTATAAATTCTCTGCCTCTCACGCTCTCTCGTCTCATCCTCTCTTTCATTTCTCTCTCTCTCTTTTTCATTCTGTCTACTCTCTCTCTCTCTTTCCGTTTTATCTCTCTCTCCCTGGATTCTCTCTCCTCTCAGTCTTCAATTTGAAGACTTAAAAAAAAAGAAAAAAAAAAGAAAAGAAGAAGCTTCTCCGAAACGGAGAGAAGAAAAAAAAAAAAAAGAAAAGAAAAAAAAAAAAACAAATCCTTCAGCAGAGAAGGATTAAAAAAAAAGAAAAAGAAAAAGAAAAAGAAAAATAATAAAATAATAAAAAGGAATCTAGAAGCTCCTCCGATCTTCAAAAGCTCGTATCTTTCACATACGACAACCGATTCCAATTCCGGAAGTGGTGTTGTGATCGTGGCAATACGCTCTTCAATTCAAGACCACACAAGGTTAGGTTTCGATCACTCTAAAATTTTACTATTATGATCCGGTACGTAGAAGTTTTCATAATATTATGAGTTTTAATATTAGTTTTTATTATAAATATACATATTTACATGCATATATAATGATAATAATATAAAATTATGTCATGCTAGTATGTGTATTTAGACTAGTTGATATTACATTTCGCTTATCAATTTGATAATAAATTGATAAATAAAAACGCTAGATGATAGAAAATTGATTATAATATTAGATAATTAATATTTAGAGTCTATTTATTAGTAAATAGAAATTTAGAGATAAATCGCTAGAGTTGAAATATACACGATAGGATCAATAACTGATCAAAATCTTCTAATCTAAAGCCAAATCAAAATTCTGATTTCACAAACATGAAAGTTATAATATTTCAATCTATATAGACTAAAACCCTAGTTTATCCTATTAGATCTGGAAACTCTAATCCGTAGGTGAAAAACCTAAATCTATCCGATTCCGTAAATTTAGATTTAGTTTTCAACTTGAAAACAATGTAAGAAAAATATAGAACCTTAACTATAGAGATATATGTAGTATAATACTGAAAAATTCTCAAAACACTAAAAGTTAAGCGTGCTCATGACCTAGGATGGGTGACCTCCTGGGAAATGAATAGTAATTTTCCAAAACGAGTAATATCTCGATAAAATAATTCAAAGACAATAACTTGGTTTAGAATTGAATTATTAGATCCTTAAAGTATATCAGTTAGCAAATGATGATTTAAAGATAAATCGCTAGGATTGAGATGTAACCGTTAAAACTAGATATTAGGACATAAATAAGACTCAAACTAAGATTTTAATATCGAAAACACTAAAACAAAAATATTCTTAACTTATATAAACACTCGTTATGTTTTATGAAGTAAAACTTAACTAAAGAAACAATTAGAATTAAGTAAAGTAAACCTATAGCGTAGTTCTGACATTTAAAAAGAATAGAGATGTTCTATGACAAGTTTAAATAATTTAAATACACACAACATATTCATGAGTAGAAATGGAATTAAGGAGGAAAATAAAAACTTAGAAAACCCTAGAACCTTATAATAAAAGTTTCATCCTATAAGAAAACTTAAGAAAAATTTTACTTGAATTTGATAAATGAAACATATTTGATTATCCGATCAATAAGAAGATTGGATATGTAATTAAACTTCAATATGTGACCTTATATACAAATATAAGATTCAGATCATACGCAGAAATAGGATATTAATAGATAAACTTGATATGATTTAAGTATTATATAGATAAAAGATATTTAGCTTTAAATCTATTAGATATACTCAATAACAAACCTATATAGACATATGAAGATTTCAACACATATAAAAGAATAAGATTCCTAGAATAAAATTTAAGTAATTCAATTACAAATTAGAAAATCAAGATAATATAAATTGTAATTGAAAGATTAAACTTAACCAAGAATTCCGTAACTCTAAGTATAAAATTCAACGCTTATAAGACTATAAGGATATAAAGTATAGATTAATGAAATCATAAAATTAGTTGATATAATCAAATTAACTAAGTTACATACTTAAAATAAGATCAAGACAAAATGAAAATAATAAATATGTATACTTTAACTAAAAAGTTGAGTAATGACTTAAATTAAGTTATATCACTAATACTTGATGAAATAAACATAAAACAAGGAATCGAACTTGAAATAATATTAAGAATACAAAACAAGAAAGATAGATACAATTGTGATACCTTTCGACCCTTAAAGTAACATAAGGAAAAATATACAAAATGATTAGTTTAACCTGACAATTAAAAACTACATTCGATAAGTTTTCAATGACTACTCATATGCTAAAATCTAATTAAAACAAGTATAATATGCCCAATTTAAGATTTCGTGATTAAACTCGATATTTGAAAACATTTAAAATACTTCTCTTAAGAAAACTAAGATTATACGAACTTTATAGTTTAACTTACGAAGCGTAGCCTTTACAAGCTTCAAAATGACTAATTATGTGTTAAGGTTAGATTAAGAATGTTAAAACTCGAGTTTAAGATACAAAGACACAATAGGTTTCTTTATATGAATAAGAGTATAGTAATGGGGTATCTGTTATCTCGATTCTCAGGGGAGACAAGATGTCTTCAAGTTTCTTGTAGACTTCTATGACCATTAAGCAAGGATAAACAGGTGAGTATATTCCGATGACCTTCATATCTGCTTGTGCTTGTAGGTTTAGAGTATGATATTTTGTTAATATAAATTAAATGATTCAAGTATGGGGTTGGGAAATTTACACTTGTGGTTGCTCGTGTTTGTTATCTGTGTTGAAAATACTATACATTATTCTGAACGTTAAGTATTGAGTGTTGTTTAATCATTTTGATCTTTGCGAGTGTCTGATAATTGTCTGTCGCCAAATAAATGGACTTAATGACTATTGGCGTGATAATCATAATATTGATCATGCATTCACGATTGCATGTAGAAGGCCATCACCACTACACTTTGACTCGGATGGGCCACACTGTCCCGTGAGGACGGTGAACATGGAGGACCGAAGTGGTATATACCTAGTGTGTACCATGGGCCTTGTTCTAGGGGAATGGGAACTAAGTCGTCCTGGGGAGACGGCCCACCTCCTAGGATCGCGCGGGTCATTGTTAAGGATATCTTGCTTCAATGGGATGTTGTTATATGTATATTATTTTCTATATATGAAAAACTCCTTGAATAAATTTGATTCCCGAAGTAGTAGCGGTCCGGGTGCTGATGTGTGGATGTACCCCAACCCCGGATTCGGAGGGCGTAAATCCGAATATATATATGGTTACCGGTTGGCCATATATATTTGTTCATTTGATTGTCTGCATTGCATATGCTTGTTTAATAACTTGTTTGCTTTTGCTTGAACGGTATGGAGCGAGGGTATACTTCACTCAGCTAGTTGTAGCTGACTCCCCAACAGTTTGCTTTTGCAGGTAAGTTGAATACATGGATGGGATAGGATTTGAGTGCAGAGCGTGACAAAGATCAAGTTGTACAAGACTGATAGAAGATTGAGAATTTGATAGGTTAAACCTAGTTGAGAGAATAAACATGAAAATGTAGTCTTTTTCTTAACTTAAACCTAGTTTATTTTGTGTTAAACCTAGGTTTACCTTATCTTGTCGTTTGGTAGGATATCTGATTCTCTGCGGTCTTGTGATCTGTGGAAGTTTCGATATCCAATAAATTATTTTCATAATAAACTTATATATGTATAATACAATGAGAGGATAATTAATTAGAGTCTTGTAAACTCTGACTTGCAAGGCGATCCTCATGTTGCGGGTGCACACGTGATATGACGATTTAGGGCAATCCTACTAGGCCCCACATAGGGTCGCGACCAGCCTTGGCCTAAATCGAAAATGAGATTTTTATTTTG
Source organism: Combretum micranthum (assembly GCA_024138025.1). Lineage (NCBI taxonomy): Eukaryota > Viridiplantae > Streptophyta > Magnoliopsida > Myrtales > Combretaceae > Combretum > Combretum micranthum. The sequence continues at coordinate 23,201 of JAMXBD010001345.1, forward strand.
AAAATCATCTTAAAATTCTTGCAAAAAGAAATCTTGATGATATACATCCACTAAACCTTTATTTTCTCAGTTAAAACTTCCATTTTGAGACTTGAAAAGTGGTTTTTAAGCATAGGTTTTGCCAAGATACGAATTTCACTATTTTTATTTAAGTTCAAAACCAAGATCTACACTTTCTATAATCATAAATATAAAAGAAATCCATGGTAGTAAACTATAAACTCATCGATCTAAACTTTACTCCTCAAAATCATTCATTCATGATATCTATTCCTTAAGCCCTTCATTTTAAATGAAAAATACACATTTTGAAGTTGAAAAATTATCTTTTCTAAATATGGTCTCCTTTTTATCTGAATTTTCAAAAATGATTTTTGTTGAAACTAAAATAGACCTTGAACTTTCTAAAACTTTTCTACTATCATCAAGCTATTACAAGTTATTTAAGAAAATAAATCAAAAGTCTAATGCATTTATGAACCTAAAACAACTAGATCTAGTTATAAATGCATGAACACTATGATGGTTATGTGGATGATGAATATATTCATAAATCATTAGCAATAACAACATAACTTGAGAATAAAACAAAATAATAGCAAAATAACTCAAATAACAAGATCTAAAATATAGACATAATCAAAATCACAAAAAAAATTAGATCTACAAAATATAACTACATTTAGCAAGAAAATAATAATAATAATACAAGAGAATAATCATGGAGAAGAGGAGTGTTTCATTTTGGCATCATCACCCTTGGCTTTTTAAGCTTATGGAAGGTCATTTGATGCATGAAACTTTCACTATACTTTACCTATATCATCTATGGAAGCTTAGGAAGAAGGTTTACCCAAAGGATTTTCAAGAATGGAGTGTGGAAGCAATATTTAGAGATGGGGGCAGCTTGTGTTCTTGTAAGAACAAGAACAAAAGAAGAAAGAAAGAGAGGAAAATAGAGAGGAAAAATATAAAGAATGACAACGGGTTAATGTGTGAATGAGAGAGAAAGATAAAAATGAGTTAAAGACACATTAATGAAGAGGAAAAAAAATAAATGGGAAGCCGAGACAAACCCCAAAGCTAGCATGAAAATGAGGAGAAGAGAGAGAGAAATTTAGTTAGCTTTTGACTTGGAATTGTAATGTAATTAATGTGTAAGTGTAACTTCTTGAAGAAGGATTTAAAATAGGTTTTTTAATCAAATTGGAGGCATTTCAAGGGACAAAAGGCAGCAAAAAGAAGTCAAATTTTCTGCCATGAAGTGTGAAATAAAGTGTAGAAAGATTAAAGTGAAAAAGAAGTAATGTGTGAAAGGTGTACTTAAAGATATGTGTTGTAAGATTACTTTCTTAATAAAATAAAAATAGAAAATTCATTCCAAATATTTGTAGCAGATTTTTCATAATTAAAATACGATAATTAATTTATATGTTTTAGTGAATTATCAAATAAGTTACCGACATGATCAAAATACGCGAATATGAGCTATAAATAATATTTTTATAACCCAAAAAATTCTAAAAAATATTTTATTAAAATAAAAATATTTTTCAAATATTTTCCAATTATTAAATTAAATTATTTTATTTTTAGTATCGGGTCTTAAACAGAAACTGATCCCGTAAAAACTCGAAACGAATTAAATTTTGGAAAAACATAATTTTCTATGATATATAAAATATTTATCTAAAAATATAAGGGTTTATAAGAATAATAAAATTGTGTAATGAATAGTAGTGAATAGTACCAAAAGACTAATTAATTACCGGTAGTAATAAAATACGAATATAATCGCAAAATCAGATTTTTCTAGTTATCGAAAAAAAATTATAAAACTGATATTTTAAAAATCCTTACGAAAATACTAGTCTAACGATATAAACGGTATATTTTTTAATCTCGATCCCTAGGACACGCTTTTCAAAGTCTGTATCACAACGGATTCGAAATAGGTCAAAAATTTACCAATTTGATATTTTTAAGCGACCTTATATTATTACGAGCTACTCTACACACTTAAATCATACCTCGGCCTCTAGGACTAAGAACAAAAGATTGCCGGACTTAAACTACTATATTCCACTTAGGGTTCCCGGATGATTTTCCGATTTAGGTCTTTACCAATTTGGAAACTGACATTTTATGTTTATACAACATATTTAGTTTAAGAAAATTTTTAAATTTTATTTTTGTAAGTATTTAATATCTCTCAATGTTTTTGGAATTCTTGAATTGAGTTTTATACCGTCATTTACTTTTAATAATTTGTTTATGGATTCTATATTACTCGATTTTACAATTCAGAGTTAAGTATCGAATTTGTCGTATGTAGTGGTTTTGAATTTGAAGACTATTGAGCTCTTATTTTATTTTTAAGGATTCTCATTTTCTCAAGATTAAGAAATTTCTGTATTCGTTCGTGATTTAGGACTAGTCGAAGTTCGGTTTTAATTTGGAGTCATTTTTAGGGTTTATTTTCGAAGTTCATTTTGGAATTATTTATTGAAATTTTTTGGGACTTATAGTTACAAACCAAAATCGAAAACCCAAAAAATTAAAACCATAATCCTAAACTGAAACTGATGGACCGATTAACCATATTTTTTGGATTGGTTTTACGGTTTCAGTTCGGTTTTTTGGTTTCATCGATTTTTTTGCACACCCCTATAAATGGGTTCAGTTTTTCAAGAATGAAGAACAAGATAACAATTCCTTTTCCCAAAGTGAACCACTACCCTAAAATTACCAATCAATATTCTCTATCCCTAGGAAAGTCATTAATTGACAATTATTTTCTAATTGACCAAACCCTAATAGAATAACAATCCATATCCCTATGTGAAATGTAATCCTAATTAGATTTTCATAAAATTGATTAGAATAGAATTTCCCAATTACAATCCTAATCATTTATGAATTCCAGATTAAAGCCAAAATTGTATGATTTGTGAAATAACATTGATAATCCGAATATGAACAAGTAATCAATCAACAACAGGAATCATCAATAATATAATCCAGACAAAAGAGTCAAAACCGATTTAAGAACATAAGAAATCAAGCATCAAATAACATCCAATAAGAGGATATAAGAAAAAGAACAAAATAACCTTGTCAATGGAATCATGTTCTTGAAATCTAGACACAAATGTTGTTTTCCAATTGAATTCGGTGTGGAATCCGATATAAAATTAAAAAGTTGACTACTTTAGTGTTCTAAACCCTAATCTATCAAGGAGCTATGGAGGAAAAAGAGGAAAATCATGCCTGGATTTTTTTCCTTTTTTTTTTTTTCAAAAGATACAATAAGAGAAGTATATATATGAAAAGTTGCAGAGAAGATACGCTAGCACACTACACCGCGATATACTTTCGGATCTAGTTGGCTTTCTTTTTAAAATTTGATTTCCAAGAGCATTTTTGAATGTACACTGGCTCAACGCTAGCGGCCTTGAATCTCCAATAGTTGATGTACATTGTAAAATTAATTTCGAAGCAAGATAGATGATAGCTTTATGTAGTGTTGATGTGCAGAAAGTCATGGTGATTTTTTACTTTACTCCCATTGGAATTTGGTAAGACTTATAAATGAAAGTTGTACATCTTTCTCTCCTCTTTCTATAGGATCTTGAATCATATCAAACGGACCTCGGATGAGAGAAATATATCAAATTTACTAAAACAGTGTCAATATGCAAATCTTACTAATGTTCTGCACTTGCATTGACTTCGAGACGATTTTCAACCTTCATTCTTTCATAATTAGCAAAAACTCAAAACATGAAGATTGTATAGATATCTCTTATATTTCCATAGGAGATTGAATCACATCAAAAGAAGATCATATGAGAGAGATATCTGCAATTTATCAAACTTTGTCATTTTCCAAAACATGAACACCATCACTGTAATAGCAGCAACTTCATGGCATATTTTGATGCTGATGCATTCTGAGTTCATTCACTCTCAAAACATGAAAGTTCTTTCTTAGGTTTCAATAGCATTTGAAATCATCTCAATAGGAGCTCGGATGAGAGAGATATGTTGAATTTACGAAAATCGCCAAAACTATCATGATACTTGCATGGCCAGCTTTGCTTGATTTCTTTCTCAAATTTGCATGAAAATTATCCCAATTGCTTGTATTTGTTGTTTAAGTCCTTAATGACCTGAAATAACAATTTAAGTATACTTAGGTACCATTTCCATTTAATTTCTATAAAATCTATGATAGATGAACATGCTTTAATTATCGCAAAGTTGAGTAAAATATGACTTTATTACTGATCACCCTTTTTCTATATGTGCTTTTTAAAACTCTTTTTAGTCTCTTTTGAAATCCCTTTTAAAGCACAACTATTAACCAATGGTATATCGAGTGTGTATGTAGTAATAAAATTTTGATGAATACCGAGTAGAATCCATAGGGAGTGAGGACAAGCTATCAACTATATCAGTCCAAATTCATAGTTAGGCAAATGAAACTTTGTTTCTCTTTTTTTTTTTTAGATTTTCTTTTAATATAACTAAACTACTAAAAATCTTGGATTTCCACACCTCAAATAAAATTAGGTTTAAAGCCAATCAAATCTGGAAATAAATTGAATGTCTGCTATTGACCAAAAATACACTTGTCAATCCAAATAATCAATGGGTTCGATTTTTCAAGAATGAAGAATAAGATAACAATTCATTTTCCCAAAGTGAACCATTACCCTAAAGTTACCAATCAATGTTCCCTATCCCCAGGAAAGTGATTAATTGACAATTATTTTATAATTGACCAAACCTTAATAGAATAACAACCCATATCCCTATGTGAAATGTAATCCTAATTAAATTTTCACAAAATTGATTAGAATAGAATTTCCCAATTACAATCCTAATCATTCATGAATTCCAGATTAAAGCCAAAATCGCATGATTTGTGAAATAACATTGATAATTCGAATATGAACAAGTAATCAATGAACAACATGAATCATCAGTAATATAATCTAGATAAAGGACTCAAAACTGATTTAAGAACCCAAGAAATCAAGCATCAAATAACATCCAATAAGAGGATATAAGAAAAAGAACAAAATATCCTTGTGAATGGAATCTTGTTCTTGAAACCCAAACATAAATGTTGTTTTCCAATTGAATCTGGTGTGGAATCCGATATCAAATTAAAACGTTAACTACTTTAGTGTTCTAAACCCTAATCTATCAAGGAGCTATGGAGGAAAAAGTGGAAAATCGTGCCTAGGGTTTTCTTCCTTTTTTTTTTTTCAAAAGATACAACAAGAGAAGTATATATATGAAAGGTTGCAGAGAAGATACACTAGCACTCTACACCGTGGTGTACTTTTGGATCTAGCCGGCCTTCTTTTTAAAACTTGATTTCCAAGAGCATTTTTGAATGTACACCGGCTCAACGTTGGCGGCCTTGAATCTCCGATAGCCGGTGTACATTGTAAAATTAATTCCAAAGCAAAATAGATGATAGCTCTAAGCAGTGTTGATGTGCAGAAAGTTCATGGCGATTTTTGACTTTACTCTAATTGGAATTTGGTAAAACCTATAAATGAAAGTTGTAGATATTTATCTCCTCTTTCTATAGGATCTTGAATTCATTCACTCCCAAAACATGAAAATTGAAGATCTCTCTCTTAGGTTTTAGTAGCATTTGAAATCATCTCAACAGAAGCTCAGATGAGAGAGATATGTTGAATTTACGAAACATCACCAAAACTGTCATGATACTTGCATGGCCGGCGTTGCTTGATTTCTTTCTTAAATTTGCATGAAAATTCTCCCAATTGCTTGTATTTGTTGTTTAAGTCCTTAATGACTTGAAATAACAATTTAAGCATACTTAAGTACCATTTCCATTCGATTTCTATAAAATCTATAATAGATTAACATGATTTAATTATTGCAAAATTGAGTAAAATATGACTTTATCAACTCCCCCACACTTGAACTTTTTCTTGTTCTCAAGCAAAATCATTAAGATCACAAGTTGAAATCTGTCACAGAATGTACAACACTTTATCATTCAAAACTCTAGCATCTTTTCTTATGATAGCTATGACTTGCATTGCTAGTGCCTACCGCTCAAACCAAACTAGGTACATGTAATTAGATTACTACAACCAAAATTTAGTAGCTAATCTAGATAAAACAAACTTTAATTCTAGTATTTTAAAAAAGAATCTTCTATCCAAAAGTAAATGCAAAGTCCAATAAGGAAAAACACCCATTTAAACTTCATTGGATATTTAGCAGATATACACTCTTAGCAACACATAATGAAAGCATATGGTATCCACTCCTTCCCTAGAATCTTTGCATTTGGTTCTTTTGCATTCATTTTCTTTTTCTTTTCATACAAGCATTTATTCTCTTTTTGAGAGGTTTTTGCCTCCATCTTTTTGTTTTTCAAATTTCATAATTTGAACTTTTGTCTTTCCTCCCTTCTCGTTATAGTGAGTTCATTGAGTCAGCACATCCCAGGCTCATCACCTAAGTGACCAAGTTTTAAAGGACCTCTAAGAACTCTTCCTCACTTCAACATTCAAGTTCAGATACTCATAACTTAAATACTTGAATCATTGGAGTAGAGGCTATGCTTGTTTCTTTTTTTTTTTTTCTTTTGAATGCAATAACAAATTCAAAACTTATTTTTATAAAGGATCACTAAGTGAAAAGTTTCTTCTACCTCTTTCACCAAGTGTTATAAAGTTATCAAAATAACTCAAAGAGTATATATAGACTAAAATTTCCTATAAGTAGACTTGTTTATTTTTCACAAAAGGACTCGACCTACTCTCAAACTTCCAATTCTAAAGTTAAATACAAGGTAAGTTTGTTTCTTAAAGATTTCGCTACTTAATTTTAACCAAGTATTCTAATCACAACAGTAGGTGAGTAAGGCACTTAACAAGTCAATGTACATTCTTTACATAGATGTTTTTCACAATTTTCTATACAATCTCAAGATTTCATACAATTTTTTCAAAAAATTTGGCCTAAATTTGCCATATCATACTTAAGGACAAAACAATTTAAATGTGTGGGTACACAATACAATTCAGATGTCTTAGATATGCAACCAAAACAACATTTTAGACATTAGCAGTGATACTCAACTCCATTCTCCATTCTCCATTCATTATCCCTTCCTTCACACTTAAATTGAACAGTGACCTCACTATTCCTAATCAGCTCAACAACAGGAAAGAAATAAAGAATTAAGAGAAAAGGAATAGGTACTTCCCAAGTTTTTAAAATAGATGCATGTGTGATTCCAACTGGTACATTTAAAGAGAAGTTCTCCAATTAGTCTATCTTGTGTGTTCATCTCTTGTTGTCTACAATTCATGTGCATTAGCTCCTGTTTTTTCATCTTATCTCCACAATAAAGCACACTATCAAAGCAAAGAAAAAAAAAAAAACAAAAAATCTTAATATATAGATAATAGTGGGTTGCCTCCCACTCAGCACTTGTTTTATAGTTTTAGCCTGACTTTTTGACTTTCTTCTTCAAGGAGGATCAAAATCATTAGTCTTTTCTTGTCCTTATCCTTCCTTTCCTTGCAACTTTCTACTCTTGCACTTTCTGTTGTTGTGTCAACTTTGGTGGATTTAGGGTTCTTTTTCCATCTCTTCATGATATTCACATTCAAATCTTTATTTCCAACCTTTAACACCATCTTGCTATTCTTCACATCTATAACAGCTCCAACAGTGGACATGAATGGGCAGCCAAGTATAAAGGGAATCTTTGGATCTTCTTCCATATCTAATACCACAAAGTCCACTGGAAAAATGAACTTGTCAACTTTCAAAAGCACATCTTCAATTACCCCTCTTGGTTTTTTAATGAAACGATAAGCCAACTGAATTGTCATCTTAGTCTTCTTGATTGCATCCCCCAATCCTAGTTTCTTTGCTATAGAGAAAGGAATTAAATTTATGCTTGCACCAAGATCATAAAAAGCATTCTCAAATCTATTATTTCTTATAGTGCAATCTAAAGTAAATTTCCCAAGATCATTTAAATTTAAGGGCAATGCATCCTTCAAAGCTTCATTACATGCTTGAGACAACATGACTGTCTCTTTCCCATTCATCTTCCTCTTCTTACTCATGATTTCTTTTAAAAACCGTCTATATTGAGGTGATTCTTCTAAAATTTTAGTTAAGCAAGTATTGAATTCAAGCTTCTTAAAATCCTCCAAGAATATCTCAAAATCTACATCATCTTTTCTCCTTCTTGATCTTCCTAGAAAAGGAAGTGATGGCACATTTGATCTGATAGTAGGTTCAATGACTACAGGGGTGTACTCCTGTTGTACCACATCTTCCATATGAGTTGATGTAGAAGCCAAAGTTTCTTATTTCTCAACTTGCTTGCTTGTATCTGCTTTAACCTCATCTACATGCTCAATTAGGGTAGAGGGCTTTTCAAGATCTACAATCTATTGTCCTAATTTTTCAAACCCCTCTATGGTCAGATTTGCAAGCTTCTCAATTGCTAATTCCCAAGCTGGCTTGTCTTCTTTTGTTTCAACTTCAATTGCCACTAGAGAATTGCTGTCCATTTTCTTTGCACTTGACACAACTGTTTCTACTTTCTCTTTTTCTGGCCTTTCATTATCAACTGGGATTTCTTCATTCTTTCCATCATAAGGAAGCTCCCAATCTGCACTTGAGTTAGCAAATTTAAAGATAGATGAAACCAATTCTTAATAATTGCTTATTGTTTCTCAAACTTTTCCTCCCATTTCTTCTCTAAACCTCTCACAATCTCTTCAAAACTTTTCTCTTTATATGGACATGGAACTATGGGGATAAAAGAAGAATTGACAACTATCTCTTGCCTTGGAGTCTCACAAGTGTGGTGATATTCTTGATTTGACATATTGGGATGAAGTTCTGAACTACCACCTTGACATTGAGAGCTATCATGTGATCCATTACACCACATACAAACTATTGGAGAAGAGAAATCTGGATCAACATATGGGTATCCTATAAGTTCTTCCATTTTTCCAAATGCTATTTCCATAGGCATTCCCATCAATTGCCCTCCAATAGCTGAATCTAGCATCATCCTATCATGGGCTTCTATTCCTCTAAGGAATACTAATAGTTGAGACCAAGTAGGTAATCCATGATGGGGGTATTTATGCATCAAATTGTGGTATCTTCCCCATGCATTTGACACAAGCTCTCCCTCATATTGCTTGAAAGAAAATATTTCTGATTGAAGCTCTTTAGTCCAACAAAATGGGAAGACTGGTGCTTCTGAGTTATCCATCTCTTGTTCTTTAAGCACCTAAAAAGAGAAAAAGAAAAACAAGTAGATTGTACAAAAAGAATCAAAGCCTAGTATATATAAATGAAGAAGAAAGCAACTTTTTTTTATATATATTTTGCAAATTTTTTTAGAGTTTTCAAATAAAGCATAGTCTACAAAAGTCTTGAAAATTGAAAGTAGCATCGATCACTCCCTGACAACGGCTCCAAAAACTTGATCCGCTTAAAATGTATATACAAGAAAAATTATGAGTTCGGATACTACCAACAAGTATACTAGATCTGATCAAGTAATATAGAAAAGTGAGTCGAGTATCGTTCCCACGAGGACCAATTTAATTACTAGATTGATATTAGCTTTTACGAATATTTAGGCAATCAAATTGTATTAATTTAAACTATTTAACTAATCCTAATAGCTATCAATAAATGCAATGAGATTGTGAGAAAGATATATTAGATAAATGTGGGAAGAAACGGAATCCACCCTAATCTTTGCTAATTATATTGAATTTATATTATATAAATAGTTAGAATTGTGGATATTTGTATAAAATTGTCAAGACCTAAAACTATCAAGTTTTAGTAAACCACAAAATAATCTATTAGCTTCCGCTATATAAATTATCAATGGAATCTAATTTACAATTATAAACCTCCTGATTCTATAATTGTCTAATATCCTAAATCAACTTCTCCTAATTTCTTAGTGAGAAATTAACATAAAACATTGCATGAATTATATGGGACAATTTTTAAATTAGATTAAACTCCGCCGCTTCCGCAATTGTTGTTTAATCTTAATTCATGAATTCCTGTGAATCCTATTTCTTCTTCCGAATTATCAGAATTCTTATCAATCCAATTTCGTGTAGAAACAAAATAGATAATTAAGATTCAATACAAATATTTCATAATTCTAACAATCTTATAATATAAATTCAAAAATCATTTTTAACAAGATTAAGGTTTCATCACTTCCCACAAGAAATAATTTAGCTACTCATGGATGATGATTCAATAATCAAATAGGAATATGCAATTGATATCATTATGAACAAAGAAATCAGATGGATGAATTGCATAAGAAAAGAGAGATCAGATATCACCAATTCAAATATCAAAATCTTCAATTACAAATTCTTGTAAGCTTTAAATCTCTCACAATTCTCTATGAAATGCTAAAAGCTATTGATCTACTGAATGTATGTTGAATTGTTTTTCTAATTTTCTTGACTGATCAAACTAGAGGAGGGAAATCCCCTTTATATAGGACAAATTTCATGAGAAGCATTAATGAAAAATTGTAGTTTCAACCTGTACACTGGCAATTACAATTCCTACGCCGGCGGCTTATAGGCAGCGTAAAGTCCTTCACTTAAATACACAGGTGGTGTACTGACAGCTTTCATCTTCGGTTACAAATGTAGGGCGCCTATACGCCGGCGGCTTAGATATGGATCTAGCTGGCGTATATACTTAAAAATGAAAGGTTGGGCCATTTTATAAGGAAAGCCGTCCCAAAGCCGATGGCCTTCATGCTGGCTTAGGCAATCCATTCAAGTTGACCGTTCATTTTGTAACCAAGCATTCATATTTGATTGTGACTCCTAATCTTCGATCTACACTGCCTCAATGCCGGCGGCTTTGAATCCGGCGTACATTGTAACTTCTTCTGCACTGGCAACTCTTAAGCTCTAAGCTGTCAGCTTTCACTCTATACTGCCCTCCTCACCTTCTACGCTGGTGGATTTTAGGCGGCGTACCATCAAATGAAAGATGCTTGTAAGGCCAGTAGTGTATGCAACGGCTTTGAGGAGGACAAACATGGTCATCTTGTAGGCCGTCTCAACGCCGGCGGCTTTGATTCCCAAAAAGCCGGCATTTAATGAAATCTGTAGAAGTTGGCTTCTTCTTTCTTCTTCACTGGCGGTGTAGAGCCAGTTTGTTTAACTTCCTTTAGTCTATACCGCCTCAAAGCCGATAGTGTACAGGCAACCTTAAGAATTTTCATTCTGTTCATGATGAAGGCTGGCGGTACGCCGGCGGCTTAGACTTCAGAAAAGCCGGTGTACCCCCTAAGTTTTCCTATTTTCATTTCAAATTTTCTTGTTTTGCTTCCTTTTGTCCAAATTAGACCTGAGACATGAATTTTAAACAAAACAAGTACATATTCTAGCCATTTATGATAAGTTTATCACAAATAAAACATCAAAAAGTTGTATGAAATATGATATTGTCATTTGGCTGAAAGAATCACCACCCCGCTGCCTGAAAGGGATCTGACCTTCACTTTTATCAATACCTTGGAAGAATCATTCTTTTCACATCTTGTGGGGCATCCATCAGCAAGTTTTTCAAAAGTGGTAATGGATGGATGTAGAATTGAGAACACCATCTCAGCAGGAAAACTGCAATTTGAAAAGAAATCCCCAACATCAAAAACTACCTATACAAAGGAAAACTCGACCGTCAACGTGGTCAACACTTCAAGCTTAGCCAGACCGGCTCAACCTTTTGTGCTAGCAACTAGCCCCGATCAGATCCTACAAACAACGGTTCCAAACCAGCCGCCCATATTCACCAAACGAAATTTCACCCAGATTTTAGTCCCGCTCATTCAAGTTTTAGCCAAGTTGAGAGCCGATAATTTAATCAATTTTGAGGTACCTAGAGAAGATTACAAACCCAAGAATTATAATCCTAAAGTGAAATGCAAATATCACCTTGGACAAGTGGGACATTCCACAGACAATTGCTGGAGGCTTAGGAGTAAGATCCAGGATCTCATTGACGCAAAGATCATCCAACTTGACTTTGTCGAATCCCCAAACGTTTCTACTAATCCTTTGCCAAATCATGGTCATGTCATCAACATGATCACCAATGAGGCTCCAGAGCCCAAAATAAATCTGGATGAATTGCTTATTACCATAGAACAAGTAGCTTGGAATCTCCAAAAGATGGGACATTTGTACCTTAATCTGAGAGATCATACTAAGACCAAACTAGCCATTTGAAGAACTGAGAGAAGAAGGCAGCCGACACAACAAGGCTCTATTTATAGTAGCTAAAATTAACAACAAGATTGCCACTCGGGTGCTTATAGACAATGGGTCTTCCCTAAATGTGTGCCCCCTAGCCACTTTGAATTTATTGGAGATAGAGCCATCAAGCATCAGGCCTAACTCCACTATAGTTTGCACATTTGATGGGTCTAAAAGGGAAATTGTGGGAGAAGTAGAACTAGAGATTACCATCAATCCACAAACTTTTATCACACCCTTTCAAGTTTTGGATATCCTAAGAACATTCAATCTATTGCTTGGAAGACCATGGATCTACGCTGTAGGTGAAATCCCCTCGAGTCTACACCAGAGGATTAAGTTTGTAGCAAATGGTCAACTTGTTACTGTTATGGATGAGCAAGACTATGCCATATATAAAGAAATAGTCATCCCGTATGTTAGGAAAGAAGGAGAAGAGGATAGAAGAAGGAAGATTAATAAGGAATATGATCCAATCATTGAGATCCCGCATATCAGGTGCTCTTTACCAAAGCCCCATCATGTTTAACAACTAGATGTTGCCAAAAGGGATGCTCCAGCTGAAGAAGCGAGCTTGAAAAATTATTTTTCTATCCCTTGCAATAGTTTTAAGTCTTTTAAGCAAGAACTAATCCCACGATTGGGATTGTGTTATGTTTTTCTTTTTTATGTCATGCTCAATAAGTGTAATCGAACACCATCAAGATCAATGAAAAGCTTTTCTTATTGTATCTCCTTTATCTTTCCATATTATCATCTATTTCTCATTTATATTTTATCAGATCGGATGATTGTGATGAGGTTTAGAGATATCTCTTGCCTGTAATTAATGAAAATATCGATATCATCTCCAACCTTACTAGGTTAGTCGATGAGGATGATATCGATTATCAACTTAAAACACAGGAAAGTTGGCATAACTTCGAACATGGAGGAATTGAAACCCTAGAACCCATTGAAGTAGTTGATTAGGAACAAAAGAGAACCCCAAAAACTTGAAAATTGGGGGTAACTTGCCTGAAAAGAAAAAAAAAATTGATTAAGCTTATGGCCGAATATTTCGACATTTTCACATGGTCATAAGATGACATGCCTGGTTTGGACCCGTCAATTGTGGTTCATAAATTGTCAACTAGGGAGGATATTAGGCCTAAAAAGTAAGAGTTAAGGCGATTTAGACCAGACTTGTTACTTTAAATCAAGGAGAAGTCAAGAAGTTGCTTGAAGTAGGCTTCATTAAAGTCTCAGACTATTCATAATAGGTATCGAATATAGTGCCAATACTTAAAAGAATGGGAAAGTTAGAATTTGCATGGATTTTTGAGACTTGAACCAAGTAACACCAAAAGATAACTTCCCATTGCCTCACATTGATGTTTTAGGGGACAATACTACTAGAAGCCATCTGTTCTCGTTTATGGATGGATTTTCAAGGTATAATCCGATATTGATGGTGGAAGAAGATAAAGTTAAAACCACATCCGTCACAGCCTGGGGCACCTTTTGTTATAAAGTCATGCCTTTTGGTCCCAAAAATGCGGGGCAACTTACCAACTAGCAATGCTTGCCATATTCCATGATATGATGCACAAGGAAGTTAAAGTACACGTCTATGACATGATCGCTAAAACGAAAGATGGAGAAGATCATGCAGACTTATTGAGAAAACTTTTTGAGAGATCGAGGAAGTTTCAATTGAAGTTAAATCCTGAAAAGTGCACTTTTGGAGTAACATCCGGGAAGCTATTAGGGTTCATGATCAATCAAAGAGGAATTGAGATTGATCCAGACAAAATTAAAGCAATTTTGGACTTATCTCCCCCAAAAACATTAAAAGAAGTTAGGGGCCTCTTAGGGAGATTAGACTACATTGCTCGGTTTATTTCCTAATTGACTGACAAATGCCGACCGTTGTTTAAACTGCTAAAAAAGAACCCATAATACAATAGAATGACGAATGTGAGGAAGCGTTTAACAAGATAAAGCAGTATCTGATAAATCTACCTGTACTAGTTACTCCGAGACCTGGAAGACCTTTGTCCCATATCTGATACTTCTTCCTGAATCCATGAGGTACGTGCTCGGGCAAAGGATGAAGACGGAAAAGAAAGGGTTGTTTACTCCCTAAGCAAAAAGTTTACAAACGGTAAATAAAAGTACTTAGAAGTAGAAAGGACGTGTTGTGCATTGGTTTGGATCATGCACCGAATTAGGTAGTATGCACTCTTTTATTCAATTCAACTAATCACAAAACACAATCCTTTAAGATATCTAGCAAATAAGCTAGCTTTAGTGAAGAGGGTATCGAAGTGGCAAATATTACTTTCTGATTTCGATATCACATATATAAGTCAGAATTCGATCAAAGGACAAGCCTTAGTTGACCAGCTTGCTGAAAGTCCAATTGACAATGAAGAATTAAGGGAACAAGATCAATTCCCTGATGAGGGTATCTGGGCAACTAAAAAAGATGAAGAATGTAAATGCCCAAAATGGAAGTTGTATTTCGATGGGGCAGCCAATGTATACAGGTGTGGAATTGGGGCAGTCCTTATATCACCTGAAGGAGATCAATTCCAAGCATCAGCTAGATTAATGTTCCCTTATACCAACAATGTAGCCGAATATGAAGCTTGCATCATGGGATTAGAAATGGCAATTGATATGGAAATCGAAGAACTAGAAGTTTTTAGAGATTCTTTGCTTATCATCTTTCAAACACGAGGATAATTTAAACTAAGAACCCCAAGTTGATCCCCTATTACCATTACTTGGCAGAGCTGGCAGAAATATTCAAAAAGGTTTCTTTTACTTATGTGCCTAGAACTCAGAATCAGTTCGCTGATACTTGGGCCACTCTTGCCTCTTTAATCTAATTCACCAAAGGAAAAGAAATACAACCATTGCGAGTTTGGATAAAATGAACCTGTGTTTTGCACTATGATTGAGCCAAGTAAACCATGGTTCCACGACATCAAAACCTTCCTCCAAACGGGAAATTATCTTAAGAATGCCACCAAAAAAGATCAAAAGACATTGAGACGTTTAGTGAATCGTTTTTTGTTAAGTGGGACCACCTTGTATAAAAGGTCATTTAACATAACTCTACTGAGGTATGTGGACGAAAAAGAAGCCCAACGACTTATGAGGGATGTTCACGAAGGAGTATGTGGAGCTCACATGAATGGCTACATGTTAGCCAAAAAGATCATGAGGTTAGGTTATTTCTGGCTAACCATGGAATCTGACTGCATTAAGCATGTGAGTCTTTATCACTTATGCCAAATATATGCGAATAAGATAAACGCTCCTCCCAAAGAATTACAATCAATGTCAACATCGTGGCCTTTCTCAATGTGGGGGATCGATGTGATTGGGCCTATTTCGCCTAAGGCTTCGAATGGTCATTGATTCATATTGGTTGTGATTGATTACTTTACTAAATGGGTCGAAGCCACTTTGTACGTCAATGTAACGAAAATAGTGGTGGTGCGATTTATCAAAAGAGATAACGTTGCACGATATAGGGCACCATAAAGTATCATTACTGATAATGGTACAAATTTGAAAAATAAGGCAATGACTGGTTTGTGTCACCAATTCAGCACCAAACACTGAAATTCCACCCCATATCATCCATAAATGAATGGGGCAGTCGAGGCTGCTAATAAAAACATCAAAAGGATCATTGAGATATGACCATTGCCTACAAAGATTGGCACAAGATGCTTCCACTTGTGTTAATGGCTTACTGAACATCTATCAAGGTATCAACAGGGGCAACACCTTACTCTTTAATGTATAGGACTGAGGCTATTTTACCAGTAGAAGTTGAAAATTCCTTCACTTTGGATCTTAGCTAAAACTGAGCTCGATGAGTCCGAATCGGTAAAACAGAGGATCGAGTAGTTAAAACTCCTAGATGAAAAAAGGTTAATTGCCATGTGTCATGGGCAATTGTACCAACAAAGGGTGGCTAGTGCATTCAATAAGAAGGTCGAGCCGTGAAGTTTTCAAGAAGGTGATTTAGTGTTAAGAAAAGTATTACCCAATGTGCAAGATCCCAAGGGAAAGTTTACGCCAAATTATGAAGGGTCATACATAGTCAAAGGGTGTTTTTTGTGTGTGTGTGGGTGGGGGGGGTTGGGGTGTGCGCATTAATCCTTTCTCAAATGGATGGCCTAGATTTAAAGGATCTTGTAAATTCAAATGCTGTAAAGTTGTACTACGTGTAATCAATAAAAAGTTTTTCATTTAAAGTGTTCGTTTGATTCCATTTTCATTGATTACGAGTAAAGTAGATATCTCTAAAATTCTCCAGAAGTCGGTTCAACCCTCGAGTGAAACAGTGATGAAGTAATTTGAGCATTTCATAAGAATGAAAAACATATGCCAAAATTCCATTTATGGGATTATTTTTAGTTAAGGGAATTATACTATAATAACAAATTATATGAGGCAGACAGTTGATCAGGACTAGTCGAAAGGAAATGAACCTAGGCAGCCAACCAAGTGATGTTAGACTAAGACTAGTGTTAATGAGAGTTCAAAATTTGATGCTAAGAGGCTATCTTCAAGAAAGACCAAGGTAAGGACTAGTAAATTTAAGTAATTTTTAATGTTTGGCAAAATGACCCGAAGTCCATCCAAGTCTTCCTACAAGAAAGGACCAGAAGCCCGTCCAAGTCTCCTTTAAAAAAGAAAAAAACCCGAAGCCCATCCGAGTCTCCTTAAAAAGAAAGGACACAAAGCCCATCCGAGTCTCCTTAAAAAAAAAAAGACTCAAAGCCTATCTAAGTCTCCTTAAAGAGAAAAGCCCAAAGGCCATCCGAGTCTCCTTAAAGAGAAAAGACCCGAAGCCCATCCGAGTCTTGCAAAAAAGAAAAGACCCAAGCCCATTCGAGTCTTGTTAAAAAGAAAAGACCCAAAGCCCATCTGAGTCTTGTTAAAAAGAAAAGACCCAAAGCTCATCCGAGTCTTGTTAAAAAGAAAAGACCCGAAGCCCATCGGAGTCTTATTAAAAGGAAAAGATCCAAAGCCTACCCGAGTTTTGTTAAAAAGAAAAGACCCGAAGCCCATCCAAGTCTGGTTAAAAAGAAAAGACCCAAAGCCCATTCGAGTATGGTTAAAAAGAAAAGACCCAAAGCCATCCGTGGTTAAAAAGAAAAGCCCCAAAGCCATCCGAGTCTTGTTAAAAAGAAAAGACCTGAAGCCCATTCGAGTCTTGTTAAAAAGAAAAGACCCAAAGCCCATCCAAGTCTTGTTAAAAAGAAAAGACCTGAAGCCCATCCAAGTCTTGTTAAGAAAAAAGACCCGAAGCCCATCCGAGTCTTGTTAAAAAGAAAAGACCCGAAGCCTATCCGAGTTTCCTTGAAGAGAAAAGACTCGAATCCGAGTCTCCTTAAAGAGAAAAGACCCGAAGCCTATCCGAGTCTGGTTATAAAGGAAAGACCTGAAGCCCATCCGAGTCTTGTTAAAAAGAAAAGACCCAAAGCCTATTCGAGTCTTGTTTAAAAGAAAAAACCTGAAACCTACCCTAGTCTTGTTAAAAAGAAAAGACTCGAAGCCCACCCGAGTCTTGTTAAAAAGAAAAGACCCGAAACCCATCCAACTCTCTTTAAAAAGAAAAGACCTGAAGCCCATCTGAGTCTCGTTCAAAAAGAAAAGATCCAAAGCTTATCCGAGTCTTGTTGAAAAGAAAAGACCCAAAGCCCATCTGAGTCTCTTTAAAAAGAAAAGACTCGAAGTGCATCCGAGTCTTGTTAAAAAGAAAAGATCCGAAGCCCATCTGAGTCTCCCTAAAAAAAAATTAAAAAAAAAGAGAAAAGAAAATACCCGTAACCCATGTCATCTAACATGTCTCAGGAAAACTGTAGGCAGAGAAATAGGACATCCTCTCTAAAATCGAGCCAATCATGCAAACACTGAGAAGGATAATCTCATTATGGTCAACAAACACGGTAACTTCACTGAAAGCCGAGATCGCAAGACTATTGCTTTCGCAGTCAAGCCTTCCCTAGTGAGTCGGAAAACTTCGAATGTCATGTAAGTGATTAAAGGAAAAAATTGGGCATCTTATAGTCTTTGTGACAAAGTTTTACCCAAACTTTACCACAAAGAGGGACAGCTGTAGATACCTAATTTTTTCCCATTTAAAGATTTAATTTATAATAAATAATTATTATTTTAAGCCCACAAAATAATTTTTTTTTAAATTATTACAAAGTTTTTGAGCTTGAAATAATATTAATTTTCATTATAAATTAATTATAGGTTTAATTAAACAATTTAATTAATTAAGTTATTTAATTAAAATCATTTTTGTAAAACCTTAAATATAATCTAAATGCATAAAAAACTGAGGCGCAGGCCAATAACCTAATGGTAAAACACATGCATATGCAAAGAGGCGACCAGGGTTCGAATCCGCGTAGGAGCGGATTTTTATTTTACAATCATGTAGGTGTGTTACACGCTCTGTGCATGTTGTGCGTATGGGGCGCACGAGTGTGCATGAGCGTTTCCTTCTTTCTCTGGAACCAGTTTTCTTGCCATATTAGCCTTTTTCAAGTCCATTTTTTGTCCTCTTTCAAGCTCGTTTTCATCAAATTGATGGAGGAATCTGGAAGTACACATGGAGTACCACAAATTATAATCAAGAATTAGGTCCTAAAATCACAATTTGGCTTTCAACTTTGGATTCGAAGTTTGCAAAAATTCTTTTTTTGTGCAAAACGAAAATTAGAAAAAATTCAAATTTGATCCATTAAGGCTTTTAGAATCATTATCTGATCCCATTATCATCCATCTAGAAGCCCAATCTGGTACGTAATCACCACATTTTATCATGCCCCGAAGGGTACCCTAAACGTGATAGTTTACCGTACATAATATTAAAACTTAAGAATGACCGCCTCAGTCATGCAAAGGCTTTCATACTATGTACAAGGCGTATAACACATGAAGGAGACATATCAGAGTGATACACTTCATATTGATACAACTTGAGTAACAACATAAAGGAAATACAATTCACTATACTTCAATTATAATAAATCAAATGATTTCACTACATAAATCTATTACAAAGCAATTCACAAGACCTAATTAATATCTTCAAGTATCTTTACTTCCTGCCAAAATCCTGAAGTCATATTCGGCTCCAATCATCTCGGTCCCCACGTAGCATTCTTGAGCTAACCTGTTTACTCAAACAGCTATTGGGATATAAGCTACACTAGCTTAGTGAGAATTTCCTTAATTCCGTACCATAACAATCAAGTTATAAATCATCCATATGCTATGCATGAACAAACACATGAGAAGACAATTATGTATGGGTATCCAGAACCCATACACAAACGGACTTACGCCCTCCGTATCAAGAGTTAGGGATGGTATTGAAGTCTACATGACCGCTGCTAGTCCCTGAAACCCCCCAGGCTCATAGTACTCGACTCGACTAGGCTCACACATGGAATGCATCCTGGTGCGCCTTAGTTCCCTATAAATGAGCTCTGATACCGGGTCTCATTATCCAAACGAGTCATCGGACCATACCGATTGACCTGCGTAGGAGTAGTACGCTACAAATGCAACATGTCCGATGCAATACGTGACCAATTTAATTTTTTCTTAGGTCAAAATATTCATACATTATTTAGAGTGACCAACCAATATCATACACATAACAAAAATAATATGAACAGTGCAGTTATCCAATCGAATCGTGGTTTCAATATACTTTAGTATTCTTTAGTATACATACATCACGGTCTCATCATCTATCCCATCCCCATTCATATCGATTTTTATCTTTTTCCTATAATTCTAATGCAACTAGCTACAAGCGCAAACAAGGTAACAAAATAAGAGAAACTCACTCGGCCATTGGATCATCATCGGTCTTAGCAAAAGTAATCCGGTAGTATGGAATTGTCGATTTTAGGGTCACCTAAAAAGGAAGAAATACCCTAATAAGCATTTCATCACTTAACTAATCCAAACTATTTAACAAAATTAGTAAATTCGTAATTTTCGTCCTATGCGGGAATTTCAACTTAAAACATCCATAACTTGGTTATTTTAACTCGGAATTTAGCAAATTATATACCGATTTCTATCTACTTCGAAAGATCTATCTAATTCTAATATCATATTTAATTTTTGAAAATTTTTAAGCTTTGAAAATATCTGATCAGATCAGATTAGTAGCGACAACAATTTTAGAAAATTGATTTTGTGAAAGCTCATGAAGTTTCAGCTATCCAAAGCAAGAATTCATGCAATATGAACAATTTACTGTCATAAATGATATGTCATGAGATATGTATATGCATGTTCTTGATGATATTGAATAAAAGAAATTTTTAGAAAACTTTTTCTTTGTAAGACTTTATGAAAAATCAACTAAGAAAGACTAATATTGTATTCTTGACAATCCCCACTTGTTTTTAGAAAAATTCCTTGATAAAACATATTTATTCTTGTTAAAATTAA
This sequence comes from Combretum micranthum, assembly GCA_024138025.1. Classification (NCBI taxonomy): domain Eukaryota; kingdom Viridiplantae; phylum Streptophyta; class Magnoliopsida; order Myrtales; family Combretaceae; genus Combretum; species Combretum micranthum. The sequence continues at coordinate 44,059 of JAMXBD010001345.1, forward strand.
GCCTTTGTTATGTATATTCCTTAAGACCTTTGTTTTTCAATAAAAATTCCCATTTTACACTTTGTAAACATGTTTTTAAAATTAGTTCATCCCAAAATCCGAATTATGAAAGAAATTGTTTTTGTGGTGATTCCTTTAAGTAAAAATCATTTGATACTTAGAAAATTAAGGCTTAACCATACCTAGTCACTAAGGACTTCATTTCTTTAATAAAATTTTCATTTTGAGTTTGAAAAATAGGGGTCTTCATACCATTACTCTATTATTACGAATTTCTTAAAATGACAAACAACTCAAATTTTCTTACTTTATTTCTGCTTCTTGTTCTACATGTTTTCTTAGCAAATCCTATCTTAACTTATAAAAATCATTGATTCATGATATCTATGACCTATACTCTTCATTTTTTATACAAAACACAAGTTTTTGAGTTAGTAAAAGGGTTTTTAAGGGATGGTCTTGAAACCATCCGAATTTCATAAGGTTAGAATAAAACTCGAATTTTATACTTCGTAATCTCTTCCTATTTTGAGAATCTCTATTAGTAGATCTACCATTTACTTATAAAAAATATCTCCTATTGATACCTATTCCATAAGCCTTTCATTTTTTAAACAAATCCTTCATTTTGGTGTTGAAAAATGGGTTTTCAAAATTGGTCTTGGTTGAGATCCGAATTTACAAAATTTGTTTTTGGACATATCTTTTGATAAAATCCATCTAAACTTATGAAAATCCATCCCTTACATATCTTATCTTAAGAGCCTTCCATATCTTGAATAAAAATTTCATTTTTGAGTTGGAAAACATGATTTTAAACTAGGCTTTGGCCTAAATCCGAAAATAGAGTTTTGTTATGAAAATTAATATTTGAAAATCATCTTTGAACTATATAAAATGAAGTCTTGATGATATATATACATTAAGCCTTCATTATCTCAAGTAAAAAATTCATTTTGACACTTGGAAAGTGGTTTTTAAAAATGGGTCTTGCCTAGATACGAATTTCACCATTTTTGTTTAAGTTCAAAATCAAGAGCTACACTTTCTATTATCATAAATATAAAAGAAATCCATGGTAGTAAACTATAAACTCATAGATCTAAACTTTACTCATCAAATCATTCATTCATGTTATCTATTCCCTAAGCCCTTCATTTTAAATGAAAAATACACATTTTGAAGTTGAAAAATAGATTTTCTAAATATGGTCCCCTTTTTATCCGAATTTTCAAAAATGGTTTTTGTTGAAAATAAAATAGATCTTGAGCTTTCTAAAATTTTTCTCCTATCATCAAGCTATTACAAGTTATTTAAGAAAATAAATTAAAAGTCTAATGCATTTATGAACTTGAAACACTAGATCTAGTTTACTATACTAGTTATAAATGCATGAACATTATGATGGTTATGTGAATATAAATATATGCACAAATCATTAGCAATAACAACATAGCTTGAAAATAAAACAAGAAAATAGCAAAATAACTTCAAATAACAAGATCTAAAACATTGTGATGGCAAGGATCTCATATTCAAGTGTTTCCACATCCCTAGCTTGAAGCTCATGGGTATTTTGTGTGGAATCACATATGAATGAACTTGCCATTACATGTTTTAAGGTAATAAAGTATAGATCTACTACCTATTGGAAGATTGGAACAAGAAACTTGAAGGAAAAATATGTGAGTGTGTGTGTGTGTTCGGTTTTGGCAAGGAAGAGGAAGAGAGTTTTTGCAAAATTTTCTAAAGAGAGAAGAAAGAAAGAAAGAAAGTGGAAAGAAGTTGGTATAAAGAGGTATATTAGAGAAATGGATTAGGGTTTGCTTTGTTTAAACAAAAGAAAATAAAACAAATTGGAGAGAGAGAGAGAAAGAGGGAGAGGGTAGTGCCAACCCCTTGGAGAGAGAGAGAGAAAATGAGTTGTGTTGTGTAAGTTTTGAAATTAATTAAGCAATTTCAGTAATAAAGTTCTATTGAAAAATTAAATTGTAAGGAAAATGATGAAATTGTAAGAGTAGGGTGTAAGGATGTAAGAAATATGTTATGGGTAGTTGTACTTGTGAATGGTGTAGAAGAATTCAAAAAGTATAATAGACATTTAAAGTACTGGTAATAATGAAAATACGATAAAAGGTTATAACTGTAACTTTTATAACCCAAAAAATTCTATAACTGATATATTTGGAAATCTTATGAAATTACGAGTCTAATGATACTAATATCATATATTTAATATTTTGAGCTCTGAGGCATGCTTTTCGAAGTCTGTACCCGATCAGGTTTGAAAGAGATCGAAAATTCACTAATCTTATCTTTTAAAGCATCCTAGTATTATTACGAACCAAACTACACCCTTTAATCATATTTCGACTCCTTGGTTTAGGAAAACGGGATTGTTGGATCTAAACTACTAGGGTTTCTTGGAAATTTGTTGACTTAGATTTTCCAGCTGACTTTCCGGTTTATACCTTTGCTAATTTGGAAACTAATGGTTTATGTTTATACAACATATTTAATTTGAGAAATTTGTTTTAAATTTCATTTTTGTAAGTATTTAATATCTCTTAACGTTTTTGGAATTCTTGAATTGGGTTTTATTTCCGAAGGTTTATCGTTATTTACTTTTCAATAATTTTTTTTTTGTTCTATATTATCCGATTTTACAATTCAATGTTAAGTATGGAATTTGTCGTACGTAGTGGTTTTGAATTTAAAGACTGTTGAGTTCTTATTTTGTTTTTTAAGGTATCTCTTTTTCTCAAGATTAAGAAATTTCAAGATTCGTTCGTGATTTAAGGCTAGTAGAAGTTCGGTTTTAATTTAGAGTCATTTTTAGAGTTTATTTTGGAATTATTTACTGAAATTTTCCGGGGCTTACATATTCTATCCCGATTAGCGCGAATCTAACCACCACCACCAACCACGATGGCCACCACACCGCCATTTCGAATCCTATAAATAGCACTTCCAATTCACTGTTCGACCATCATCAATAAGCAATCAAACACATATAAACACATCTACGACTTCAAGAAACACTCGAGATAGTTCAAGTTCAAGATCGGAATTCCTTAGTTTGGATTCGAAATTTTTCGAATTCGTTGAGTTTAGAAGATTTTGGAGCAAATTGAGTGTGATAGGGAGCTTTACGAAGGTCTGATTTCCTTGTTAGAAGTCTTGGATTGATTCCAGAAGCTCAGCCACCATCTTCGCAAAAAACCCACTGCTGGTCACCATTATTAGAAGCTTGAAACCACCTTCTTCGGCCGACTTTGATCCAAATCACCACCGTCGAGTTGCTTGCTGCCCTTAGTTTGATCGAACCCATAGTTTTTTACTGCTCCAAACCACCCAATTGGTGGTTTTCGAACAGCCACTGCCTCTAGCTCTAACAATCCTACCAGAGTTCCAAAGTCCGGCCCAAGTTTAAATCCGACCCGTTCCGTACCAGATTTCTATCCAGGTTAGTATTATTAGTATTATTACATGTAAGTTTTTCTCTTAAATATATATATATATAATATAAAAAATGATTAAAATAAAAAACGATAAAAAAAATTAAAAAATTGGAAATATGCATGGAAAAGGTTTTGTCACTTTTTATTTAAATACAAATTAATTTGGTAGCTTATAGATCATATTGAAAATTTCTTGATTTTCTTTCAAAAAAATTAAGAAACTTAAAATGAAAAGAATTTCAAAATCTAAAATAAACCAACAAATTAAATATTTTATAAAAAGAACTATGTAACGTCTGATCCCGATTAGCAAGTACGTAGGCACTTCCTAGGCGACATAAAATCTAAAAAAAATATTTTTTTCCATCATATTATCTTGTAAATTTTGAGCTAATTAATTTATTGTAAATATTAAATGGTATTGTCATCAATTTGTATATAAAGTTGTAAATTTAGGAAATCATGGAATTTGATTTATTTTTTGAGCATTAAAAGGATAAATTTTAAATTATGAATTTTAAGTAGTAATTACATGGTTTTAATAGAGTAGCCCCTGAATCCAAAATTTCTGGTTTATAAAGTTTGGTTTTAAATTAAATTTTTTTTGTAGACTAGTAACTAAGTTAGGATTAACTAACCAATTAATCCTAACTTATAATTTTTCTCGATATTAATCGGGTGGGGACTCCAAATTGTTTTTTTTTTCAAAAATTAGATTTCTTTTAATTCTTAGTCGAGAGTTCATATTAAATGGGTTCGAGTTTAATACAAATCGGATTAAAAGAAATGAAACCAGGAACGAAAAATCCAGGCTATACAAGATTGAACACACGTGTGACAGGTAGAAAGCTATGCAACCGCAGTTCTCAAAGAGAGACAATGCGTTCTTTGTTCTGATTTCTGTTTGATCTTTAGGATTACAATTCAACAGCCTAATGGTGTTTCTGTAAATAAACGAAATCTTTCAAATGAGGAGAACTCTTAAGGTATTTATAGAAATATTGTTAGATTGCAAGATATATCAACAACTCAAATGAGTCCTTCTTCTAATGAATCCTTCCATGGCCTGATTTTGAATTTAAGCCCATGAAGAGCCTCTTTTAAGTGTATGAGCTTTTCTAAGAAAGGTTGAGAGGGGATAGGCCGTCTAACAATCCTTATTCCAAGCTCACCATGCCAAATCTCCTACAAATCATCCCAAAACATGGACTGGATTCTTTAGGCCCTATCACTTACCCAAAGAGTTGAATCTAGATATTCATTATATAATTAAATTAACCCTCTAAGTAATCAAACATGAAATCGCGATTCTTTCATGCTATTTATATATAAATTTGGATGTCTCGTTTCCTAAACGTGATTTTGCAACGAAAAATTGATAAAAAAATTTCATCTAAGCTACATATTGGTTTTTCTTTTAATAAAAATGGTACACATGTCTTACATAGGGACTTGCATTAATTGTCCTCCATACCACATTATCCAATATTCTAGGTTTTTTATGTGGAAAGAGATATTTCTATGGTAATTTTTTGTTTATTTTAGTGAATGGATGTTTAAGATGAAATTTAAATTAATATATATATATATATATTAACGATCAAAAGCTAAAAACAAAGAGAAATGTGTTATGCAAACTGCCACAAATAAAAGACATGTTATTTAAAATGGTGCAAATAAAAAAAGATGTGGCTTTAAATAGAGGATAAAGATCACGTTAAGATTACACTAGAGTTCTAACATCATTCTATGTGTGCACTAGTATTCAAAACGTCTAGTCAAAACATGAAAAAGTTTTATTCTCTAGTTTATTCGCTTGAAATTTTATCTTATTTCATAAGTATTATAGGAAATTATTGATCCAAAATTTTTATTTTTTTGTGTATAATTTTTGCTTATTTCATGGGAATTATCCAACATTAGTGACTTTGCAGGAAGAAAAAAGTTCATGCATTTGGTTGTAAGGACTAGACAAGAGAAAAGCAACTAAACTAACAGGACAAGGACTGGACAAAACAAATTAATTGTACTACATTTGATATGTATGGTACTAGACAAGTATTTTTATGCTATCTAGTATTTGGTATACATTACTACTACTACTGCTCCTACTATTACTATTGCTACTCTACAGTAGCAATAGCAGTAGCAGTAGTAGTAGTAGTAGCAGTAGAAGTAGCAGGAGTAGGAGCAACAATAGCAGCAGCAGCAGCAGTAATAGTAGGAATTGTAAAGAAGATGTGTTAGAATACTTTCGTATTCCTCAATTTCCTAGTGTAGCATTGCATGATATTTTGAATATTATGCTTTTTCCTACTGAAGTCAACAAAGAGGCTGTTAAGATATTTTATTGTAATTTAACCGATTGCTTAGAAGATGATGGTTGTCTAGTTGTTGGAATGGAGACTAGGTTTAGTAGTTCAAATTTTGTGAGAAATCAACTGTAGTCATATCTGTATGGAAAGAGAATTGAGATCTCTCATCGTGATGTTTGTAGTCTGATTGGTGTGGATAATAGTAAGGTTAGAATGCCAAATAATTTTGATGGAGCTCAATACTATGAAGAACTATTTTACTGTATCTAATGTGGGTCACAATTGGTGCGAACTGTGCAATTTATGTTCTACTTATCTTTCCCTAAATACCATTAAGAACTATTTTACTGTATCTAATGTGGGTCACAATTGGTGCGAACTGTGCAATTTGTGTTTCTACTTATCTTTCCTTAAGCATTGGGTTCTTCACCAGTTCTCAACTGATAATTATGTTATGTGTAAGGGACAACAAACTCAAGTGACCCAACAAGACTTATGGGTTATGGTACACATCTTGAAGGGGGATAGGATACACTTCTTTGATCTTATGTTTAGAACCTTTAAGAATGTGACCAATAAGTCTACTCAAGCAATCCTTTGTAAAAGTATGTTGATCACTCATTTGTTAAGATTCAAAGGAGTAGAGTACCATACTAAGACTTGCTTTATTCAAGTTCCTATCTTCTCCTTCAATACTATTAGTTCAAAGACTTAGAAGAGGTAAAAAGGTAAATGGGTGCACAAAAAACCTTTAGAACCTTTAATTGGTGGTAGTGCTCTTCTTCCTAGTTTAGGTATTGCATCAGAATCCTATTCATGCTTCTAGTTTATCTACCTCTTCCCTTCAAGAGCTACATGATCATATGGATTCTAGGTTTGCTTCTAAGTAAACTCAGATTTCTAGCCTCCGCTCTAAGTTCAAATCTTTCAGCTCTAATGTTCGCGGGTTCATGGATCATTTCTATAGCATTCATCATTGTCCACCTATAGCTGATGGCCCTCTAAATTGATCTTTCTCTTTGGCTGTTATGTTTTCTTTAAAATATGGTACCTTATGTTCTTATTTTTTATTGAACTATTATGAACTTATATGTTCTCTTTACCTTATATGTCTGATTACTATGGTTTCTTTTACTTTTAATATTATTCCAAAGTTATGAATAAGCTCTTGCTAAGATCATGCACCTATCACATCTTTTTGGCTTGTCGAGTATAGAGTTTTTGATAAGGTCAAAGGGAAGAAATATGGTGAAATAGCTTGAACTCCTTGCTTTTTCAAAAGTCTACTTATTTTGCACTTAAAGTATTTGCTATAACTTAAACTTATCTAACCTTTTTGCATCAAATACTAAATTGAAGGGAGTATTAAATTGATGGGAGCAAGTACACCTTACATATTTTTTCCCTCATCAAAATGGGGGAGATAGTTAAACTCATTAGTTGAAAATGTGATTTTGATGAGAACTAAATTATGTAAATCATATGTGTAATATATAAATAAATGTTTTGTATTGAAGGGAAAAGAGGTCATTTCATATAAATATAAGAGGGTTTATGGTCAACCCTAATGCTTAATTAATTTTTGTTGGTTTTTGTTTTATCGGTTATCAGATGCGTAAATGAAGATGAAGAGACATCATTAAAAATAAAGAACCGTCATTAAAGATAAAGAGATGTTATTAAAGATGAAGAGACGTCATTATTAAAAATAAAGAGACGTTATTAAACATAAAGAGACATTACTAAAGATGAAGAGGCATTATTTAAATAGTTTTTCCTTATCTTCTATATAAACTAGGCTTCCCCTTCTCCAAAATCATTCCTAAACCTAGAAAATCCTCTCTACAAGTCTACTAATGTCCATTGGAGTTAAAGGAGAGCAAAGATTTTGGATCAGGTAAGCAAATATAAACAAGATCCATTAAGATTACAAGAATTGATGATCGTTTTCCTTAAATCTCTTTTCGTTTTGAAGGAGCTTTTGTTGGAGTAAACCCTAGTTCTGTGCAAGATATGATCTTTGGGTGATTAGCAAGGGGTTTAAGAATCTAATCACGGTAAGCTTATCTTCACAAACCCAGATCTATCATAAGATGTAATTTTGATGATACATGTCTATTTTTGCTTATTTGCAAAATTAGGATTTTTAGTGTGAGATCTGTTTTATTGGAATTTTAAGAAAATTAATCAAGGAAGAAGGTGCTATTGTGGAGTTTCCTTAAAAGGTTAGGGTTTTGGAGAAATTGGATATATAAGATTTTATTTTCATGTTGAGGTTTTTAATTGTTTTTGTTTATATTATATTATTAGGAGGTTTGGAGATTGTTTGTTGTTGTTAAGGGAGATTGTAGTTTTGGAGATTTGTTCCTAAAATTTAAAAGGTACAACCATTTCTTGTTTGCTATATGTGCTTGCAGGTTTTGTATTCTATTTATTGTGTTGTAGGAACAGATTAATAATCAATCTAAATCTATTCGGCTTAATTAGTTTATCTACTGGGTGTGTTTGGCTATGACCAGTAAAGACCTAATAGACAATGATACTGTTGTGGCAACCTGATGATCCTTATGTGTCATTGTCCCTAGTAGAGTTGTACTTAGAGATGATTCCGGTAGATTTAGGTGATTTGGCAGTATGACCGCGGGTGTTTAGGGAGTACTTATTTATCAATATATGTATATAATTACTTATTTTCAAGAGTTGGTTGATTTCTTAGGGGTCTGAGTTACTCCAAGTTTGGAACTAGGGATTCATAATTCTAAACTATGTTGTTTTGTTGGTTTAATGAATATAATAATTTGATTGTTTGCATTAGATTAAGTTGCATTTGATATATATATATATATATATATATATATGTTGCATGTGCATATGCATTTTTTTGGTGGATTGGTGTACTGAGCATTCTGCTCATCGCTTTCATTTTTTAGATACAGGTGAATATGACATAGTATATGATATATCTAGATATGATCTATGTAAGGACCCGACCCATTAAATCCCGAGATTTAGAGTGTCAAGTCCTAACTACGTATAATATTTTCACATTATATGTAAGGTTGTCATAAAACTAATAGTGTATGAGAATTGTTTGATCAAATCTACTAACACTTTATAAACAACTTTTAAGAAAACAAGATTGCTAATAAAAACAATCCATACATATATACATTATATGTACAAATATTAGTGTCAATATAAGACACTACAAAATTACAAGTTGTTCTTGGTATAAAAGGTAACTTAAAGAGATCTTAAAGTCTTTTACAACTTAGGCTTATTTAATAAGCCTTCTATACAAAGGATTATGCTATAAACAAAAGCTTCTCCAAAATCCAATGGCATTCGAGTCCTACTCGTCCCACTCGTCAATGAATCTCTCAAAATCTAACCCATATCCCAAATCATCATACAACTCATCTTCATTACCTGCAAAGCAGCAAAAGTGAGTCAAAAGCCCATACGCAATAACAAATACAAAACAATTTATCAAGCAAACTTAAATGAAATGAAATGCATCAACAGTCAAGTCATTATCTTGTTAAGTTTTCTTTTAACAAAACAATAGTAAGGTATTCAAACCCCGAAATCACGCTCTGGGAATTTAGGGGTCCTGAGTAACAGCAACTGCTCAAGGGGTTGATATAAGAAGTCCGAATACTTATATCTTCTATATCTATTCCATAAAAGAAATAGCTTCATTTAGAGCTCAAAAGCCATTGCCTGACACTACTAAAACTTAGTCCACAATATGGATCTAGTTCACAAGTCCCCATAAAACTTTAAACTAAACCATGCATTTTCCCCTAAGTTAAAGCAAACGTCACTCGAATACTATTCTCCCCATCGGCTATCCACTTAACCAAAAAACAAATCGCTATTGCATCATAGCGTACCATTGCATCATGGTAAAGTCATTGCATCATGACTTAAGTTAAGCGCCTAACTAACATGTCATTGCATTATGATAGGTTTGCTATTCTTCGGACCAGATTAAACAGCGTAATAGACATCCATTTCATCAAAGAATTAGATCGGATTGAATTAAGTCAAATTTAATAATGTCTATTCCTAGCATACAACAAACAAGCTATCACGTACTTATACCCAATATCAAAACAAATTAATAGTTGAACGTAGAATATATATATATATATATATGTATAACACAATCCTAAGTTAACTATACAAGGAGATTCAATGAACTTAAAATATAGTTTTAACATCCAATTCATACATAAAACATGTTTATATAGCTCATAGATTCACTAGAAGACCATAAATGAAGTAAATAATGATAATTGAAGAAGGTTGAATTTGTAAAACTCAAGGGATACGCGGCCTATATACACAGGAAAAATTGAGTTAAATGCCGATAGTGTTGAAATTATATGCCAGCGGCGTTAAGCCCGGCGTTAAGAAAATCGATTCTATTAGCATTCAACACTGCCTCTAGCCGGCGGTATTGAAGCCCTAATGGCCGGCGTATGATTTGAAAAATAAACGCTGGCCAATTTCCTTACAAAAGCCAGCAATATTTTAAGTGGCTTTAGAAAAAATCGGTTCTGATCACATTCAACACTGCCTCTACGCCGGCAGCATCAAAGTACCAGATGTCGGCATACACTCAAAAACAGACCTATTCAAAAAGTGTTTATTTCCTTGTTTTGCACTTTGCAAATTTATAACATATAACACTTTTTAATCCTTCTTCAAACACATATTTAGCTTCATACACTATCTTCTATCAACATTAACCAATCCTAGTAACTTTGGACATTATAACAACACATCAAACTACTTCATTAACATCAAACCCTCTCATTCTCTTCACTTCAAACTTAACTACTCAAATCTACTGTAACCCTTACCAACACTTCTCACTACTTCCATAACACATAAAACATAACCTAACATATATTAATACATAAAACCATTCAACTCATATGACATTAAACTCATCCTAACATTGATTCTATATCTATATTACAAGAAAGAAAATAAACAAAGAGTTCATACTTGCTTTAACTTATATGAAGAGGCTTTGGCTTGGACGAATTGTTGAATCCAAGAGCTTGTTATTGGTTTTGGTTTTGGTTTAAGGCTTATGGTTTGAAGATAGAAGGACAAGAGAAGGAAATGAAAAGTGGAAATTCGTATAAAAAATGTAGGCTGTCAAAAGAGGCTCTAATTAATCAAATTTGAGGTTTATATTTATCCTAAGTTTGACTTTTAAGGCATATACGACTTAGGTTTAATTTGGCTTAATTTGGAGCTAATTTGAGATTGAAAATGGGCTAAATTTCTTGAAAAATTCTCCTAGCAATTATTAGGCATATTCAAAAGTTGTTTTGATAATTTTAAACATAATGCACACATATTAATTCATAAGAGACACAAATATTAATTATACTATATACACATTAATATACATAAAACAATAACATTAATCTCATTACACATACTCACATACATCAAGAATTTACATTAATAAACATAATATATCAACCTACTTCTACACATTCATTTTCATATATCAAAATTACCTCAACTTAACATTTATAACTAATATTATATTCACATGAAAATTTAATTATTGAATAAATTAGATTATTTCAATCTGTACATAGATCAAGGGGATGGCGATAGTAGTCTAGACTACCATGCTGAGGAATAGATTCAGATACATGATTTAGGGAAAAGAATTTTTAGATCTTTTATAGAAATTGGAATAATGTTAAAGATTTTTTTATTTCTAAAAGACTTTGGATTTTTACGTTTTTAAATATATCTTTTAAGGATTTGAAGGATTATTAGGTAACAAGTGGAGTTAGAATTATCTTGAATTTGGTTGGCCTAGGTTTATGCCAACTTTATTATGTTAAACAGGATCTTTGAAGGATTTTTATTTATATGTTATACTGGTTTTGAATCTTTTGATGTACCATCTGAGAGTTTATGGAGATTATATTATATTTTTTTATATTGTGGATTAGATTGTTATAGGCTTTATGTATCTTATAAAGAAAGGACACGTGGTGAGTTGTAATGCCAACAGGTTAGGGGTGTTACAATATGCTAAACATAACTTACTTGTTCGAAACTAATAGATCTTTTCCAATTGTTAAAAGAAGGCAAATTAAACAAAGGAAAACAAGTTATCTTTCAACTCAAAGGAATCTATGCATGTGTGTTTAGAATTTATGTTTGTAGGTAATCAACCGATGAGCTGGTACAAAACAAGACACCCACAACTTGTGTCATGTCTTCATTGCACAGATGTGATTTGCTCATCTAAGGCCATGAATGGGGTATCGATGAGCCGGCGGACAAAAGTAGCCATTACACACATTTAATGTTTGACGTTTTTCTCCAATAGGGTGTTTAACTTTTTTAAGACTTACAAATACACGTCTCTTGCAGTTTGAAGAAAGAACCTAAGAGCTTTCATTTGCAAACAAACAAGCCCATTGATCCTTTCTTACTCTTTTTCTCTTGCTTATTATTTTGCAAAAATCTAGAAAGAGAAAAATAAATATTAGAACTTTGTTCTTACATTTTTTATTTGTAAAATAGCACAATAAAAGTGAGGACATCATATATTCTTAAGTGTTCTAATTTGTGTATAGTTCTATTTGAGCATTTATGATTGTGATTAATAAAATGTGCGAAGTCATCGATTGGAGGCACATTGTGTGATCATAAAGATTAGAAAGCGAGTCGAACTCTACATTATATCCGAGCTTGAATCTTCTTTCCCTATCTTTTAATATTTTTTAGTATATTATTATTGCCATAACCACTGTCACCAAAGACTAATTTGATCTTTCGTATAAAAAATTTATTAATTAGCTATTAGGTCAAATACTCAATTCATAACCCCCTCCCCCTTCCCTCCTTCTCTTGAGTATATTCTAATGCATTTTCAACCACGTTAGAAATTCGCCTAAGAAAAGGCTAGAATTCATTCATATGTATCTTTAGTGAAAGATTTTAAAAGTTTAGGCATTTTTATGTTACAAAATACTTATCCTTAACTTTCCAAGAGGTCCAACTTTATTAAATCGCTTATTGTGTGAGTAAGGTTACAAGTGAGCTTTAAGAAAGCAAGGCGCCTAATGAGCCTACCATTGATTGATAGTGAATGGGATGGTAGTTTAGTGGTGAGCATAAGTTTAGACTCAGTGGGTTACAGTGTGTTCGACAATAGAGACTGTAAGCCCTTGAAATTTTCATAATTCCTAGAAAATAAATCCTAGAAGTTAAAAACAAAAATCGAACCAAGTTAAAACCTAATTCTACATAAGTTCAAACACGAGAATTCTTAATCTTGAGAAAAAGAGAACTCTCAAAACAAAATAGAATATCTAACTATCGGTTGATTTAATATCCGTACACCAATCAAATCATCTATCTGATTCCTAAAACACACATCAAAACAATATATCCAAATAACGCTCTAAAAAAAATATTAAGACCTTAAATCCTTCTGTGAATTATAGAAAAAAAAATTCAATTTTCACCAATAGCCAAACTGAGTCAACCCATAGCCGTAGACTCGGTTAAATGATCCCAAGAATTGAACAATATTAAATAATCACAAATAAAATGAAATAAACCATAGATATTAAGCTAAAAATATAATATAGATAAAACCATAAATTTTATAATCTTACGAATACAATCAACAAGCCGGGAGTTAAAACCGGAACACTAAAAGTCAACAAAGCTTACAACAAACCATAGTATTTAAGATCCGGCAATTCTGCGCTTTTAAAGCCTAAACAACGAGATAGAAATAATTATTGATAATAGTTCATAGTAATATAAGGAAGCTTAGAAATATCATATTCGCAAATTTCTAGTATCATTTGGATCCGAAAGGGATCAGTTTTCAAAAACCGTGCACCAGTACACCAGACAGCAAAATATTGCGTTAATACCAATAGACTCATAAAAATATAAGGATTTCAAAAATACCAGTTTTAGAATTTTTCGGTAACTAAAAATTACAAATATCGCTTTTATACACGTATTTTTATTACTACCGGTATTTTAGTTGTATAGTCTACTATTCATTACTATTCATCCATCTCTACTTTTCTACTACCTATTCTTACAACCTACATACCTATTTCTTACAATTTCCTTTTTCTCATAAAAATTCTACACCACATATTACTAAACTTCTCTTACACTTTTCTTCTAAAATTAATTTTTAATCACTTCTCTCTCTCTCTTCCTCAGTTTCCATCCACCCCCTATCTCTCTTACTCTCAATTATTTTCTTTTTCAATTAATTTAATTACATTTAATTTTAACTCCAAAACTCTATAAATGCCTCATTTCTATTTTATTCTTTCACACAACTCATTTTACTACAAAAACTCTCTTAAATTTACTACACAAACACTCTCCATAAAGATTTATCTCTACCAAAACTTACTTTAACCAAACACTCATAAAACCATCCTCTACACACAAACCATCTCATATTTTCTACTACCCACATAATATCCCATTTATCTACCATCTTCGTACCACATAAACACTTTAGGTAAAATTTCTTCCAATCATTTAGTTTATCTATGTCATGTAACTTAACATGACTATGGTGTTGTTTTGAAACTCACATGAGTAGTAAAAGCAACAATATGTTCATGTTTTGTTCTTACACATGAAATTCTATTTTATTATCTTGATATTATGCTTTTATATATGTTGTTATTATTCATTATTATCATTGTTATTATTATGCTAATATCTTATTCATATCTAACTAAATATATTTATGTATTTATATATAGTCTTTAGAGCATATAAGCTCACTTATTATTTATTTATTTATTTTCATGTTTGGCAATTTATTTATTTCATGCTATTTTAAGATTAGTCTTTCTAGTCTTAGACTTGTCCTTAACAAGTTAAAACAACCTTTTCATTCATTTCTTTATTCTTTTTGGGACTAGTCTATTCTTAGTCCTGGGATGCATTGATGAAGCTAAGGCTCCCAATACTTGATCGATTACCTTGACGAAGCTAAGGTTCCCAATACTTAATTTTTAGTATCTTGCTTATTATTATTTGCTTTCAGTATCTTTCTCATATTTTATTATTTTACATGCTCATAATACATGCATCTACATAATGATATGTCTCAACTAAATTTAATAGTAGAATTTTACTTTATTAAAGGAACTTGAACTAAATTTTCTATTATGTGACTTGTCATTAAATAATGGAGTTATTATCAACAACATAGAAATGGAGTAATACAAGTTTTCTCAAATAAAAAAGATAGCTTTACCAAGGAAATATGAGAAATAAACACTTTCTTTTTATAATATGTTAACCTAAGTTTTAGTAAAATAATTTGTTAATATTTAAAGTTTTCACAAAAAGCTTAAGATTAAACTCTTTTTAACTCCATAACAAAACCAAGAAGTAAACTAGTTTTCAAAGTTAAGATAAAATCAACCCATAAAGTTATAAACCCACTTAGGAAAATAATGTTTTTTAAGTTTCTAAATAAGGAACTTATTTTCAAAGAATATAGATATGATGAGATCAAAAACAAAGGATTTTATCAATGAAGAGGATTCTTTTCAAATAAAATTTGTAGAGAAAATAAAAGACCAAGTTTTAGAAAACAAGAACTTATATTTTAAATAAGAAATATAAGAAGAAACATTCATTTTCTAAAACCATTCTAAATGCAAATTTATAAATAGGTTATCAACAACTTGATAGACTTTTGATAACTTTGATCTTTTATCACTAGAAGTAAAAATTATTAAAAACCAAAGTTAAAGGAAAAATTTACTTATTTTGGAAAAAGGAATGAGGAAAATAAAATAAGAATATAATCATTTATATTAACCTAGAAAAATATAAAGTTTCTTTAAAATACTTGAAAAGAAATTTGTCAAGTCAAGTTTTAACACTTTAAAATGAATTGTTTTATGAAATAAATAGTTGAGACACTACCATTAGAATTTTCGCATATAAAGTGAGCTTATCTATATACTCAAAGAATTTATCAATTATAATATATATATATATATATATATTTTACTAAAAGACTTTTGAATGAAGTTGAGTTGGAAAATTGTTTTGCAAGATCTAGAAATATTCGTTTTGAATTTATAACCTACAGTTTTGGAACCTAAACGACCATATATGATAAAAATAACCTTAGAATTGCATAGATCTTTTCGAATAGGTAGAAAATAGTATATTATATGAGAAATTCCAAGTTAAAATGAGTAAGTTATGGTCATTTTAAATTGGAATTTCATTCTATAAGATTTCGACAAACATAGTGAAATAAAATTAGAAAGTTTAAATAGAATTTCTACGAAATACTCATCCCAGGTATTTCTTTTGTCTAGGTGACAAAGGATACAAGATTACCCTTCCTGAGGATTGCTACGACTAAGAAGATTGCGAAATGGACGAGTAAGTTATTCCTCTTAATTTCGTTACCTTGCTTTTGCTTGTAAAAGTAGAGATTAGTATACTAAAAAAAGATAAAAATAGATATGTAAGGGAATCCTATAATATGTATATATGTAATTCTATGCTTATGTGTAAAAAGAATTAAGAATATCGCAACTTCAAACTGCCTATTTAAGTGTTTGTTTATTTACTTGTATGACTGTTTATTTAGATCGCTACATTAATTGATGCCCCCCCCCCCCCCCCCCCCCCCCCCCCCCCCCCCCAACCCAAACCCAAACACCAAATAAACCTTAATAAGGTTTGGCTTAAGAAAAATAAAACGCTCACGCATAGCATCCATCGAGTCACATTTCTTTCGGAAGGCTGCTACTCCTATGCGTAGAGTTAGATTGGCTATTATCGTGCTGGGACACAGGCCATGTTTCTTCTAGAGAATTCAAATCGCTCGAGGAATGCGACTCTAAGTTCGATGCCGAGCCAACCGAACGCTTTGGGTGGGGACTAGTAGTAGAAAGTCGATGATCTTCATCAACAATTCCTTAACCTTTGATACGGAGGGGTAAATTAGTTTTATATATGGTTTATGGATAACTATATCTATTTGTGAAATCACGTGATTGTTGCATTGTATGCATAGCATATGCGTGAAAATTTAAATGAACTTATTTGAAACCATAGTGTGAATGAAAAAGAATACCTCACTAAGCTAGTTGTAAGCTTATACCCCCATAGATTTTGTTGAAATGGGTATACCCATGGCTTAAATCGAAGATCATGATATTAAGGAAGTCATAGAAGGATGTTAAACTTTTATGAAGGTAATAGGAACATAGGATGAAGTTACTTTGTAAGGTTCTTTATATGTAACGTATGTTATGTTAATGTTTTAGAAATTTCTAAGAAGTGTATTTATTTTGACTTGAAGGCAATAGAGGGATATGCCCCTAAGAATTGAAATTTACCATGTTTATGTTCTATGATAAGTATTCTCCTCGCCTTACTACTTGATCATTATCAATGTAAATTATGCTACTCCGATGTGTTCCCTTGGTTGTATGATATATGCCTTGTACATGATATGGAAGCCTTTACGTGACTGAGGTAGTCATTTTTAGGCTTTAGTATTGTGTACGGCGGACTGCCACGTTTAGAATACCCTTCGAGGCGTGACAAAGATAGCTGAGCAATGTTGAGTTTGGCATCTTGTATCTATATGGCATATTGTTGTTCTTAATCAACACGGTGATGCTTGTGAGTAACCGATGGTTAGTTCATTATGTTAGTGTAAGGTTGTGTTTACCGGTTTCAGTGGCAAGTTGACTTGGTGAGTCATGAAGTGCACAGGTGAGTTGGCTCAACAAACATAAGAGAGCATTAGTGCACTTGTAGGTTCGTGTGGTTTATGTGATTCGCTGACTTGCTTGGTGAGTCATGAGTGGAATAAAGGCAATAGGAGTGCTTCTACTATCATTTTTTTTTTTTTTGTAATTTGATGCCTAATGTTTAATTTTGAGCAAAAAAGTACCCGTACTTTCATACTAATGGCATTTGAGTGCCTCTATACTCTTAGCATGTAACGGAAAAAATCAAATATTAGGCACCAAAATACATCTATCTGAACGTATGGGTACTTTTTTTCGCCTAAAATCAAACATTAGGCATCAAATTGCCAAAAAATGATAGTACAGGCACTCCATCTGCCTTTATTCCATCATGAGTTGACTTAGTAAGCCGTAAGATTGGTTCTCTTGCTATAGTTAGTTGGTTCGAATGGTTTGGTTTGTGTTCTACAATAGCTCAATAGCAGACTCATAAACTTTTGGCACGAATTGGTAGTGGACAACATTTTAGGTACATCTGTAATGGAGGTTATTAGGTTTGCAAAGCTTGGTGAAGGACTCGATGAGTCAGTTGTTTGACGACTTAATGTTATTGTGACTTACTGAGTTAATTGTTTAGTGTAAGAGTTGGTTGATGAAGCAAGTCGATGAGTTTGGAGAGTGAGAGAGTAGGTTAGAGAGAGAAGTTCTTGAGTTTGAAGATCCATTTGTTGTTATTATTCTTTATAATTAGTATCACAAATATGCCATGAACTTCTACTCTAATTCAGTTTATTTGTTTCAAACTAATCTAAATCGAGGTTGATATAGCATAAGAAGAAATCATAGATATTTTTTCTCTTTTTCTTTTTTTATCTAATCTTTTATAAAGAATTTGAATGTAAATCTTTATAAATTATTATATACGGATGAATTGAAAAAGATTTACACAAAAAGTTTGATAAAAATGCAGTAACTGCAATTAGATTTAGCAAGAGAATTAGGGATACTTTTTTCTCTCTCTCTTTCTCTCTTAATTGAAGAAGAAGATCACATGCTCGGCATGTGACATGTTTGATGGAGAGAAATTAGTCACATGTAGAGCACATGACTGAACCAAAAAAGAGCAAAATGCCAAAGCAAGCTTCAAGGAGTTTTAAACAAACCTATGACTTTTGATCCATGACATGTAGAGGGATGGACCATTAAGTCATTAGCTTGTTGAATTGGTAGCGTGCTATGTGTATCCAAATAATCTTAAGCCATTGTGCTAAATATATAGTAACATATAATTTTCAAATACTTTCTTTGACATTGTGTCTTTTCAGTATTTTCCAACAAATGCAATTGTTTATAAATTTACTATATATTTATTATATCTTTTCTTCTATCTTTACTTATCTTTTCTCATTCCTTTCACTTACTATTTACCCAATTTCTTTCAATCTTTTTTTTCTTCTTCTTAGGCTCATTGTTTTTCCTTCTATCTCTCTCTCCAAATTAATCTCTATTCCTCTTTATCATCAAATTGCAATTCTCCACTTTCGTAATGCACTCTCTACTACAATGGTTTGCTCATTTTCCATTTTTATACAATATTTTATTTTTTATTTTTTTATATTCCATTAAAAGAGAGACTGTGCATAACAACAATATCATCTTTATATTTATATAGAAAAAACCAAAACATCGTTTGACATATTTGAAAAGCATAATAATTTATTTTGTTCATTTCTTTCAACTCACTCTCCTCTCTCTCTCTCTCTCTCTCTCTCTCTCTCTAATTTTTTTTTTCTTTCAAGAGACAATATTAAGATCATCTCTATACATTACCAATCTAAGATTGGTGATTTCAATAAGTCTCAGTTTAATTTCAAATTTAACTTCATATACATACGTGTAAATTTTGAAACTTAATTTTTGATAACACGATTTTTTTTCAACTTATATATACACACATATATATATATTGCATGTAAAATCTTGATTGTGAGAATTGTTTACTTTGTTACCCTAAATTCTCATAATAATTCTATAGGAAAATTATTTCAGTTTTTAACTTATCTCTCATTGTATGTTTTGTTAAGGGACATAATGTTGTGAAATAACCCACTTTTACATCAAATTATCTATGAACTTTTTAGTGTTTTTCTTTATATTCATTTTAATACTATTTTGATATACAAGATAAATGAA
Source organism: Combretum micranthum (assembly GCA_024138025.1). Taxonomy (NCBI): domain Eukaryota; kingdom Viridiplantae; phylum Streptophyta; class Magnoliopsida; order Myrtales; family Combretaceae; genus Combretum; species Combretum micranthum. The sequence goes on from JAMXBD010001345.1 coordinate 63,811, forward strand.
ATATATGCACAAAAACCTAGATCCAAAAGTAATCTATCATCATAGAAACCATCCTTGGTTTAATATGAATTATTGAACTTCTATTAAGAGTTTTGGAAGTGTTTGTACTTGCTCAAACTAACTGCAACCACTTTTTGAAACAATAATTAATCTACTGACATTAAAATGAAAAGACATGTCTTTTAACGTGTAATTTCAGAATACTTATAACTTTCATATAATTGTGCAAAATGATACAATATTGCATCATAGTGTTTTGATAGTTATTTTTAAAAAACATATTATTTCATTAAAAAATTGCCGTATCAAATCTGTGTGTAAATAATATGGAAAGATACAATAGACATCATTCTATATATAACTCTTTTGAGATTAATACCTTTTCAGCATAAAAAGCTTTTATAATTTGTATCTTTTTGTTAATGATGTAATTCAATCACCCATTATCTTTTATTTTATGTCTTATGCCATTTTATTAATTAAAATTAATTACTTTTGATTATGTTTTTCATTTTAGTTATAAAGGATTGTGACCTTTGAGTTTATATAAAAGTTGCAATGTTGGTATAATGTAATATTAAATGACATAACTCTTGATAGATAGCATTATAATTCCACAATTTAATGGATTACTATTTTTTCCACATGACATGAATTTATATAAAAATATAATAAAAATAATAATTAATATCATATAGTGACAACATATAATATAAAATGAAATAATGACATATATACAATGCTATAATTAATTTATCAACTTTCATTGTTAAATTATTAATTATGATAATCTTTTAAATAAATTTAAATTTTTTAATTTTGTATCTACAAAAAGTAAATAATAAATCCATACATAATGTGAGGTTTTATTGCCTTTATTGTTATAGTACCTTTTTAATTTTGCTTTTATCCTATAGTACTTTTTGTGGTATCTTTTTTTATAGTGATATTTTATATTGTTATTTTTTCATAAATAAATTGAATTATAATTGAAATATTATCCCATATATTATGCGGGCTTGTACTAGTTTTATGAATAGGCTAAGATGAATGACCAAGATTATACAATTAGCTTTTGAAACTTCTATGTGGACCTATGATGACCTCAACACATTTTTATTCTTTTTTTATTCTTTTTCAACATTATATTTTTCTTTGGATTTTCTCAAATTTTTTTTTTTTTGGATTTTCCAAATTTTAACTATTTTTTGTATTTTCTTAATCTTGTTAAAATGTGAAAAATATAGAGGAAGCACAAAAATGAGGTGTCTAAACACTGAAAAATATATCCATGACAAACATTATAAATATTTGATGTATTTTAAATTTTTGAGCCATCAAATAAACTAAAACACGTCTTGAAAAGTTACCATCTATAATCAGGGGATAATGAGTACCACAAGAAGAAGGAATACTATACGCACCCCATATCACACTGACCTAATTCATATATATCATCATTTTTAGTCATACTGATCGAAAAAGCTTCTCGAGTTTGTTTTGTCTTAACACAAAAGTCACATGGTTCACTTATAACAATAAGTCTTGCTTAGATTAGGAAATAAAGAAATGATCTTATTAGAAGCATAACCTAAACATCAATGCCATAAAAGGATGGTATCATTTAGCAGAAAAAATGACAAACCTTGATTAGTGTTATACTCCTAAACAGATAAGCCCCATCTTTCTTGCTCACCCATGTCAATCAAAGTCCTCAGAGTGCAAGCCTATATCACACATAATTTGATAGTCATGTGATTATGCACTGCAAATTTTCAATTATACATGATAAAGAAATCATATTACAATTCAACCCTAGTGCAAACAAAACATGACACTATAAGAAAACTTACATTTAAAGATAGAAATTCTACGATGAAAATTAATAAAATAAGTTATATTTATACAAATAATAATTTTTATAACAAAAAATTACTTTTATAGGGATAAAATTTTAATCTCTAAAGTCCAATTGATAGTGCAATTCAATGTTAAGTTTCTTTTTTAACACAACTCTCTTTCAAGATGGGCATGTGTAAATGTCCCATGTAGGAGACCAGTAGGCAGGCAATAGAATGCAATTCAATCTATAACTCCTTGTGCACTGACATATGATGTGAAGACCACTTATCATGAAGCCACTTGGAGCTTTTCTTTTGAACCTTCTTTATTCCAAGTGTCAATCATGTTTTTGATTGTTGCCCATTTTTCATCCGTAAGGATAGAAAGTACTATCCAAAGTAGGGCTGTGTAAAAAAACCGATAGAATCATAAATCAAATCAGACCAAATCGAATCAAAATTTTGGGTTTTTTTTAAACAGTTTGGTTCGTGATTAGGTTCGATGAAGAGCAAATGCTTCATGGTTCGGATTGGAACTTTAAACCGAATCAAACCATTATATATGTATATATATAACTCTTAATTGTTTCAATAAAAAAATTAATTGTTCTTAAAATTTGTAACTTAGATATGTATTATTCATGAGAATAAAATTAGATTTATCATATTATATTATAATTATTATATTTTTTACAAATAAGATAGATTTTGGATTTTAGTCTTCAGTATTCTAACTCCCGAGTATTTTTTTCTTTTGTCTTACTAATTAATCTACTTCTATTTTTTTGTTACAAACCGAAACTGAAACTGAAAACCAAAAAAAATAAAAATCATAATCCTAAACCAAAACCAAACAAATCAATTAATCATATTTTTTGAATTGGTTTTTTTTTCATCATTTTTTTTTCACACTTCTACCAGCCTGAGTAAGGTCCGAACTGGGACCCGATTTGCCGGGTTCAGGTCTCAAAATTGTGGAACATTAACCATCCTTGCTTGATGGTGGGATGGTTCGGGCCCATGAACCTACTAGTTCACGAGGTTGGCCCACATGGTCCGGATTGGGCTTTTTTTTTTCCTAATTGGAATAGAAATAAAAGATAACTCATTTTCTAAATGAAGTAAACAGTTTCTATTATAATACAATACAAACGTTATTTGGCTTATATGGCTATTGTCACTTTTGCCTGTTTTTTTTTTTTCCAAAAAAGAATCCTGCAAGCACTATCCCCCAATTGCTATAGCATTGGAAACATGCGCCAATGGCACTGTGTAGACAGATTTTTGGTAAAAATCATAAAAAAATAAAAGTAGTCAAATCCAACGTTGTTTAATATAAGTGTCTTAGGGTCTGTTTGGCAACTTACTTTTTGTTGTCTTTTTTGGGTCTTTTTGAAAAAGCATGTTTGGGTAAAAAAGAGTTTTGAAAAACATGGTAGCGATTTTACAAGCATATCCTCAATGTAATGAATTAATTCTAATTTTACCCTAAAGACATTGTAGCCTCTATTGGCATCGTCACGTCCTCAGTCCTCACAGCAATAGTCAACAGGGCAATTAATTTGGAGCTCCAAATCTTCAAGAAATCTCATCTTCCTCCCAGAGCTATCTTACTCAATGCATATTCCCTCTTCCCTGCTGCCGAATTTCCATCACTCACGAGAGAAATAGTCCATTGTTTTTGGACTATAAATCATGGCTACGAATGGTGGAATTACACCACCATCCACAGCCGATTCCAACCACACACACACACACAAATAGAGAGACAAGAGAGAGAGAGAGAGAGAGGGACAGACAAGGCGACGGGATAAGGTGACATGCAAGGAGGAGGACGACATGGTTGTGGCAATGGATCCGATTTAAAGAAAAACAAAATGAAGCTTGTTTGTGCCCATCTCATTAGCATGCTTTTGGTCTCTCTGTTTCCATCTCACTTTACAGGTTATTTCTTGTAACTTGAAACTTTGAAACATGGAATGTCTTTACTTCCTTTTGAATGTTCATGTTCGTAGAGCACTTGTGAATGTGCGGGGTTTGTTTTTAGAAACGCATGAAGCGCTGAATGCATTCGAAATCTTTTCAAAAATAAATAAGCAAACCGGTGGATTCAGTATTTTTTTTTAAATTGAAAGCGACACGAACGCATTTAGTGTGTAGAGTAATTTTGTAGACTCATACAGCATGTGCGTTTATCATCTATTGTTTTAAGTAATATGTTTTGAAAAACAGTATTTTCGGATTATTTAAAAAAAAAAAAAAAAAAGAGAAGAAGGCATTAGATCGTACAAAAGCCTATCATTTTCCAGTCTGACCCATACTTTTGATCTGCCCTTTCTCCACTTCTCAGCTATGGAGGATTATCTCCTCCTTTGTAATTTTTGTTATTAATAGGTTTTAGTTTTAGGGTCTTTTTTTAGATCAGATCAAAGGGAAATTTGATGATTATTGGAGTACCAATAAGGCATTATTATGGAAGATATTAAAGTATTTTCTATAAATTATTGAAAAAATGCTCATAAGTAGACTCTGTGCATTGCCTAGCAAAAGAAGTGATAAAATTACACTATTTACAGTTGTTTTTTAAGACTAGCCAGTAGGGAGAGACAGATATAGATTTTCGTTTTATCTGTGCAGACAAACTTTCATCACATCATCATTTATTCTTTGGGTTATTGGTTTGTAATTATGTATGAACATATGTTGCATCTGTTTTATAAGGACATGCATAGTTCAGAGATAGGAAAACATGCAGTGTACAATCAGTTTATGAGAAGCTACTGAAGAGATGCTGCTGCAAGTCACAGTTCTATCCTTGGACTTAGTAACAATGCTTTACTAAGTGTTTGATAAGTACTGCTGGTGCTTTGCGTGCAACACAAAAGTCATCTATAAACATGATTCATGCCAAAAACTTGTCCAAAGTAGTTGACAATGCAAACAGAGTTGTGATAACAGGAAAATCGTTAAGGCTTGTATTGTAAGTTCACTAATGTGTATTGGACTGAAGACCGTGTGCATAAGAACTTTTGTTTATTTATTCTGAAATGCCAGTAGTATCTATCAAATTAGATATCCTCTCATGTGGAAATCAATTCCCCGTAGGAACAAACGTCCAGAGTTCACTGCGTGGTTGGCGGAAGTAAAATAGGTACCTTATGATGATACCAACGCTTTTTTGCTGCCACGAATGTATATATTGCTTCTCATCGTACTATTGTAATTGTCATGCACTACAAGTTCCTAGAGATTTTTTTTACAGTTACCAAATGGGGGTTTGCCTGGGAGACATTTATCTTTTGCCTTTGCAGTCCACGCTTCACTAATAACTTTTTATAGAGCAACCAAATAACTGGATTGGACTGACTTATCCACCATTCTTTATTCTCTAATTTTCAGTACTTGTAATGCAATTCTTCTCTTCATGTGCATTTAGAAAAGAGTAGTGTTTTGTTCATTTTGTGAGATCTGCAAGTATTTTGGGGCCACTAGCATAATTTGCATTTTCTGCTTATGTTTTCAGGTGAACCTGGAAAGTTTACCCAATTGGGAAGAGAAACAAATGTTTAAACAGTGAGTTGATTAGATTTGTAGGTTGCACCATGCTTATGTTTGAATCTTTATCTTATTTTCCCTTTCCTATGTATTTACAGTAGATGAAAGTCTTTTGTATATTTGGCAGACATATGGAGGATCACAACACGGCTACTTTCCCTTCCAAAAAGTAAGGTTATGCTGATGTTAGATGTGTCTTGTTTTGTTTAAAAGATTGGAAAATATCTTACTAGCATGTACATCATCCTCCTGTCTCTATATAGAGTAAACTGGGTGTACTGCCTACAAGATTAATAATCTTACATTAGTTGATCTTATTCATGCCCAACTTATGGAATTTTCTGTTGCCATCTTTGTCTTGGAGACTTCACTTCTCCTATCCCGTGATAGAAATAGTTGTTGAGAAAGTGAATAGATTCTCACTCATTGGCAATTTTTAACCAAATTAAATAGATGGAAAAAGAAAATGTTGTTAACATTTAAAAATGAAATGCACACAAACTTTTATCTTTTAATTTTACTTTGGTTGGGTTTTTAAATTTCCAACTAATTTGGGTCATATTTAGATTCCTTTGGTTATTTTTTTTGCTTGTTTTTTTTCTAACATTGCTAATAATTTGGTGCGAACAAGATTAATAAAGGTTACGTCTTATAATTATTTTTTGCAGGTGTCATCCATATTAGTGTAGTCGGTGTCATGGCATCTCATTGTAGTCATCGTAAGTAAAGATCAGTGATTCTCGTAGCGTATCGTGCATATACGACTTTCTTCTGCTGTTTTGTTGTTCTTTTTTTTTTTGGGTGGGTGGGTGTGTGTGTGTGTGGGTGTGGGGGGGAGGGAGGGGTGGGGCGTGGGTGGGAGGAATATGGCTGATAGGATCAATTGGAGCCTAGAGGAAACAATTACTTTCGTTGACTTATGTTTGGAGCAAGTTAGGTTAAGAAAACATGGCAGCGACCACTTACTGCCTGCTACTTTTCGGGAAGTAGGTGTGAAATTCGAGGAAATTAGGGGAAAGAAATTGACCCCAAAACAATTGCGGAACAAGTGGGATTCTTTGCGAAACCAATGGATAAAGTGGAATTGGATTAAGCGCTACGCGAACATAGGGGTTGGATGGAATGAAGTGGTTCAAACCTATGAGGCATCGGATGAGTGGTAGCATGCAGCAGATGAGGTAAATGTCGAACCAATAAGTTTTGTAACTGTTTCATTACGAATTAATGAATAGAACCACTGAAGGTACATAATACATTTCCCTTTTTTTTTTGCAGGAGTACAAGAGGAGTCACAGCAGAAGTGTTCTCTGTTTTCGGACACGGGGATTGCAGTATAAGGAAAACCTTGACGAAATGTTCAGTGGGACCAAGGGGACCAACGACAAGTTATGGGCACCATCATCATCTGCTCCCCCGCCACAAGATAGTCCAGAAGGAAGTGGAGATTCAGAGGGTGATCCATAATATGTTGATCCTCAGGACAATTTGCCAGCAGTTGCAGATTATTCCAATGAAGACAGCTTTTTTCGAACAACGATGCATGCTGAGGAATCTTCTGCGAAAAGAAAAACATTTGGGTCAGATCTTCCCATAACTCCATGTCTAATTGCATCTATGAAAGCAAGATCTTCCAATAACTCCATGTCTATATGCAGTGGCGACGATCCGCGGAGTATGAAGGCAGTGATGGAAGAAGTGTGGACACTGCCTGCTATTGTACAGAATATCCAATTGGGCTTGGATGCTGCAGATGTCCTTATGGACCCCGATAAGCATGTAGTTTTTGTCAGCTGCCCAACCCCAGAAATAAAAACCCAATTTTTGCTGCGAGAGAATGACAAGATGAAAGGAGTTAAACCATGATAACAACTTTTCTTTTTCTCATTAAGTTTATGTTAGACTGTGATGCTGTTATATATAACTTTTGGAAGAAAGTTTAACTTATGTATTTCATTTACAATGTTCATATGTGTTGGATGTTATTGTTAATACCTTATTCCTAAGATTGCTATGGAAATAGTCGTGTGTTTGTCAATTGACGTTCGATTTCACGAGGACACAAATGGATTGTTCGTTCGAAGAAGATGTAATGAAAGTGTCAATGATATCTTCTAATGGAGAAGCACTTACGCAAAAGCACACCATGTTACAATTCAAGAAGGAGAGGGTCGAACCTTATAAATGAGCTGCTCAGTCATAACAATCCAAGAAGGTGTCAAAACATGTTTAGGTCAACAGACTTGTTTCGTAGATTGTGTGCAACCTTACAACAATATGGGCTTGTTCGTAGTAGAGGAGTTGCTATAGATGAAAAAGTAGGGATATTTATGTTTATCATTGGACATGGAGCTACAATGAGAGTATTTCAAGAGATGTTTCAGCATCCGTCGGAGACAATATTCCGACATTTCAAGGACATCCTCACAACAGTAGTAGAACATAATAAAACCGTCGAAAAACATAATAGAACCTACACATCCAGACTTTCCTAACATTCCATCACATATACGACAGAGTGATAAATACTTCCCATTCTTCAAGGTTGTTATGTGTTTGTCCAGTTCGCTCATACATCGATATTAATGTTTCCATGTATTAACAAACGTTACCTTACAGGATTGTATTGGAGCAATGGATGGAACTCACATTACTGCCCATGTTCCGACTAATGATAGAATTATAAACACGAACAGAAAGGGTGAAGTTACACAAAATGTCTTATGCGTTTGCGATTTTGACTATAGATTTACATTTGTAGCAGCAGGTGCAGATGGACAAAGTCATGATGCTAATGTATTGTCTCGTGTACTAGGTGATCCCCAATTCAACTTTCCACAGTCGCCCCCAGGTAAAACTTGTTAGAAAATGGCATTGTAATGTGTTACATTAACCTGTACATATGTTTGATCCCCTATGTCATGGAAATAATGTTTGTACAGGAAAGTACTATTTGGTTGACTCAGGATTCCCAAATAATAGTAGATTTCTAGCTCCCTATAAAGGAGAGAGATACCATGGGTCTGAGTTTCGATAGGGTACCACCAAGAAATCCAAAGGAGCTATTCAATTATACGCATTCGTCTCTTCGAAACATTATTGAACGGACATTCGCAATATGGAAGAACAAGTTCCGTATTCTATATAGCATGCCCAATTATAAAATGAGCAAACAGATAAAAATAGTGCTTGCTACAACGGCTTTGCATAATATATTTTAATTAGTGATGGTGATGATCCATACGTCAATGATTTTTTTTCAAGTGAAGAAGTTGCAGGAACTAATTGCTCTATGGTGAACGAGGCATATGGGAGTAGTAGTGCAACTAATTCAAGTGGTCATCGGTAGATGAATGGTGTACGAGATAGTATTGCTGCTGACTTATTAGCAAGACTACCTACAACTTAGATATCGTATCATCTAATGGCATGTACCTACTACTATGTTGTTCATTTGAATATATATTCGTAAAATTGGAAAACTAAGTTGGTAAAATGACAATACCTAATTCAATTGAATAATGAATAAAAGATAACGATCGTACCCGTATTAGTTGTAGCAATTATAATAATAATGACAGTAATAATAAAGTCACCATACAGTTGAAGTAGGAACACAACAAAGCAGACAATTTATCCATATAAGAGATTCCAAAAAGAAAGACAAACGAAAACACAACAAAATAGATAGTTTATCCAAACATGAGGTTGCAAACAGATACAGATCAGACAGATTCATCCAAACAACCGTTTTTCGAACAGACACAGATCATATAGTTTCCCAAACACCAGGTTACGAAACAGATGCAGATACAGATGCAAATCTGATATACTAAATTAGTATTGAATTTTTAAAGCATCTTATCTAGCAAGCGTACTGGGCCTTATCTTATAATATAGCATGAGTCAAGTGTCGATCCCACAGAGATCTATTAACTACTAGATAGTTATCAACTAATACTAATATCTAGGCAATTGATCTTTTAGAATGATTAAGATTAAACTAAATTATCTAATTAAGTATCTACTATGAATGTAGTGAGCTTTTGAAGAGAGTGATATGTTAGAAAAATGTGGGAAGGAGCATAATCCACTTTAAATTATTGTCAATCAACTTGAATTTATGTTATAATGATAATTAGATTCATGGATATTCATAAGAAATTGTAAAGATTTAAAAAACAAAGTTAAAAACCTTTTAAACCACAAAAACAATTCAATAGCTTCCGCTAAATAAATTATTCGTGGAATCAAAATTACAATTATAAACCTTCCGATTCTATAATTGACTAATACTTTATATTAACATCCCCTAATTCCTTAGTGAGAAATTAATATAAAACATTGCATTAGTATTCATGGACAATTTTTTAAATTAGATTAAACTCCGCCGCTTCCGCAATTGTATTTTAATCTCAATTTATGAATTCATATGAACCCTAATTTCCCTTCCGAGTTATTAGAATTCTTATACACCAAAGATATGATGAATAATCAGAATTCAATATGAATATTCCATGATTCTAAATATCTTATAACATGGTTTCAAAGATCATTTTAGCATGTTTAAAGCTTCATCAACTTCCCACAAAAAGGATTTAGCTACTCATGGATGATGATTCAAAAATCAGATAAGAAATTGCAAATGATTTCGTTATGATCAGAATATTCAGATATATGAATTGCATAAAAGGAAAAGATCAGATATCACCAATTCAAAATTTCAAAGCTTCACTTGCAAATTCTTGAAAAACTTCAATATCTCTTAAAAAATCTCTATGAAATGCTAATTCTAATCTATGTGTTGTAGTATATTTCAGAGCTGCTTGGGATGATTCAGAAAGTGAGGAGAAGACCCCCTATTTATAGGAAAAATTTCGTAACAAATCATTAAAGAAAAATGGCAGTTTCATTCAAAGCCGGCAGTTATGGATCCTACGCCGGCGGCTTACAGGCAGCGTATCATCATTTTCTCCTTTGCGCAGGCAGTGCACAAGCAGCCTTCAACTTCCGTTACACATGTACGCTGCTTCTACGCCGGCATCTTAGATGTAGATCTAGCCGGTGTATGTGATCAGAAATGAAGCATTGCACCAATTTATAACGAATGTCGTCCCAAGGTTGACGGCTTTCACACCGGTGTAGATATTCCAACAGATTTATCGCTTTAATTTCCTCCAAGCATTCGTTATCTTCATGTCCCTTCAAATCTGTGATCTATAAAGCCTCAACACTGGCGGCTTAGGAGCCGGCGTATATTGTAACTCCTTCAAAGCTAGTGACTTTCAATTCTGAGTTGCCGGCCTTCAAGTACGCTGGCTTCTTCATCTTCTACGCCGGCAGCTTTGAGGCGGCTTACAGTATTGTTGGGTGAATATCCTGCAAAGCTGGCAGTGCTGGTAGCGGCCTTTGGTGTGAGCCGTCTGAACGCCGACGGCTTGGAATGTTGAAATGCTGGCCTTTACTTCAATTTTTCTCATTTTTGATTCAAAGACTCTTGTTTTGATTTCTTTGTCCAAATTAGTCCTGAAACATAAAATTTAATCAAAACAAATATCCATTCTAGCTCTTTTAAACATCAACAAGTTGTATAAAATATGATCTTATCAAGATCAGATACAGATACAGATACAGATGAAAAATAGACGATCCAAACAGACCCTTAATATATGTGCGTATTTGTTGCATGTTGCCATGTGCATGGAAATATGAAGGGACATATGACACGCATGGAATATGTTTGTTAATCTCTATCTAAATTTATCTTTAAATGTTAATATTTGTAATTTTTCTAAGAATATATATATATAATATATATATTGAATAGATCTATCCCATCTAAACAATCTTAATTCAATAAATTGTATAGTTTTCCGATTTCCCATTTTAGGAAGGGACAGACATGAACTTGACTCCTTAAAGAACCGATCTACTTGGTCTTCCTCTTCTCCTTAAAGCTGGCATTAATAGGATGCAGAAATTGATAAGAAGTATGCATGACTTTTGTTGTGCTCCTTTCAAAACGGTAATTGGTTGTCGGGGTTGTAATCAAGAATAGCAAATCAACTTTAGTTTAAAATTCAACATATTTAATACAAGTGTCTTAAATTGACAAACACGGTGCCATTTATTATATATATATATAATTTAACACGATCAACTTTAGTAACAACAAATAAATTCCAATGTGTGATAAATGCTCATTCATCCCATATTGTATCAGAAAAGCAGTATTCAAGCACATGGAATAGCAAAAGTCACCAACCAGAATTAACTATGGCATTTCCCCATCTTCCAATTCCATGAGGTGGCAGCAATAGGTGGAGATACATGGGAACATGAGAATCATCGAAATTAACAGCTTTAATGAGGAAGGCAAAGGTTTTTCCCCATTTTTTTTTCTTTTTAAGGTTTGGACCTTTGAGGACCCATCTGGTCCACGGATCTATTACTTAGACCCGGTATGGACCTGCCTACCATGGTAGATCCTCTAGATGGGTCTAGCATAAGACCTGCTGTGGCCAGTTTAGATCGGATCTTAGTTTGGCTTGACCTAAAAAAAGTTTAGTCCTATCTTACCCGATGAGTCCAGGACTCACCTCAATCTTATATGAACTCATGCTACTCATCAATTGCATTTCATTAGCCATTGCATGCATTAATTTTCTAGGTCTAATAATGTAATTCCCTTGATATATTGTTAATCGAATTCTAGATGATTGCTAAAGTAGGAAATAAAACTTTGAGAAAGCTTTCTGAAGATTTTGGAAGGGACCAATCCCAATTTTTCACTAATTTAACAATATACCAAAATAACATTTTGATGGTTCAAAATTGGAAATGAACCAAACTCTAGAAAATAATTAAGTATGATTATATAAAAAGAAAATCTAATTTGAATAATTGAAAACATATTTAAGTTGGAAAATTTTTTAAAATAAAAACTTTCAAATTAAAATTTCTCAAGTCAACACCATGAATGCTAGTTATGGAATTATCTAAAACCTTAAAAGTAGAAAATGTGACAAATAAACTTAGCTATTATTAAAGTTTTATATTCCAAATGTACCAGAACTTGTACTCCCTCAAAGTCATAAACTGTTGTGAAGGAATACCCTAAAATAACCTATATAAATTTTTTAATGCAATAATAATCTTAATCTTCGGAATCAAAGGAAGTTTAAATCGAAAGAAGTAAATCTGAGAGAATCCTTAGATACAATAACAAATGTATGTGTATGTCAACAAATCCAATGTAATAAAAAGAATTCCGTAACATTACATATGATGCTTTCCAATGGTTAAGCGAAGAAAATGTATATTGTGGCATATCTAATTTTTTTATTCGTCATTTGAATCTATAGGCATACCATCCATGAAGTTTGAGATCGTAGAAGTGTTTCAATAACAAGTAACAATTATAAACAATTTATAGATAAATAATTTTTAATTAATAGAAATTTTTTCTAATTGAGGTATGATTCATCACACCTAAAATGTGCATCTAAGTCTACATTAGTGGTTTCCAATAAATAGTCTTAACGTAACAAGAATAAGTAATATGTCAATGGGTTTATAACCTAGTGACATCCTATCGTGGTTTACTTCTTTAAGGTACCGAGTTCGATTCCTCACATCAACTTGTTACAATGGCTCTAGTGGCCGTATTATTGTAACTACAGAAAAAAAAAAAAAGAAAAAACAATTATAGAATTGTATTTTAATCCTCATTAGCTAAAATTATACAAAAAATTTTGTCATTTCACTTATTTCATTGCAGAAATAAATTTATTAAAATCCATAAACATGCTTCTTATGTTGAAAAGTCATTCAAAGACAACAATGACAACTTCTGACCAAAAATACAAAAGACAACACGCTTATTTCATTGTGGAAATTGACCTTTTAAAATAAAAGTTATTCTTCATTGTGGAAATAAATCTATCAAAATCCACAAACATGCTTCTTATGTAGAAAAGTCATACAAAGAAAACAACCATAACTTCACCAAAAATCAAAAGACAACACGCTTATTTCATTGTGGAAATAAATCTATTAAAATCCACAAATAGGCTTCTTATGTAGAAAAGTCAATCTTCATTGTGGAAATAGACCCATTAAAATCCACAAACACGCTTCTTATATAGAAAAGTCATTCAAAGACAAGGATAACTTCTCACCAAAAAACAAAAGATAACATGCTTATTTCTTTGTAGAAATAAACCTATTAAAATCCACAAACACGCTTCTCATGTAGAAAAGTCATTCAAAAACAACAACGATAACTTCAAAAAAAAAAAAAAAAAAAAAAAGACAACATCCTTAACGGCTCCATCCTTGCGTAACGTGGCTTGTATAGAAAAATGGAACAGGATGTAATGAATTTTCATTTTACATTTGGATACAGAAGAAAAATGGAAGTGAAATTGAAGTAAATTTGAGATTTTATTAAATAACTTGAATGAGAAAATAAGAAAAACATTAACTTTGCAATGCTAAGAAAATTTAATTTATTCCAAGTTTTGTTCATGAATCCTTGCAATATAAAAAATATAACAAGTTACTTATTTCAAATACATCAGGCCTGTGGAATATTAGAAGATTTTTCTAATGTATATTCATATGTATTTTTTTCTTTTTTCTTTTTTTGCCATAATATTTAGGGCATGTCATAATTAGTACCTAAATTTCATCAAACTATGCAATTAACTAATGGTTAATCACAAAAATAGATAAAGTTTAGATACCAATTAATACTTTTAAACTTTAGATTATTAATTCTAAAAATAAATAAAGTTTACTTATAAAATGTGATGATTACTCTAGTATTTATGATGTATTTCTTTTATCACCTTAACAGAAATTTGTTACGTTAGCTGTCGGATCTAACTGGTCTATTACTGCAGAAAATGACATGCTTTATTAATTAAAAAATATAAATTTTATGAATTTTATTTACACAAACAATTTGAAAGAAATTGGTCCAAAAACGATTTAAAGGAAGTATCTTTTTGCTCGGTTAAATAAATGAAGGAAGCTTGGGCCAAAAAAAATAAAATAAATAAATGAAGGAAGCTCAAGAGTAGTATCAACATGTTGATGTTATTATTGTCAATAATTTACTAATTTGCTTGACTTCTCCATCAATGTCTTTAGGCATGTGGCACTTATTGATTTCTGCGTCAACATTAGCTTACAGTATGTGCCAAATATTAGGGACGTCGTATAGTATCCATCGATACTAGGGATGCAACCGGGGCCGGTCATTATAGGATACCCGGTCCGCCCGAATCGTTAAAAACCCTATAGGATCGCGGGACGGGTTTGGAAAATTACTTGCTGACCCTATAGGTTTCGGGGCGGGTTCGGGTCATTAGAAAAATCCGATGGGTAACCCGAACCTGTCATAATATAAATAATTTAAAAAATTAAATCTTAAATTTTAAAATCACAATTATGTAATATATTTTTATTACTTCTTGACTTTTAACATCTTGATCTGCACCTCCATTGTATTTAAGATATAAAAGCCCTTACGAATTTTCTCGTTGAGCTAACACAGTAAACACATTACACACTGACATTGTTGCTTCTTCGCTTTCCCTCTCACTATCGACATTTTTGAAAACATGTTTTTCTATTCTTGAGTCTTCACAAGGCACGATTCCTATATATGTATTATGTATATTTATGTAAGTGAAGTAATGTCTTTTCATCTATATTTGAAAATCTTCTTATGATAGTTTTAAACCTTTATATTTCTTAATAAAGTTATGGCATATCTTGTAAAATTCATTCAAGCATAGTTGTAACTAATTATTATGCTCCTATAAGATAAAATTATCGATAAATTTTGTAATTTAACTAAGTGTTGAGAAGAGGAAAAAAAATTAAGCGGGTTGCGGGGCGGGTCAGGGTCAAAACCCTACAGGGGCGGGTTTGGGTATTGAATAGAAAACCCTGTAGGGTCTCGGGGCGGGTTTAGGAAACCCTATTAGGAAGGGAGGCGGGTTCGGGTCTTATATGACCCGTCCCAAACCCGCCCCGGTTGCATCCCTAATCGATACAGTGTCAATTTGGTTGTTTTTTTTTTTTCTCTTCCTCCTTTTTCGAGCCTATCTGTGTCAATTTGTTCCCTCCTCCACCCCACCCCCACCCCCACCCCAACCCCAACACCCACACCCACACCCACACCAACCTCCCCCCCCCTCCCCCAACCACCACCACCACCACCACCACCACCACCACCAACACCACCAAAAAGAGTAAGCTTTCTTAACATCTTTGTTTGCTCCAGCATCCTTTATTTCAATATCTCTTGATCCTCCACACAATTGTAAATATCACTAGTAGCAATATAGGATAAAGACGCAATTTTTTGAGGCAAGCCTCATCTCAAGGTTATTTTACCTATCTCATTTAGCTGAAGAGACAAGACTTGCCTCTCTATCCTAATTAGTGGTGAGTCTCATCTCTTTGACAAATGAGACAAGACTTACCTCATATTTTTCCTATGAATAAACGAAAGTTTCTCCCCCTCTCCCACACTTCTTTTCCTCTGTTCACCAGGTCATCCTGCTTCTCTTTCTCTCATCTTATTTTATTTTATTTTTTTGTAGTTATTAAACTATCAATATTAATGTTATTTATTCTTTTGTTTTTTCAAATATATTCGGTGAAGGCTTATTTGTGTGATCACATTTGAAAGGTTAGTAAATTATTTTGTCGTTACTTTATATGTTGTTAAATATGTGTGCAGTTTTAATATATGAATAAAATTGTTTGACATACGAACATATGCATATAACTATGTTTTTTTTTAGCCACTTAGATATTAGTATTTAATGTATAATACACATAGTTAAAATAATACTCTGTGATGCAATAGTTTGTCTATATTTTATACAAGGTGATCGATATTTTTAGACCCAATATATGTTTCATTTGTCTAGAAATATTCAACGTTCCATTATATTTTTGTAGCAAATTAAAGTATAGTGTTTGGTAAACTATTTGTTGCCCTAAGTACTAATATTACAGTAAGATAGTGCTTTCAATGCCTTATATAAAGTAGAAAAGGTAGGTGGAAAAAAATACTTGAAATAAACTAATAAATTAAAGTGATATGTTTGACTACACCTTAGTGTAGGATGTCGAAACAAAGTTGTTACATGACGCGTGACTTAACATCACCTCGATAAAAAAACGGCATTATGAATTTTTCACAAGTTGTGTTGAACTACAAAATGGCAAATAGATTGACAAGATGTACATACAGAGACTATTTTACACACGATGTAGTAGTCTATTCAAATTATGAGTATTATCTCCTGATGAGGGGAATGACATGGACCTATTCACGGTGGACTTATCATGATGAGAAGTCAGATAACGAAGCTAAAGTCCCTCACGATATGTTCGATGGGAATCAACTTATTCCAGATGAAAGCCAAATTTTTGAAGACCAAGCCGATTATTAAATGTTGGGGGATCTAGCCCCTAATATGAGTGACCCTAAGGGTGAAGAAACTAATAGTGGAGATGAAATTAATGACAGCTATGGAAACCAGTGGACAAGAATATTCCAAAGTGCAAAGAGTCATGTGATATGAACCACACCAATAGATGACAAAACCCAATATCAATATGTCTGGATTCAATTCCCAAGATCATCTGTTCGTATGGAAACCACGACCCATTCCTTATGAAAAGCAAGAACCTTTGTATAAGTCGTAGACGCCACAATCGAAGATGGAAATTCGATTGATAAGTCAAATTGAATGCTACGAAATAGATTCGATAAGTTCAAAGAAGTTCAATCAAGAACTCAAGAGAAATCTCTTGATCTTCATATATCCAAGTTGTGATGTTCAAAACAAAACAAAAAGACTTATATAAAACCTAAAGGAAAACCAAGCAACTTAAAAACAACTTAATTATGTCGTACAAGAACGCTGGCTGCCTTAAACTATACACAGGCGACCTTAAAAATAAAAATGAAAAAAAAAGACATTATGAAAGTAACATATGATGGCTGTACACCGCCGGCGTACAAGACAACACCGGCGGTGTGGATAAATGAACATTGCTGGTGTTCAAGACAGCCTTAAAGAAAAGGCTACATATCACTTTTTCAAACAACATACACCGGCAGTACAGGAGCGTAACACCAGCGGCGTAATAAGTAAGCAGGCAGCGCTAAGTCAATGTTAAAGATTTTTATTCTATTCTCTTTCTGCACCACTAAAAGGTCAGCGGCGTAGATCTGTAGGATGGCTGGTGTAGGACTTTGATCTAGCTTTATTCAGCTAATTTTAATCTCGGTCGACCGATCCATCATTTTGGTCCATTCCCGAGCTGACTTTGATGATATTGATCAGCTTAAGATCATCCTTGGTGGTGTGCACATGGATTTCCTCCTATTGAACTTGTTGGATCAACCTATTGAAAGCATCCTTGAATCTTTTTACCTAAGTCCTCGAAGCCAGTCTAGGTGGTAGCTCAAGTGGACCTACTCTCCATCTTCTAGCCATACCTCCATCATTCCCTTCCTCTTGAGAAGGATTTATCCTCAAATCATCCCCTTTATCAAAAGGACTCAAATCAGTAACATTAAAAGTAGCGCTTACATTATACTCACCAAAAAAATCAAGTTTGTAAACGTTGTCATTGATGTGCTTCAAAACTTGAAAAGGACCATCGCCTCTTAGAAGCAACTTAGAACGCCTTTTCCTCAGGAAATCTTTCCTTACGCATATGTAGCGAAAACTAATCACTATGTTTAAAGACCATCTGACAACGTCCTTGTTAGCTTATTTAGCATACTGCTTAGTTTGTCTCTCAATATTGAGCATTGCCTTCTCATGATTCTACTTTACAAACTCCACCTTCTTTTTGCCATCTAAATTAACAAACTCATATATAGTTTAAGGCAACAAATCCAACGGAGTTAGTGGATTAAAACGATAAACAATCTCTAAAGGTGAAAATTTAGTAGCAGAATGTGCAATATGATTATAAGCAAACTCAATATGTGATAAACATTTTCCCCATGTTTTAAGATTCTTTTTAATGATAGTCCTTAACAAAGTAGATAAAGTTCTATTCACCACTTCAATTTGACCATCAGACTGTGGGTGACAAGTTGTGGAGAACAATAATTATCACGCCCTAAAGAGTATCCTAAACATGATAGCCTACCACACTCAGTATTAAGACTTAAGTATAACAACCTTAATCATCGCAAAAGTTTCAATATGGAGTGTAAGGCATACATTCACAATCATAGAAAACCAAACTTTGGAAATAAGTCGTTTAAGCAGTTATACATAGTAGCAATTAAGAAGGTAGAACATAATAATATAACCAAGATTCCAAAATATAGAGATTCTTACAAACATTAAGGGCATTCCCTATCATGCCCCAAAGGGTACCTTAAACGTGATAGTCTGCGATAATCAATATTAAAGCTTAAGTATGACATCCTTAGTCTCTCATAAGCTTCGATACCGGGTGTAAGTGAGTTCATAAATTAGTGGATTGATTTTATCTTAACTTCGAAAACTAGTTTACTTTTGAGTTTTTGTTAAGAAGTTGAAAAGATTCCAATCTTGAGCTTTATGAAAAACTTGCATATAACAAATTATCAATACTAAACCTTAGGTTATCTATTATGAAAAGAGAATGTTGATTTTCCTAGTTAGTTTCCTTGGAAAACCATTCTTGTTATTTTCTACGAAAATTCATGGTGAATTTGACAAGGAGTTATAAAAATCATTTTATTTTTCTATGTTTTGTTGACAAAATCTTTATTTAGTGACAAAGTTACAAGATAAAAGAGTTTGATCACATTTCCTTTGTTAAAGAAAATTTTCCTCTAAACCTTTATTGATACAATATCATTATGGTTATGCATGTACATGAGCATGTGAAATAATAAGAACATAAGATAGATATTGGAAGCAAATAATAATAAGCAAGATAATAATAATATCAAGTATTAGAAACCTTAACTTCATTAAGGTAAGTCGGTCAAGTATTGGGAGCCTTAGCTTCATCAAGGCATCTAGGGACTAAGAATAGACTAGTCCCTAAAAAGAAAAAAAAAAAAGAAGAAGAAAAAGGTTGTTTTGATTTGATAAGGACAAGTCTAAGACTAGAAAAACTAGTCTTAAAATATCATAAAATAAGTAAATAAATTGTAAAGCATGAAAATAAATAAATAACAAGTGAGCTTATATGCTCTAAAGAATATATATAGATACATAAATATATTTAGTTAAATATGAATAAGAAGTTAGCATAATAACAATAATAATATGAGCAAAGTATAATAACAACATAAAAATATAGAAATTGATATTCATGAACAAGAATAATACATGAACATAGTGTAGCTTTCATAACATTAAGTTTAGGAAACTCATACCATGGTCATGTAGTAAAAATATGAAAAGAATTTATACATAAATAGAAGTTGAGAGTAGTATATGTAAATGGGTTTTATGTATGAAGAAGAAGAAAGCTTGGGAGTGTTTTGAGAGAGTAATGGGGAAAGTATTTGAGAGGAGATTTTGAGAGAGTTTTGGTAGTAAAATGAGTTGTCTGAAAAAATGAAGGAGTGAAGGGTTATTTATAGAGTTTTGGAGTGAAAATTATATCTAATTAAATAAATTGAAAAAGAAAATAATTGGAGAGTGAAGAGAGAGAGGAGTGGACGGCACATGGGGAAAGGAGAAAGAGAAGTGATTAAAAATTAACTTTAGAAGAAAAGTGTAAAAGAAATTCAGTAATATGTGGTGTAGAATATTTATGGGAAAAGAAAATTATAAGAAATAAGTATATAGGTTATAAGAATAGGTAGTAGAAAAAGTAGATATAGATGAATAGTAATAAATAGTAAGAATAGTACTATGAATAGTAGACTAGATAATTAAAATACCAGTAGTAATAAAAATACGCATATAAATGCAATATCTGTAATTTTTAGTTACCAAAAAATTCTAAAATCGATATTTTTGGAAACTTTATTTTTACGAGTCTATTAGTATCACGGTTTTCAAAAACTGATCCCGTTCAGATCCGAAAGACACTAGAAATTTGCTAATCCGATATTTTTAAGCTTCCTTATAGTATTACAAACTATTATCAACAATTATTTCCATTCCGTTGTTTAGGATTTAAAAGTGTGGGATTGCTGGATCTTAAATTCTAGGGTTTGTTGTAGACTTCGTTGACTTTTAGGGTTCCGATTTGACTTTCAGCTTGTTGATTTTATTCGTAAGATCATAAAATTTTAGGGTTTTATCCGTGTTATATTTTTGGTCCAACATCTATGGTTTATTTTTGTGATTATTTAATATTTTTTAGTTCTCGAAATCGTTTAACCGAGTCTAGAGTTATGGGTTGACTTAGTTTGATTTTTGGTGAAAATTGGAAAATTGAAAAATTCTTTTATTCTAAAATTCATCGAAGAATTTAAGGTCTTAGTATTTTGTTGTCGAGCATTATTTAGATATATCATCTTGATTTGCGTGTTAGGAATCAGATAGATGATTTGATTGGTGCACGGACATTGAATCAATCGATTGTTGGATTTTTCATTTTGTTTTGAGGGTTCTCTCCTTCTTAAGGTTAAGGATTTTCGTATTTGATCTTATTTAAAATTTAATTTTAACTTGGATCGATTTTTAAGATTTCGATTTTGGTGTTTTAACTTCTAAGATTATTTTCTATGAATTAGGAAAAATTTTAGGGGTTTACAACTTATCTCCCTTAAAAAAAATTTTTTCCTCAAAACTTGTTACGTGTATATAGTTTTGTAAAGTTTGGTAGGGAAGTTTATGTTGTACTTCGTTAGCATTCATGACATTTGGGATTTCATTGTACTTTTATTTGTTAAGTCTATTTGAAATGGTATTACACTATGTTGTTCTTTTGTCCTCATTTATTTGATCCCTTTCTTTAATTTCATTTCCACTAAAAGGTTTTGAAAGTTTTTCGTTGTTGTAATTTTTGTTTCTTGTTTATTCTTAGTCGGTGGCATTACGAATTTCGTTAATTCTGTGTGTTTAACATTCTATGCAACATAGCATATATAAAATCAATAAGATTTGGTTTTAGCGATTTTCAATCTTCACTTTACTTAACCTTTTTAAAAAGCCTCAGACTCAACCAAGACGACAGATGACTGACAACTTGACAATTAACTCGACTCGACTCTGGACCTATGACTCATCATGACATAACACTAGCACATTCACTCAATAAAAGAAGGTTGTGAATTCGCGTTTCTATATTAATGTGATTATATTTATGACATGCACATAATAGATACGCAATGTTCATACTCTTTCCATTCTTAAGGATATTGATGTTTTATCATTTGTGTGATCACCTTGACAAGGTTTGAGATCAATATGTCTCATTAATTTTGGAAATATTTGGAAATTGTATGTTGACGTTTTATCATCACTGGTTCTAGCCTTTAGGCGGTAATTATAAATATTTAAGCTTTTGTTTCGGGTGTTTTCAGGTAGATGGCATTTGATTTGATATCTTCCTTTGATATGTGTTAAATTATTGTCAATCTTATATCTATCCATTCTGTATTAGGTGGTGACGATTATGTATTCTATGATCATCACTAAAAAAATTTTCTTTAGGCTTAATGGTGTAAAAAGACGTTCTAACATCTAAGGGTATGATGCTAACCTGATTTTGAATCACATCCATGACTATCATTTTCTTCCAGGGTAGCAAACTCTATCTCCTTGAGGCTAGCTTCCTCGCAAATCCATTATCCTTGTAGGTTGTACATAAGTACTCCTTGTGGGTGTATTACCGAGTATCTCCCATTTCTACCGTCATTACCATTCTTAATGTTATTCGCACCTTTCTTTTTAAGGCACTGCTTGGCAATATGTCATGGTTTCTTACAGATGAGGCAAATAGTGGTGGTTTTCTTTGAACATCTTTGGACTTTGTGATTCGGACTTCTGCAATGGTAACACTTGTGCTATAGCTTGAGACATTGTCTTGGATGATGTCCCCTTTTACATTTCCAACATTGGATATTTGGTGTCTTTTTATCCTTCTTTTGCTCGGGTTGACCGATGGTTCTAACTCGTTGACTTTGACGCTTAAGCTAGGTCTACTTATAGGTTCTTCCTCAATTATCATGACATTCCTTTCCGTCCTTCTCCTTTTCTTAGCACCTTCCACAATTCGTGCACTTTCTAATAATTCTCGAAAACCTTTGATGTAATACTCTATCAATCTGATATGAAGGTCTTCGTCCATTCCTTCTAAGAATACTTGCCTCTTGAGTTCCTCGCTATTCTTATAAGATTCAGGGGCATATTGTAACAGCTTGCTAAACTCTATTTCATATTGTTCAAGACTATGGCCTCCTTAAGAGACACTTAAGAAATCCGCACTATATTGGACTCTTAAGCTTCTGGGGAAAAAGTTCTCCAAGAATTCATGCATAAATGTCTCTCATGTGATTGGCGCTAGCAGCTCTCTACTTTTGGATTCCCACCATATGCTTACATTGAATCTTAGCATATAAGTACCAAAAGTAAGTTGAAGGCATTGTGGTACTTCAAAAGCATTGAAAGATTTGTGCTAGCCAATCAT
Source organism: Combretum micranthum (assembly GCA_024138025.1). NCBI lineage: Eukaryota > Viridiplantae > Streptophyta > Magnoliopsida > Myrtales > Combretaceae > Combretum > Combretum micranthum. Next base: position 86,844 of record JAMXBD010001345.1, read on the forward strand.
CGGCTTCATTTGGTTTCCCAAAAGCTCCATCAAAATATCGATTGCACTAAATGAAATCTGGCAACATACTCTGATAAGGTCTTAGTGATAGCAGCTCAGCTAGTGCCTTTTCAATAGGTGGTCTTGGAAATTCTGGGGCCGTTTCTTGTGTAGGCACAGGTACTGGTATAGCATGAGCTTGTTGTGCAAAATCCTTTATGAGGCTGGCAAGTTGTTTGATATTAGCTGGGTCCACTCTTAGTTGATTTGGTTATTGAGGTCCTTCTTGATTCTCAGGTTCTATAAGGGGTATTTTTTGTTCGCGTTGTGCATGAGTGTGTCTCCTATTCGCTCTACAGGTTTTTTTAAGCTTTGTGTGAGATTCTTGAATTTTTATTAAGTCTTAATTGTTTTTGGGAAATCATTGAAGAAACATGCTAATAATGATCGAGTACGAAAATGCATAAATATATATAAGAAATATTAGAAACTCACTAAAGTCAAAGTAATAAAAAAGGGAAATTCATATCATTAAAATAAATATATGAAAAAAGAAGGAAGGCTTAAATTCTTCCTTTGCAAAAGTTCAAAGGAAGGATGCAAAACGTGGTTACAATTTCAAATCATTACTTAGACAATTTTTACATCATCGTTAGTTTCTTAACAAAAGCATTACTCCTAACAATACTTTAAAAGCTTTACGAAAGGTCTAGCTTCGATCCCTTCTAACATTTGCTTGACATGTTGAGCCCATTGATTCCTTGTCTTCATCATTAGGAGCTTCTTCCTTTCTCGTGATGTGAGGTTTTATTGTAGGATCTTTAGACGAAGTTCCATATTCTTTCTTGGATTGGTCATTTCCTTTAGGGGATGAGATGGGTCGACCCACAGACCTTGTGATTTTAGATCCTCACGTACATAGAGGTATCATACTTTGCACATGTAGCACGTTTCTTTAGCATTTTCTAGGGTAATTCCTGGTCTGGCGGATAGGGCGTCTGCATATATAGCATTCCCTCAATATCGTCGGACGATTACTGGCACCGTATCTTCCCTTAGCGTAACCAAAGAAAATAGTACCATTCTTTTTAGGACAATCACGGATTTTGTGATCAAGGTTTACACAAAAGTAACATTTGTTCTATAGTCGTAGGCAACGTTTGAGGAAATGCCTCCTTTACACTTCCAGCATTTGACCTTAAGAGTTATGGGATCTTTAAAAGGTTCAAGTTGTTTATGCCTCTTAGCCTCATGTTCTGGATTAGCCATGAAGGAAGGCACTTGTGATACTAATGTTGTTCTGAGTTAAGATCTCATAACTAGAGCGAACGCAAAGGTCGTGGGTACTTGTTGCATGTATGTTCTTATCATCTCTTCTAAGCGTCTCATAATAGTTAAGGTTTCTTGGATCTTGTGGTGGGGGTGCTCCCAGTTCTTGTCGTTCTTCAAGAAGGATGCCCAATCATGGCATAATTTCCTCGAGTAGCTTCCTAGAACCAAATGAAGCGGTTGTATCATATATTCTTTTCGAATTAGGTTTTACGCACATGTTATTTGTTTTTAAAGAAAAGAGAAGCGTTATAAGCTTTTATTCATTCAATTAAAAGGTTTGGCGTAGGCACCCAATATTATACAACTAAGACTCTTATCGATAAAGGGGTAATATACTTATCTTATTTCTAATTGGTTTCAACTGGAAGTCGAGTAGGGTTACTATGCATCGAATCTTATTTGAAGTACTAAAGTAGACTTACGCTATTCATCCTATATCTCAATTCTTCGTCTCGTTCTTGTTTTTCTCACATCGTCTCGCTATGATCCTTCCCCCAATCATTACTACTTTCCTTAAGTTCGGGATCAACATTCTAGGGTAGATATTTCTATTTATTGCCAGTATCTTCCTAAACATCCTTTAATTCTTGTATAAGTATTACCTGCCTTCTTCTAATATTCTCCAAGGCAGAGTTCTATTCTTAGACATAAGGATTCGAATCTTACAGGTTATCTATCTTTTTGTTTTTAAGATGAAATCTTATCACTCTAACCTCTTAGTATCATTTTTCCTAATTCCCAAAACCTTATTGCTCTGATACCAACTTAAATTGTCATGCCCCAAGGGGTACCCTAACGTGGTAGTCTACCGTACACAATACTAAAGCCTAAGAATGACTATCTTAGTAACGCAAAGGCTTCCATATCATGTACAAGACGTACATAGCAACCAAGAGAACGCATCAGAGTAGCGCAATTTATATTGATAGTGATTAAATAACAAGGCAAGGAGAATACTTATCATAAAACATAAACATGGTTAATTACAATTCTTAGGGGCACACCCTCCTATTGTGTTCAAGTCAATATGAATACTCTTCTTAGAAATTTCCAAAATACTAACATAGCATACATTACATATAAGGAATCTTACAAAGTAACTTCGTCCTATGTTCTTATGCCTTCATAAAAGTTTAACATCCATCCATGACTTCCTTAATGTCACGATCTTCGATTAAATCCACGGGTACACTTGTTTCAACAAAATCTATATGGGTATAAGCTTACAACTAGCTTAGTAAGGTATTTCTTTTCATTCGCACCATGATTTCAAACAAATTCATTTAATTTTTCACGCATATACTATGCATGCTATGCAACAATCATATGATTAAATAAATATATATAGTTACCTGGAAACCATATATAGAACGGATTACCACTCCATATCGAAGGTTAAGGAATTATTAATGAAGATCCTCGACATTCTATTGCTAGTCCCTATGTCCTCGCCCAAAGCATTCAGTTGGCTTGGCTCCAAACCTAGAATCGCATTCTCTGAGCGATGTGGATTCTCTAGGAAGGAACAGGGCTTATGTCCCAGCACGATAACAGCCCATCTAACTCTATGGGTAGGAGTGGCAGCCTTCCAAAAGAAATGTGACTCGATGAATGCCATGCGTGAACATTTTATTTTTCTTAAGTAAAACCTTATTAAGGTTTCTTAGGGGCGATCAAACAATTTAGCAAAAATAAGCAAACGTACATTTAAATAAACAAAATACTCAAACAAACAATTCGAAGTTACGATATTCTTAATTCTCATTTCATCACATAAGCATAGAATCATATATATACATACCCCTGAATTCCTCACACATGTCAATTTTATCTTTCCTTAGTTTCCTAATGCAACTATTCTACAAGCACAAGCAAGTAACGAAATTAAGAGGAATAACTCACTTGTCCATTTCGCAATCTTCTCAGTCGTAGTAATTCTCAGGAAAAAAAAATCTCATATTGCATGTCACCTAGTCAAAATAAATACTCGGGATGAGTATTTCATAGAAATTCTACTTAAACTTTCTAATTTTTTTTTACTATGTTTGTCAAAAATCGCATGGAATGAAATTCTAATTTAAAATGGTCATAACTTGCTCATTTTAACTCAAAATTTCACATATAATATACCGTTTTCTATCTATTTAAAAAGATCTATCCATTTCTAAAATTATTTTTGTCATATAAGGTTGTTTGGGTTCCAAAATAGGAGGGTACAGATCTATTATGAAAATTGTAGTTTACAAAACACAAGTTTACAAACTTTTATTTATCTAAAAATACTTGTATCAAAAAGTAGATATTTGTAGAGTTAGAAAAATCCTTTGGAAACATATATATAGCCTCATATAGTATGTAAAATTTAATGGTGTTGTCTCAATGATTATTTTTCACAAAGTAATTTATCTTACGGTGTTGAAAATTTGAATTTTTAACATTTTCCTTTCTAGTTGTTTTAAAGAACTTCATAAATTCTTGTGTTATTGTAAATGAATATATTTCTTATTTTGTCTTCCAATTTCTTTTCTAAAATAAGATAAATTTTTCTTAACTTTGGTTTCTTACAAAATTTTACTTCTAGTATTAAGGATTGAAATTTCTAAAATTGCTATTAAGTTGTTGATATCATATAAAATTTGAGTTATCCATATTTCTCCTTTTAAAAGAAAACGGTTTGATAAACAAATGTTTTTCCTATAATATTTTCATCTCCTAATCCCTTCAAAATAAATTTTTGTTTCTTAAGTCTTTTACCACTTTTATTTGGAAGGAAAATCATGTTTCATTATTTTCCTACATTGTTGATAATAACTATTGTTTTTCGAAATTTATCAAGTTTATATTCTGTTTATTTCTTTGAAAACGGGTATATTACTTAAACTTGGAAACCTTTATTTTTCAAGTGAGTTTATAATTTAGTGGATTGATTTTATCTTAACTTTCAAAACGAGTTTACTTTTTAGTTTTTGTTAAGAAATTGGAAAGATTCCAATCTTGAGCTTTATGAAAAACTTACATATCACAAATTATTAATACTAAACCTTAGATTATTTATTATGAAAAGAGAATGTTGATTTTCTTAGTTAGTTTCTTTAGAAAACCATTCTTATTATTTTCTATGAAAATTCATGGTGAATTTGACAAGGATTTGTAAAAATCATTTTATTTTTCTATGTTTTATTGATAAAATCTTTATTTATTGACAAAGTTACAAGATAAAAGAGTTTGATCACATTTTCTTTGTTAAAGAAAATTTTCCTGTAAACCTTCGTCGAGGTAATATCATTATGGTTATGCATGTACATGAGCATGTGAAATAATAAGAATATAAGAAAGATATCGAAAGCAAATAATAATAAGCAAGATAATAATAATATCAAGTATTGGGAACCTTAGCCTCATCAAGGTAACCTAGTCAAGTATTGTGAGCCTTAGCTTCATCAAGACATTCTAGGACTAAGAATAGACTAGTCCCAAAAAGAAAAAAAAAAAAAAGAAGGAAAAGGTTATTTTGACTTGACAAAGACAAGTCTAAGACTAGAAAGACTAGTCTTAAAATATCATAAAATAAGTAAATAAATTGTAAAGCATGAAAATAAATAAATAACAAGTGAGCTTATATGCTTTAAAGAATATATATAGATACATAAACATATTTAGTTAGAAATGAATTAGAAGTTAGCATAATGACAACAATAATATAAGCTAGGTATAATAAGAATAAAAAATATAGAAATAGATGGTCATGAACAAGAACAATACATGAACATAGTGTAGCTTTCATAACATTAAGTTTAGGAAACTCAAATTAAAAAGAATTTTTACCTAAATAGAAGTTGAGAGTAGTATATGTAAATGGGTTTTGTGTATGAAGAAGAAGAAAGCTTGGGAGTGTTATGGGAGAGTAATGGAGAGAGTATTTGAGAGGAGATTTTAAGAAAGTTATGGTAGTAAAATGAGTTGTGTGAAAGAATGAAAGAGTGAAAAGGTATTTATAGAGTTTTGGAGTGAAAATTATAGGTAATTAAATAAATTGAAAAAAAAATAATTGGAGAGTGAAGAGAGAGAGGGGTGGACGGCACATGGGGAAAGGAGAGAGAGAAGTGATTAAAAATTAATTTTAGATGAAAAGTGCAAGAGAAATTAAGTAATGTGCCGTAGAATTTTTATGGAAAAAGAAAATTATAAGAAATAAGTATATAGGTTATAAGAATAGGTAGTAGAAAAAGTAGAGATAGATGAATAGTAATAAATAGTAAGAATAGTAATATAAATAGTAAACTAGACAATTAAAATACCGGTAGTAATAAAAATACATGTATAAATGCGATATCTGTAATTTTTAGTTATCGAAAAATTTTAAAATCAATATTTTTGGAAACCTTTTGTTTTTGCGAGTCTATTGGTGTCGTCTGATGTACCGAGGTACAGTTTTCAAAAACTGATCCCGTTCGAATCCGAAAGACAATAGAAATTTGCGAATCTAATTTTTTAAGCTTCTCTATATTATTACGACCTATTATCAACAATTATTTCCATTCCATTGTTTAGGATTTAAAAGTACGGGATTGCTGGATCTTAAACTCTAGGGTTTGTTGTAGACTTTGTTGACTTTTAGGGTTCCGATTTGACTTTCAGCTTGTTGATTTTATTCTTAAGATCATAAAATTTTAGGGTTTTATCCGTGTTATATTTTTCGTTCCACATCTATGGTTTATTTTTGTGATTATTTAATATTTTTCAGTTCTTGAGATCATTTCACCAAGTCTAGGGCTATGGGTTGGCTTAGTTTGACCTTTGGGGAAAATTGAAAAAAAATTATTCTAAAATTCACCGAAGGATTTAAGGTCTTAGTATTTTGTTTTCGAGTGTTATTTGGATATATCATCTTGATTTGCGTGTTAGGAATTGGATAGATGATTTGATTGGTGTACGGACGTTGAATCAATCAATTGTTAGATTTTCCATTTTGTTTTGAGGTTCTCTCCTTCTTAAGGTTAAGGATTTTCGTATTTGATCTTATTTAGAATTTGGTTTTAACTTGGGTCAATTTTCGTGTTTTGACTTCTAGGATTATTTTCTATGAATTAGGAAAAATTTCAGGGGTTTACAGCTGCCCCACTAAGCTTCTCAATGAAATATGCTATAGATATTCCTCCTTACATCAAAACGGCTCCAATTCCTATACCTAAAGCATCACACTCGATTTCAAAATTTTTAGAGAAATCAGGTAAAGCAAGTAAAGGAACATAGGTTAGCTTATCCTAGATCAGCTAAAACACTTTTTCTTATTTTGCTTCCCAATTTGAATCCAACATCTTTTTTAGATAACTTTAGTGATTGGTGCTGCAATGCTACTAAAGTCCATTACAAACCTCCTATAGAAACTAACTAGCCCATGAAAGCTTCTGACTTGACTCACATTGGTTGGATTAGTTTACTCCTGGATTCCACAAACTTTCTCTTCATCCACCTGTATTCCTTGTGCACTGACAACAAAACCAAGAAATACAAGTCTATCTGTGCAAAAGGTGCACTTCTTATGGTTAGCAAACAATCTCTCCTTTCAAAGCACATCTAAAATAGATTTCAAGTGATGAAAATGATCTTCTAAGTTCATGCTATAAATCAGAATATCATCAAATAGACAACCACAAATTTTCCAATGAAAGCATGCAAAACATGGTTGGTTAGTCTCATGAAAGTACTAAAAGCAATGGTTAATCCCAAAAGGCATAACCAACCACTCATCTAAGTCATACTCCTAATTTGATGATATTTACCTTTTTAATCAATTTTTTAAAATACACAATACCCATGCAATTTGTCCAACATATCATTTAAGCGTGGAATAGGATGATGATATTTTACCATGATATTGTTGATGGCCCGACAGTCAACACACATCCTCTAAGACCCACCCCTCTTATGCACAAGAATCATTGGTATAGCACATGGACTCATGCTTTCTCTCATGTATCCCTTCTCCATCAGTTCTTGAACCTGCTTTTGAAGCTCCTTAGTCTACTTAGGATTACATCTATAAGCTAGTTTATTTGGAATGGTGGCTCTAGCTAAAAAGTTAATTTGATGCTCAATTCCTCGAATTGGAGGTAATCCTTTTGGAATCTCCTCGGGAAAGACATCCTCAAATTCTTGCAAAAGAGATATAACAGCACTAAGCAAAGCATCAGATAACTTGTTAGTGTTCAAGCAAGTTTCCTTGTAAATCATCAACAGCATAGGCTGTTTCATTACCAATGGTCTCCTCACTACACTCGCTCTTACCACACAACTCCCCTTTTGCAAGGCCACACTCTTTTTTTCTCTCACCACCAAAGCCGAACCCCTTTCGACTTGGCTACTCTCACTCTTTCTGGCCTTTCTCTCTTTTTCAATATATATATTTTTTTTATCTCTCACTCTTACTTTGTGTTTCCCAAAGGATTGTTGTAATTGCAACTAATCTTCGTAGACTTCCATAGGGGTTAAGGGCTTAAGATTATAGCTTTTGCCATAATGAACAAGTGAGTACTTATTTGAAAAGCCATCATGAATCACCCTCCAGTCGAATTACCATGGCCTTCCTAGCAACACATGACAAGCCTGCATTGGTATGACATCACAAAGCACTACGTCCTCTACCTCCTTATGTGAAAAGTAATCATAGCCTATTTGGTCACCTTAGTCTCACCACTATCATTCAACCACTGCAACTTATAAGGATTAGAGTGTTTAGTGGTCTTGAGACCCAATTTGTCTATAGTGAATGCACTAACAACATTTGTATAACTTCTCCCGTCATTAATCAAACTACAATATTGTCACCAATGTAGCACCAAGTATGGAAAAGATTCTTTCGCTGCACTTCAGCTTCCTTCTTCACCTGCACATTCAAAGCACGCTTCACTACCGCCATTAATCTACTACAGTGGGTTCTTCATCACTAATGTCCTCTAATGGTGGCATATCCTCATAATCATCATTTTCCTCTTCAGTTTCATACTCACCATCACCACGTATGATCATGACACGTTTGTTAGGACACTGGCTAGCAATGTGACCCCTGCATTAGCATTTAAAACATTTTATATCACAATTTCTAGGAGTAGAAGAATCGGATTTGCCTTGATTTATAGGGCTAGTTGTGTTATGTTTTCGCTCAGTTTTGGCTTTGAAATGTACTACTTCCCCTCCTTCTAATAATTCGACTTGAAACTGGATAAACCTAAACCAGATGTAAAACGTATGGCACCACTATTACCCTTCCTCTTGAGTTGGTTCTCAACTTTAATGGCCATATGTATCATATCTTCCAACTCAATATAATGTTGCAATTTCACAACATTCTGAATCTCTCGATTCAAACATGCCAAAAACCTAGCCATAGTAGCTTCACGATCCTCCTCCATGTTTACCCTAATCATGATGACCTCCATTTCCTTATGATATTCCTCCACACTATTGTTTCCCTAGCAAGGAGTTTGTAATTTGTTATGGAACTCTCTATAGAAGTAATTTAGAACAAACTGCTTCCTCATGATTCTTTTCATCTCTTCCCATGTCTCTACCGGTGGTTCTCCATTCCTTCTCTTGTTTAACACCAATTGATCCCACCAAACTATAGCATAATCGAAGAATTCTATGGTAGCAAGCTTTACTTTCTTAGCTTCAGAATATAGTCAAAAACCAATTCCATGTTATTCTCCCACTCAAGATATGTTTCAGGATCATTCCTTCCCTGGAAAGATGGAAGTTTTTATCTTTATGCTACCTAAGTAATCATCCTCATAATTCTTACCTCCTCTAAACTTTCCTCCATATCTCCTATTACCATCAACAGATCCCCTCTCAAACTCATCTTCATAATCAAAATCCTCAAATTCTTCTTCTATTCTCAATCCTCTTCTAAGATTTCTCTCTCTCCTATTTCCTGGAGGAACACCCCTCGATTACTCCATGCTTTGTTCAACCTTCTCATGGAGTTTTTTCATTCCTTCCCTAAACACTTTCTTCATCTCTACTGACAACGCATCCGAAATCAATTTAGTATCAATTCCTCCTTTCTCTCCTTCAGATGAACCTTTCTGAGACATATTTTCTTTCTTGTAGAAAACAAGGTTAGAAATAAAATAATCCTCACATATCACTTCCTCGCGTGTTTTCACTCTAGAGATGATCCGCTTAACCTCTCGTGTTTTTCACACAAATCAAATGTCTTCACTTTAAATTCCTCTTTGAATTCTTTAAGAACTAATCGAACAATTCAAGACCCTTTCTTGAATTTAACCAGACTTGTCAAAAGAATATGAACATACTAAATCTTTAATCAAGACTATATAAAAGGAACTTTGGAACTAATCAAGAATTGATCTCTCAAGAATCACAACAAGACACTTTCAACAACTCTTTCAAGAATTCAATTTGGACTTTTTTTATATCACGAATTTTTTTGTTTGAATTTTCTTTCTTTCTTTCCTTCTTTTCAATAACTATGAGTCAAACAAGATTCAATAACAAGACTAGCAAGATTTCCAAGAACACTAAGAACCCTAAAAGAAGAGACTTTATGATTCCTAAACCCTCAAGGCACAAACTTTTCGATAGAAAAGGATAAGCGAACCTGAACAAACCTAGGCTCTGATACCAAATTGATATGAACAATGCCAATTGTCACGCCTCAAAGGGTACCCTAAACGTAACAGTCCGCCGTATGCTAAACGAGACTTAAGAATTACTACCACAGTCATTCAAAAGTCTTGTGTTAGTATGCAAGGCATTCCCTTGCGACAATAGAATACATAAATAGTTGGAGATAGGTAGCTCAATCTGATAAGATAAGCATAAAAACATAAACCACAGATATCTTAAGATCAGTTACAAAATACTAAGGGGCATTCCCTGCTAAACAAAAGTCTAGGTACTATCCTTTAAGTAAAAATCCGATCGTTTAAGGTGTACGGTGAAAAGCTATACAAAACTAATCATAAACTTCTAATGGGAAACACTCCTAGCATCATATTACCTGATTTGGCCAAGTCCAGAGACGCAACCATATGTATAGGAACTGCATTAGAAAGACACTATGGGGGTATAAGCTATGCTAGCTTAGTGAGTTTCACTTCCAAAATTAAATACTTTATCAGTCAATAAGGCAAGCAAGTTATATCATCAATCATATAAAATACACAAGCATGTGAGCATATAATACATAAGACTTTTCAGGAGTCTTATGTTAAATGGATTTATGTCCTCTATTCGGGGTTACGTGTTTCAGGCCTATACGACCATAGATTTCAATTTTTCTCATTTACATTATGGTTGATTCAGGTACCCACCCACTCACAATTTTTGTAGTTGATACAAGTGCCTACACCACTTCCATTTTGTTTCAGGCCATTATGCTAACATTCAAGTTTACAGGCTCCTCATTACCCAGCTATTATGCCTTCTTCTCACAAAAGTATAATAACAAATGCAATGTGACTCAACATATGGTACGCATGATCAATTTGATTATAAGATCATGGCATATAAATTAACAATTTATTGGTGATCATAGATATTGTAAACACTTCAATTACATACGAAATCATACAAATATTTACAATAATTCCATTTTGATATTCTTATCATCGATTCACTCAAATAGAATTCATATGCACATTCCAATTTTATCTTGCCCTAATTCTAATGACACTATCATTACAAGAAAAATCTTAAGCATATAATGTGAACTCACTCGGCCACAGACACTAGTCTCTGATGGTAGCGATGTAAACCCCGGTTTTTCAAGTAGCCAAGATAACCCTAAAACCGGAAACCAAAACCCTAAACCGGAATAAGTTAAGACTGGAGTAAGAACTAGGAACCCTATTTCTAGCTTTTCCTCGGTTTCCAATTAAGAAACTTTTACAAGAAAATTTAATTTTGAATATAGTTCTTGATTATATTTCGAAACAAGAAAAGATCGGATTTTAAGAAATTTTCAATTCCGGGTCATCCTGAGACCCGTTATAGAAAAACGTGCCCCAGAACTAGAATTTCAAGAATTTACTTATGAGTACTCATTTGAATCGAAATAAAATGAGGATTTCAAAAAAATAGATTTCATAATTTTCCGGCTTATGAAAAATACAGTTATAGCCTTTTTATTCGTATTTTCTTATTACTGGTAATTAAATTGTTTTGACTACTATTCCTTACTATTCACAAGTACAACCTATTACTACCTATTTGTACACCCTATATTTGCAATACTTACCATCACTCAATCACTTTCCTTTTCAAAGGATTTTGTCTCTTAAAAATCAATACAAATTATGACAAATGGTACTTAAATCAAATCAAAGATAAATCAATCAAAACAAAAAGGAATATCAAACTTTTTCCCCCTCCTCCATGAATAGTGGCCGGCGTGATGGCGCTCCTCCCCCCCCCCCCCAACAAGCTCCAATTTGAAAATTTTTTTTTAAGTTGTTTTATTCCATTTTAACCTAATTCCATTTTATATTTAAGCTACATTTTCTCTCTCTTTCTTCATTCTCTCATTTTGCAAACTTTACAAAAGGTAAAACTCTCAAAATCCTCTCCCTCTCACCCCTCAATGCCGTGAGTTTTGTAAGCCCACACACACACAACTTCCATTTCTTCCATTCATCTCCTATTTTACTCTGAGTAAATGAACTTTTACTCCTTCTAATCATAGATCTTTGTAATGGCTAGGTTATTCTTGGATATTCCAACCAAATGTCCCCATGATCCCTTGGTAGGGACAAGGAAATATCAAAAACAAGAATACCAAACCATCACTAGTAGATCTTGTATTTCAAGGAGCTTTCAAGGCACAAGCTTTATGATTTTTCATTAATAAGTGTTTTGAACAAAAGATCTTTTATAAAAATGTAGTTTTTATGTTTTCAAAACTTATTTAAACATTTGATATAGTAGATCTACCATTTTACTACTCATATTCATGTAGACATTAAGATCTCATCATTATTTTGAGTTTATGTGCATTAATCGTCTTCAATGCTTTTGTCCTTAGTAAATAACCTTTCTAGTATATAGATCTATAGGTAGATGAGTTAATAAAGTCAAAAAGGAAAACACTTTTTAAGAAATGAACTTGTGTAAATTCGGATGACTTGAGAAACCTAGGTTAAAAACCATTTTACCAACTTCTAAACATATATTTTACAAGAAAAATGAAGCCTATAGGTGATAGATAATGTTTGGTAATACTTTTCATGAGTTTAAATGAGTTTTCACTAAAGAAAATATTTGAAACAAGAGATGAAATCCAATAGAAGTTTTGAGTTAAAAGTCTTGTAGGCAAAATTCGTAGTAATAGATAGATGGTTAGAAAACACTAGTTTTCCAACTCAAAAAATGGGATTTTCTTAAATAAATGAAGTCCTTAGGGTATAGGTAAAATAAATACTTAAAGTTCTAAGTATAAAATACATTTTTCTTAAAGGAATCAACTTAAAAATGAAATTTTCTAAATTCGGATTTTTGGAACCACCCTAGTAAAAGACCCACTTAAAAGTTTATAAATGAAGATTTTATTAAAGAAATAAAGGCCTTAGGATATAACTAATATAAGGGTCAAAATTTATTTAAACAAAGTGAAGTTTTCCTAAATAAAATCCTTGTAATAAGTAGGTGTGACCAAGTGTAGTAAACTCACTTGTTATACAATAGCATAAAATGGTTTTCTAAGAAAAAGTTTATTTAAATTCTTTAAGTCTAAAAAGTTATAAGAACTTAGGCTCATTAGAGTTCATATCATGACATTCATGATAGGGAAAATCATTACCATGGCATTTAGTTTATTTTGTACTTAGGAATCTCAAGTGCATTCATGAAAACTGCATTTTCGGAATCAATATACCCGCTGTACAGATCTGATCCCTCATTTATGAAGCTTAGATATTTTCAAAACATGATTTAAACTTCATATTAGAAAGCTCTTCCTAAGTAGATCGAAATCGATATAAAATTTGCGAAATTCCGACTTAAAACGACCAAGTTATGGCCATTTTAAATCGAGACTTCGAAAATGACACGAATTTCGATTTCACTAAGTTTTCTTAGAGTTTTAGTATCCTAAGATGGTAGAATACTTATTAGGGTATTTCTTATATGAATAGGAGAACCCGAGGACGTTGAATCTTTGCCTCCGAATTACTATTACTAGAAGAAAGGCGAACCTATGGCGGAGTGAGTTTCTCTTCCCGATTCATTTATTGTATGTACTTGTTAATTAGTGCACTAGAATGTAGGCTAAACAAAAATGAGTATAAATGATGGGGAATAATGGGAAATTGTATGATTGATGATGATGTGAGAATTCAAAATAAGAATATCGAAACCGGGTGATAAATTTTGGTTGTGTAGTTAGCTATGATGGATTGTCTGAGAAATTGTTTGATCGCCCAAATAAAATGACTTAATCAACCACTTGGACTAATGCCAAAATTGACACGTGCATATCATAATGGGAAGGAGCATTAGCATTTGTAGGTTAATCGTGATCCATAAACGATATCGAATAATCGTAGGTTAATCGTGAACCATAAACGGCATAAAGATAGTACCGCAGTATTCGTTAATCTGCTAACCCGGGATGGAGGGCGCAAGTCCATTCACATATGATTTTCGGCTGGTCATATGTATGTTGAACTCACGTGTTTGGTGCATACACTTGCTTGATTAATAACTTGCTTGAATTGTTGTGACATGAATGTTATTGTGGAAGATTACACTTACTAAGCTAGTTAGCTTACGTCCCTACAGTCCATTCCTTTTGCAGCTACCTCATTTGTGGCTTAGGCGGCGTGACCCGGCTGTACAGGTACAGAAGCTAGGAGTTTCCCCTAGAAGTTGGATTTTCTATATTAGACTTCCATAGGAAACTTCTAAGACTTGGATGACTGTATATGACCATTAACTATTCTTTTGCAGGGGAATGCCCCTTAGATTATGTAATATTTATTTATGTCTCATGAGTTATATCTTACTGCTAATGTATGCCAAGTTAAGCTTTTATCTTCATTTGTACTTGTACTCTATTATTATAAAGATACGCCTTACATCTATATGAGGCTCTCAAAGTACTAAGGCGGTAATTCGGGAATCTTATATGGTATGTGGCGGACTGTTACGTTTAGGGTACCCTATGGGGCGTGACAAGCGATTCAAAAACAAGAATTTTCCTCCCATTCAAAATCACCTAAACGAAAGAAATACCCAAATGAGTATTTCATACCATAACTAATTCCAACTTATTTCATAAAAACTCTTAAGTTCGTAATTTTCGTGGTAGGTGGAAATCTCAACTAAAAATGGCTATAACCTTGGTCATTTTAACTAGGAATTTCGCAAATAAGCTATCGATTTCTATCTACTTCGAAAGATCTACCTATTTATGATATTATTTTTAAGTTTTGAAAATTTTTAGGTCTCGGAATGCTCGAATCAGATCTAATCAGTAGCTAAAACTTGCAATTCCGAAATTGTTTTGTGAGATTTACATTATTTCCATCAAGTATTATGTATGCATGCAATATCTATAAGTTATGATCATGAATGACATGATTTGAGCTATCTACATGTAAATCCTTAATGATTTTTGACTAATATGAATTTTTGGAAGACTTTTACTTTGCAACAATTTTCAAGAACACTTGGTTGAGAAAACTAGCTTTATCTCTTTAAAAATCATCTAGAATTTTACTAAGGTAAAGCCTTGATGATATATATACCTAATACCTTCATTATCTTAATAGAATTTTTCATTTAAAGGTTGAAAAATAGGTGTTTGAATGTGGGTTTTGCCTAGTGACGAATTTTATGCAAATTTAGGAAATGAAAATATTGTTTGGTCCTAGTTTGGAAACCTTTTGTTTGTTTTAGATTTATACTTTGATAAAACATATTTATTCTTATAAGAATCAAGTCTTTATTATATCTATTCCCTAAGGCTTCTATTTTTCTGTTAAAATCCTCATTTTGATATTTGAAAATAGGTGTTTAAATGGGGATCATTTTTAGCTCCGAATTTTAGGAAATTGTTTTTGAGATTATTTCTTGTGAAAAACTCATTTAATCTTTCTAGAATTAAGTTCTAATCAAACTTAATCTCTAAGTCTTTTATTTCTTTAATAAAACTCTTGTTTTAGGGTTAGAAAATAGGTGTTTTCTTGGCATTTCACACCAGTTGCGAATTTCAACATTTTTATTGGAGTTAAAATATAGATCTAACTTAGCTTTTGTAACTCCCTTTTCTTGTTTTGAAATTTCTCTTAGTAAAACTAAGCTCATCTTATAAAAATCATTCCTTTAAGATATTTATCACCTAAGCCCTTCATTTTATATGTAAGATCTTCATTTTGAAGTTGGAAAATAGGTTTTCTAAATAGTCCTTTCTCAAGGTCATAATTTTTAAAATCACTCTTTGATAGAAACAAAATAGATCTTGAGTTTTAACAACACCTTCATCAAGACTACCATATTACAAATCCTTTATGTAAGTAAACAAGTAACTATGGCATTTAAAGTGGTCTAGACAAATAGATCTACTATACTGCTCATGTTATGGATGTAGATGCAACATGAACAACATGTAGATGAGAATAATAATGAAAATATATGCACAAAATTTCCATAAGAACAATATATAACAATGATATAGCAAAATACTAGTATATCAATTTTAATAGCAAGATTTACACATTATGATGGCAAGAATATCATGTTTAAGTATTTCCACATCCCTAGCATAAAGCTCATGGGGATTTTTGGTGAAACCACACATGTATGATCTTGCCATTACAGGTTTTTATAGTGGTAGGGTCAAGATCTATCACCTATTTAATGTTTGGAGAAGGAAACTTGAAAAAAAAAATTTGTGTATGTGTGTGTGGGGGCAATGAAGCTCACGACAAAGGAGAGTAGAGAAGGAGAGAAAAAGACTTCCAAAAGTTGTTTTGTGAGAAAACGAGAGAAAGTGAAAAAGTGAAAGGTGCAAGAGATGTTATATAGGAAAAGAATTTAGGGCTTTTATGAATAATTAATTGGAGAAAAATCAAATAAATGAGAGAGGAAGTGAAGGAGGGGGAGGCGCCAGTTTTGTGAGAAAAGAGAGAGAGGGAGTTGTTTTGATTTAATTTGTATAATAAAATTCAAATTTAATAAGTAATTTAAGTGATTAAATGTATTGGAAAAGTAAATTTGTAAGGAAATGATGTAAAATTGTAAGAATAGGTTGTAATGATATAAGAATAGGGTATGGGTGGTTGTACTTGGTGAATAGTGTGAAAGAAATTAAAAAGTTGATTAGACAACTAAATTACCGGTAGTAATGAGAATACGATAAAAGGGCTATAACTATAATTTTTATAATCCGAAAAATTATTATGAATATATTTTTGAATTCCTTATTAAATTCTAGTTCTAACGAGTCCTATATATTAATTTTCTATTTTCGAGTCCCAGGGATCGGTTTTCGAGAACAGATTCCGATCGGGTCCAAAACGAATGAATTGCTCTGAATTCTGACCTTTTATGTTTTGATAAATTATTTAGGGCTATATAATGGAGTAAATTCATTTCTATTGTTCCTGGTGTTTCGTTCTTGGGGTTGCCAAACATAGGGTTTCTAGGTCCCACCGGTCTAGGGGTATTCTTTTAAGGTTTCAATCTCCGGTTCCAATTTCAGAAACCGAATTCAGATTCCTAAGAAAACGAGGGCTTACACCAATAGATGAGAAACCCAATATCAATATGTCTGGATTAAATTCCTTAGATCTTCTGTTCGTATGGAAATCGCGATCTGCTGCTTATGAAAAGCAAGAAACTTGGTATAAGTTGTAGATGCTACAATCGAAGATGGAAATTCGATTGACAAGTTGAATTGAATGCCATGGAATAGATTCGATAAGTTTAGAGAAGTTCAGTCAAGAACTCAAGAGAAATCTCTCAATTTTCACATGTCAAAGTTGCAATGTTCAAAACAAAACAAAAGGACTTATATAAAACCTAAAGGAAAACCAAAGGAACTGAAAAAACAATATGTTTTGGAAGTAACGTATGCCAGTTGTACATCGCCAGCATATGAGGTAACACCGGTAGTGTGGACAAATGAACACTGCTAATGTTCGAGATAGCCTTAAAGAAAAGGCTACGGATCACTTTTTCAAGCAACATATGTTGATAGTGTAGGAGCTCAACACCAGCGACGTAAGTAGGCAAGCAGGCAACATTAGGGTTAGTATTAAAGATTTCGATTCTACTCTCTTTTTGCAGCACTGCAAGGTCGGCAGTGTAGATCTACACAATGGTCATTGTAAGACTTTGATATGGCTTTATTTAGCTGATTTTGATCCCAATCGACCCATCAATCATTTTGGTCCATTCCCATGCTGACTTTGATGATATTGATCAGGTTGAGATCATCTTTAGTGGTGTGCACATGGATTTCCTCCTCTTGAACTTGTTCAATCAACTTGTTGAGTACATCCTTGAATCTTTTTGCTCGAGTCCTCGAAGTTGGTCCAGGTGGCAGCTCAAGTGGATCTACTCTTCATCTTCTGGCCATGCCTCCATCATCTTGTGTATTCGGATTGTACAAAGTTCTTAGTATTGTCTGTCGTTCAAATGATGAATGAAAGTCAAAGGATATGAAATCCTTCAACAATTAACTTGCTTTTATAAGGAATTTGTTACCAGATGGTAATTTGTTGTCATATGCATGCAAAGTGCTGAGACAGTTGGGTATGGATGCAAACACTATACATGTATGTAAGAATGACTATGTAATTTTCTAGAAAGAGTTTAAAAATCTCGATGATGACCCAATATGTGGGAAAAGATGATGGAAACTTCATTCGAAGAAGCAAAAGACTATGTTAGTTAAGTATTACATCATTTTCAACTAATTCCATGATTGCAACAATTGTTTATGTTAGCAAGACAGCCTCAGAGAGGACATGGTATAAGGAAAGTTATATTAGTAAGGAGGGTGTGTTGAGGCATCCCATGGACTCCGAGCAGTAGAGGGATTAGATGGCAAATA
Source organism: Combretum micranthum (assembly GCA_024138025.1). Taxonomy (NCBI): domain Eukaryota; kingdom Viridiplantae; phylum Streptophyta; class Magnoliopsida; order Myrtales; family Combretaceae; genus Combretum; species Combretum micranthum. Next base: position 105,235 of record JAMXBD010001345.1, read on the forward strand.
CCCTTGATTCGCTTTGGATTCTTGAAGTATGAGATTGAGACTTGCTATAGATGGCTTCAATCCTTATGCAAACATGAGTACAACAGATAGCATATGGCCGATCATTTTGTTTGTATACAATGTTTCACCATAGAGGTCCATGAAGGAGCCATACTAAATGATGTCACTTTTAATATCGGGACCTAGATCTTTGGGTAAAGACATTGATGCGTACTTGTCGTTCTTAGTGGAAGAGTTGGAAGAATTGTGGTCGAAAGGTGTGATGACATTAGATGTGGTTGGACATTCCTAATGCATGATGTGTTGCTGTTAACAATTGATGATTTTTTGGTATATGGTGACATTTTCGGTTATACAACCAAGGGATACAAAGCATGCTCTAAATGCAATGTAGACTGCACAAGTGACCATGCAAACAATAAGTTCCATTACATGGGTCACAGATGGTTCTTGCCACCTAGACATTGACGGTGTTACAACAATGAGAGTTTTGATGGCTCGATTGAGATGCAGCATCAACTGAGGGAGTTCCCTAGTGAAGATATTATGGATCAATTGAGTTGTTATGAGCATATTATAATAGGAAGATCCAAGAGAGACAATCAATAAAGAAATGCAGACAATACAAATTAGTGTAAGAAAAGTGTGCTTTTCATATTATCATATTAGCAGCAATTGCATATTCGCTACCAACATAATGTGATGCACATTGAGAAGAATGTATACGATAATCTGGTTAAGACTATTTCTAGTATAAAGGGTAAGTCAAAGGACATAGAAAAAGCAAGACTCACCCTCTAGAAAATAGGCATTTGCCTAGAGCTGCATCTACAAAACTATGGCGGTCGAACTTTTGAGCTACGTGCTACCTATACACTATCATCCAGGAAAATAAGAGAGGTATGCAACTTGATTAAAGACATGAAACTACCGAATGGATATGCTTCCAATATAAGCTCACATTTAGGTGTAGACAAAGTAAGTTTAAGGGGTCTAAACAGCCTCGACTGTCACATCCTACTTCAACAGATTCTCTTAATAGTCATTTATGGTTTCCTTGACAACTGAAGTTACAACGTGATTTGTGATGTTTTCCGTTTCTTCAGAGAGTTAACTACCAAGAAACTTTGTGCGAATTTGTTAGAGTTATTAAAGAAAACCATTATCCTAACACTATGCAAACAAGAGGAGATATTCCCTCTAGCCTTTTTTTGACATCATGGTGCCTTTAGTTGTCCATTTGCCAAGGGAAGTGCGACTACGAGGCCTCGTTTAGTACCATTAGATGTATCCAGTTGAACGATACTTGGGAGTGCTTAAGGGGGATTTGACGAACTAGGTAGACCATAGGGTTCTATCACTTAATCATATGTAAAATGGAGAGAGTACTTAATTTTGCTCACTGTAGTTTGAGAACATGGACATGAGGATAAATCGGCACCATGGGTTATAGGATGATCCAATAGATGATGATTTAGTTTCATCATTTTGGATATTTACATAGTTGGTTCGACCATTAAGTGCAAGCAACATAATGGAGCTAGGCATTGAATTTAAGAAGATGCATTAGAGTATGCTTAACAACTATGAGGAGGTGCAACCACATATGAGGTAAGTGCATTGGTGCCACTACTGTTTGCACCTTTTGTTAAGTTCATTCTTAACCTATATGTCTTTAGGGAGTTTGAGGAAGAACTAAATACACGTAAAGTACGAAACATAGGAGCATTCATTTATAGGCATTTCACAGAGTGGTTTTGAAATAAGATTAACCCAGGCCAACCCCCGTTGAGTAGCTATATTATCGAGAAATAACTAACTATCTCCATTTCACTTTTGTAGATTATGCAACCCAGGGCTGCAAATGACATACAAGTGTCAAAAGGACCTAGAAGCTTTGTCATGGGGCCTAGACCTACACCGCCTTTGTTACAAAGTCCAACTTAGCATGGTGAACAAAGTCCAACTTAACATTGAGATGAAGGAGACATACTTAAGATCATAGAATAGTGGCGTCTGCACAGTGGGTGCCCTCCAAGGACAAAAGATTAAGTTTTATGGCACACTTACTAACGTTATTCAATTTCAAGCCCTATGTTTCTTTTCAAGTGTCGCAAGTTTGATACTAACTGAGACAAACTAGAAAACATCTATGGAGACCTCATAATGATCAACATAGAAAGGATATTCAACGATAATTTGTACATTCTTACAAATAATGTGTAACTATTTTACCTAAAAGATTTGAGCAAATGATTTAGTATTGGGAAGGTCATGTAAAACATACACCATCAATATATATTCACTTAGGGTCTTTTCCAAACTGAAACATCTGATGAGGGTGACATGGAGCAGTAACCCAAAATCACTGACCCATCCCAAAAGGTGCCTGCAAAGCCTTGGACAATTCCAGTCGACCACATATTTATTAACTTACGAAATCTAGTACACTTACACAACCCTAGTACAAGCTATAGTAGTGTAGGTGATAATGACGACGATGATAGTAATGCTTATTAGAAAGGCATGCAGGGCTTATTGTGTTATATTATTATGTTAAATTTATCTGGATATAGTAATCTATTGACATTTACATTTTTTTTATGCAAGATGAATTGTGAGTTTCTCGACATGATCATGGATGATGCAGGTGCTAACTTCAAGTAATACATGGGTGAAGTTCCCATTTTGACTCATTCATGTAACTTAAAGCAGCCATACAAAATCAATATATTCATCGTTCTAGTTGTTTTTGCAAGGGGATCGTTCACTTCGCTTCTTGCCAATCAATAGGGTGGAGGGTCTGACTCCGATGATGATGATAAGCAACTTACACAAAACCGAGGGCTAGTTAATAAATAGGGTGGAGGGTCCCATGTGACGATGTTGAGGTCCTAGCTAGCATTAACCCCGATGACCCATTGGTTCTGTTGTTTAGAAGGAAAAGATTGTCATTGCTATTGCTTAAGAGGATATTGATATCATAGTACCAGGAAGATACCAAGGCTTGTATAAGAGGAAAATGGAAGGAGAAGTGTTCAGACAGACTGGTCAGAGGCTAGAGACTAGCATGCCTAAGGGGTATGCGGGGATTATGTGCAAGCCCTCACAAATTATCATATTGGAATTTCTAAACCACCATAAATCTTTGATAAGGCTCTTTGTAGAGGGGTCAAGAAATAAAGCTTAGTCAACTTTTCTGAAGGCATATCGTTATGGGCTTATCAGGGGTTTTATTCGATACGTTGCTTACCTGAGTTATGCAATCTTTACCTATTCACAAATGCACTTGATCTGTGTCAATATGCAGTAAAAGTTCTCACCGCCAGCTAAATGGTAGAGCATCCAGAAAATGGTAGGTCACACTAAATTTCCCAGCCAGTAAATCTTATAGCCAAAATCATTATAGGTTGAAGTAGTACATTAGGAGGAAAGGGGGAATATAGGCAGCTATGAGCTGGTCACTACTAAGATATGACCACAGGGCTAATAAGTGGAGGGATTTTAACTGCGAACAAAAAGCATAAGGTATATATGTTTTGTAAACTCTCATTCACACATAACTTCTTGTAGTGCTCTAATGAAACACTTTGTCCTTCTTATATTTTGCAGCATTGATCAAGGTGAATATGGAAAATAGGAAGAATCAAAAGCCGATGCACACCGGGGGGCAGAGGAAGGGGGAGACCAAGTCGATGATGTATTATGCACTGACAAATGTAAGTGATAAATTGTATATTCTACTTTAATTCAATATTGTAAACCCCAAGACTTTTTAGTAATTTCTATACATAGATCTTAGAATTAGAATTGAAACTGAAACCCTAAATCCAAATTAGGTCAACATCAAATTCTAGAAAACCTAAATCCGACCAAACCATCCCTGAAACCTTAAAATATTAAAAATAGAATAAAACTGAATTATGATCCAGATATAGGTCATATACATTAAAATAATCAAATTCATCAAAATCTCATTTGTTTTGGACCCAAATAAGATCAATTTCCAAATATAGACATTAACACGTAAGATGAGGTAAAATATCCCGACAAGTAATCTAGACTCGTAATATAATAAGAATTCATAAAAAATCATATACAATTTTTACAGCTTATAAAAACGCCAGATATAATATTATTACTCATATTTTTATAACTACTGATAATTTAATTATTTTGTTTACTATTCATTTAATATTCCTTACTATTCACTTCTCTCTACTTTATCTTACACCTATCTCTTACAACTTGCACACATATTTCTTACATTTACATTTTCAATATTACCTTTTACATAACTTCTCTTATACTTTATTACTTTTCTCTTCTAAAATTAATTTTTTTTATCTCTCTCTCTTCTCTTAAGCATGGCCGGCACCCTCCTCCTTTGTTCTCTCTCAATTTCTTTTATTTTTCATTTATTTTTACACTCTTAATTCCCTCTATTTTTCATCCATAAACACTCCATTCCTCCTTCACATCTTACACACTTTTCTTTTAACTTAAACAAAGTCGTGCAAAATTTTTTTTCCTCCCTCTCCTCCCCTTCTTGTCGTGAGCTGCCCCCTCCCCTCTTCTTACCTTCACAAATTTTCTTTCAACTCCTCTTTTAGGGAAACACTATGCCCTTCTTATGTGGCATACTTTGTGATGAATAAATGTGTGTGTGTTCATGCTTTCTATAAAAAAATCCCCATGATGTAAATGCTAGGGAATGAAAATGCAAAACAACATAATATTCGTATCATAAAATCTATATTCATTATTATTGTGTGTTAATATTATTCATATTGCTAACTTAACTTCTATATGTTAGCATGTATATTCTTAGAGTCTAAATGCTAACTAATCTAACTTCTTTATTTAATGTTTTTATTTAACTTCTAGTCTTATACTTGTCCAATTTCAAGTCCAAAGGAGATTGAAAAAATTCAAGTCTTGAGGAGCCTTGAAATAAGAGCTAAGACTCCCAGAATTTTCTTATTTTCTATTTTGCTTTATTTAAGAAACTAAAAAGATTTCAAATCTCAAGAAGCCTTGATAAAATTCTAAGACTTCCATATTTTATTTATTTACGTTGCTTTATCATGTTTACATGCGAATTGATTTATTTTAAGTCACGGAGGAGTCTTGATAACAAACTAAGACCCCCATACTTTTATTGTAATGCTTCTATATATTTTTCTAATTCCTATGATCTTGATAAAAGACCGTGCCATTAATTTTGTTTTACTATTTCAATCTCAGGAATTTACATGATAATAGATGATGTTGTTACCATGTAAAACTAAACTTTTCTAAAAAAATGAATGTTGGTAATTCTTTGTTATGCAAAATTTCTAAGAAATCTTATCTACAATGCATGTGCGAAGCTTTTTTATTAAAAATGAAACTTTAGAACAAGCCAATTCCTTAATTTTTTTTTATATGATAAAACTTAAGACATTTTAAAGATAATCCAACTTAAAATAAAATTTCTCTGCAAACACAGAAAAACCCTTGTTTTGGAAAATAGTTAATTTAAAGAAGTTTACTATTAAAATAAAATATACATGAATTTAAAGGAATATAAAACCATAATTTTTCTTAGCTAAGTATCACATTTACAGCAAGCTAAGATTGTGATTTCATTTGAAAACTCAAAAGAAGATTTTTCCATAAACTTGGCTTTTAACCTCCCATAACAGATTGTTTTGCAAAATTTCTATTTTGAGGAAACATCACTAGAATTATGCATATAAAATGAGCTATTTATCACTATTATATAATTTCTAGAGATAGAATTATTTTATGCTAACCTTAGAGTGTCCAAATGAAGTAGAACTTTGAAAATATAAGAAAAATAAAGGATAGAACGGTTGGGACACAATTTGTACTGTCCTATTTTGAACCCTAAATGACCTCAATTCTAAAAAATAACCTTAGAAATAGAAATATCATTTGAAGTTGGTAGAAAACAATTACTAATATGCAAAATTCTAAGTTAAAATGAGCAAGTTATGATATTTTTAAGTTAGAATTTATATAACAAAAAAATGAGGCGAATAGATTAAATAGAATTAGAAACCTAAATAGAACCTCTATGAAATACTCATTATGGGTATTTCTTTTGTTTAGGTAATGAAGAATTCGAAGTTCCTTATCCTGAAGATTATTTTAACTACGGCGCAAGATGGTAGAGTGAGTTTATCTCCTTGTTTTATGTATTCATGTTTGTGCATGTAGTATAGAAGCACTAGAAGTTAGGGAAAAGATATATATATATATATATATATATATATAAAGAGGATTATGCATGTTGGGATTATCATTGGATATGTTGTGTTCATGATGATTGATCAAAAACAAACTAAGTAAATCAAAACTTGAATTGTTGATCAATAAATTTTGTTTTCAACATCATGTTATATTGTTTGTGAATGTCTCTATGATCACACCTAAAATTTTAATGTCTCAATTGAGAACAAATTAATAAACGGATCATGCATATCACGAGTAAGTCACATCATTTTCGCTGCTATACCCTCGTGTAGGATGAGAAAATAGTAGTGATGGCAAGTAGTAGCCTACAAATCTACTAAAATTTCTAGCATGTAAGAGCGTAGAAGTATACTGATAAGTGTCAATAGACTCTTAATTTTTGTGCTTATTTGTACATATTTATTATGTAATTTTTGTGATTTGATAAAGAAAATGATATTTATTTTGTTAAAATTCGTTTTCAGGCTTCACGAGTTTATTTGGAAGATTATATGATGATTTGAAGTCAATAAAGCAAGTTTGGGCCGGACTTTACAAGGAATAAACCTTTTATTTTCAGCCCTCCCTCCAGCACAGCAAAGGCAGAATAGGAAGGGATGAAATTAGCAACATATAAAAGCTCGTCTTGCTAACATTTTTAGGGATATAGATCTCGAAAGGGGCTAGCAGCCAAAAGAGGGATATTTTTCTTAGGGTTTTAGGAGGTTTTTACTAAAAAACCCTATGAGAAGAATGAATTTTGCTCTTTAGAGAGAGAAGTTACAGAGAGAAACACAAGAACTCTTAGGGTTTCACAGTAGCTTTGTGCGTCAACACTTCAATTCATCAAAGATTTTTTATCTTATTGCTTTGTCTATTAATGGGTTTGCACTATTTCTCTGAATCTTTGTTTTGTATTGCCATAATCATGGAGGAAAAGTTTTATTTTGCTTAGGTTTGTGGATCTCGATCGATTTCATGTAACTAAACTGTGCTTTTGTTGAAAACATGATTGATTTATTGAATTCGATAGCTTGAGCTTAATAGATCTTAAATCTATATAGTGCACGATATGGGTTCATATTTGATTTCGTTAAAATAGATCGAGAGATCATTTTAATTGATAGATCTAGGCTATTGATGAGATTGATCTTAAATACCTCTTGTTGAGGACGAGTGAAAGTCTTCCATCACTTGTTTTTAAAATTCATTGAGTCAGGTTTCTAAAGCAACGGGTTCTTGAGCTTTACGCAGATCTAATTATAATTTCAGACTACTAGTTTCGGTTAGATCTAGAGTTATCGACTTTGAAAGAAGCTTTAATTTAAATTAGCGAATCCGACAGTTCAATAATCAATACAACCATTTTTCTAAGAAATTCATTAAGTTACATGAATATATCTATGGTGAAGCATGACTCAAGCAAACTTGTGAATTGATTTATCTTCATTTTTGTATGCTACTGTGAGATTTCCTACTTTTGATTGCTGATTTTGTTAGTTTAGGTTTAGATTAGCTCTTAGTTTGATAGATTTTCCCTCTTGTTTTTCATCGGCTAGATAATAGGAAAAGGGTAGAAGTAGAAGTACTTACCAACTTTCCTTTGGAATATGACATAGATAATTTTCTCTATACTACATCTGATGGATGTGTTTACCCTATGGAAATCGTAGTTAGAAGAGCGATTTAGAAAATTATAAATTTAAAAGGCTTCGGTCTTAAAACAAAAACACCACAAGCATTTTTGGAGCCGTTGTTAGGGATATTTGGTGATATTTTTAAAAAGCCTAATACTATTAATCTAGCCATTTTTGTTTTCTTTTGTTTTTGTTTTGTCTTTCTAGATTTGTGGTGAATTTAACCCTCTATGCTTTAATCTGATAAGACATTCTAATAACATGGACTATGGCTGGTGGATACCTAAATACCACTATTGGAATGCTCTTATAATCCTTAACAGAACAATGAACCTGAAATTACAAAAAATGAAGTGAATGTCTTATGTTTAAACTGTGGAGAAGGTAAATGGTATTGTTTATGTACTAATCCTTATTTTTCTGATATTCCTTCATGCATTAATTTACCTTCCATGTACCGTAATGAAGAACATGTTGATAATAACATAGAAACTTTAGCTTAGGTACCAAAAAATTATGTTCTGACCACATCATCATCACATGAGGTGTTCAATCAAGTAGATTCTATGCATGATTTTGAGCATGAGGAATCTGAAATGATTGTGGAAGATGTTGCTGATATAATTGCTAAAATTTTTGTTTGTGAACATCCTGTGCATGAAAATTTTGTTGAGCAGGGTGAAATTGTGGAGGAAGGTTCATATGAGGTGGTTGAGGAGAAAATTCAATGTACCATAGTAGATATGGAGGATGGGGAGGATGAGTATGAATTGAAAAATATAGAAATTAGCTGTTCTGCAGTATTTTTTATGACAAGATGTACAGGAGATGTTGAAAAATTTTCTGATTTATGCACTAAATTAGATGATCACATTGTTGTTTTTGAATAGGCAACAATCTCCCAATACCCCCCTCCCCATGAAGACTTTTTGAAAAGAATGGGAATAAAGCTAAAAAGAAAGAGAACAAAAATAATAAGAAAATTCCCTTTGATTTTTGAAAAAACAAGTCCCTGGGACACCTTTGTTTGGGACCCAGGTGGATTTTCAAGCTAATTGGTTTTTAATAAATTGAGCAAACAACAATAAAAAAAATGCACTTTTTAGGAGGTAACCCAAGCTTTTGGTTTGTTTTGTTGTTTTTCATTTTGTTTTCTTTAAGTTTTAGCTATCCAAGATCATTTTTCTGTCAAAAATTTCAGGTTTGGATGTTATGTGTACATATTGGTAAATAGGTGAAAATTAATTTTCAAGTGTGGGAAAAATAAAATATTCCATCTTTTTATCTTTTATAGAAAGTGAGGAAAAGTTTTCATCTAGTTCCTAAGAGTTTTGTAAAATTTTCACGTTAATTTTTTATGAAAACTTTGCATTTTTGCTGTTGAAATTTGAGTTATCTTGCTGATTTTCTGCTACAATTTGGGTTTTATATTGATTTTCCTGCTGCAAGAATTGGGTATAATGGGACTACACTTGATTATTTGAACTTTGGAAAGTTTTTATGATGAATTTGCAATGGGATGAACTTTGAAAGAAGAAATTGCAGCAGATCAAGCCTGAAACAGAAGTCTTTGCAGCTGTTGAGAACTCCAAAATATTTTCGAGTTCAAAGTAATCAAGTATTGAGACTCAACAGTAGTTTTCATGCTCAAATTTATCACCATCGAGACTTCAAAAGCACTATCGAGGAATCCAGCAAGCTTAAGCAGATGACAAGACAAAAGTCGCGTGCATGCCGAGGGATAGAAGAACACTATCGCGCCCAAATTCCATATGCTTGAGCCCATCGTCGCACCCCATTTGTCTGCATGTTGAGCGCTCGATCAAGCTATACAGTGCCCACTTTGAGGTTAGCCCATCCCCGATCCTAGGAGGACAAGAGGGTGGGCAGGATAGCCTGATATTAATAAAAAAAAGAAATTAAATTCTGGTCGGTTTTAAATCTGCAGACTCGTTCTGCAGAAATTGAAAAAAAAAAAAAAAAAAGAATATCGAGGCTCAAAATGAGGATATCGAGCCTCGTATTTGAAAAGGACTCTGACCCTCGACGTGCTACAGTAGCACGTCCAAGCCCCTGCGTGATCCCTCCCGTGCATAAGGGCGGGATGAATCTGCAGCAATGCAGATTTTTTATTTCTTAAAAAAAAAAACGAAAAAATATATATATAAAAAAATCCTAGGCTAGCTGACAAAGTCAACATTTTCTTTAAAAAAAAAAAAAGGAAGAAGAAGAAGAAGAAGAAATAAATCCCACCTTCTTTCCCACACTTCCACAAAATAAAAAATAAAAAAAATAAAAATTTCTTCACCACCTTTGTTCTTTCATTTTCAAAACACACACACATCTTGTATATTCTCTAAGCTTCATTGTTTGACTTGGATAAGCTAACCTTGTTTTTAGTTTTTTTTTGTTTTGTTTTTGCTGGTTTTTGCATATACCTTGATGAGTTGACAAATAAAGTTGTTGTTAACCCATACAATTATAAACTTTCATCTCTTGTCTTGGTTAAAGCTTTTCACGAAACCATCTCTTCATAAACCAATGGAGTTTTTCAATGTCTTTTTCTTATATTCTTTTCCTGCCTTTTACCATACGTGTGCTTAACTGGATCATGTTATTTGCTTGAGGACAAGCAAAGAATTAAGTGTGGGGGAGGGATATTCTAGAAGGAAAAAGAATTATGGGTTCTATTTGAGCATGAAACTGTATATATACACTTGCTGATCAGATTCCCCCCATTTAGTAATTTGCTAATGAGCTGAAATTTTGATTTTGAAATATGGAAATTATACTCATTTTGTTGGAGCTAGCATTCAAAGAAACAAAGAAGAAGAAGAATAGTGACTTTATGTGTCTTACTCATCTATTTTTGAACTTGGTATACTTAATTAAAGTTTTTAGGCAAAATCTGTGTGGGATAAATTTACTTGCTATTTAATGATTAAATCTAGAGGTTGTGAAAGAGGTTAAAATCCTCGGTTAAAAGTTAAATAATTATGTTTCTAGGCTTGTTGGTAGTATATTTATTTTTCAACTGTTTTGAGAGCTCTTCTAACTTTATATGAAAGGGGTATATGAAATCAATCTCTTGGTGATTCTTCTCAAATAATCTCTAAAAAAATAAAAAATAAAAAATAAAAAGCCAAAAGAGCTTAGCTGAGAAGGTGCGAGCGACACTCCGTCCAAAGGAAAAGTAAAGAAGCGGGAAAAATCCCATCCCTCTGAAGGCCTAAAAAAAATGAAATTTATCAAAAGAAGAAAGAAAATCTAATGGATTAATAGATATCACATCCTTTCATTTTAAGTTGTTATGCTTAGAGAGATGGTTGAGCTATTTATATGCTTTCTAATAAGTGATGAGATGTGAACCTGCCACTTTTGCTCTGTTTGAATTTGCATCTCTTCTCTGATTTTAGAATTGGTTATTAAACAGTGAGATTAATGGTTTGGCTTACCTGGGTTACTCTTAAAATTTTGATTATAGTATGCCAAGTACAAGTACAAATATGGTAGGTTTGAGCTGTAGCACTAATGAGTCACTTTGGATTGATAAATCAAAGAATGCTATGCTTGATGTGGTATGTTTTGAGGAGTACAATTAATGACTGATTTTGTTGTCCTTATTTTGTTTGCTTGAGGAAAAGCAAAAGATTTAGCGTGGGGGAATTCGATAAGTGTCAACAGACCCTTAATTTTTATGCTTACTTGTACATAATATGTAATTTTTGTGATTTGATCAAGAAAAGGACATTTATTTTGTTAAAATTCATTTTTAGGCTTCACAGGTTTATTTGGAAGATTATATGATGATTTAAAGCAAACAAAGCAAGTTTAGGCCGAACTTTACAAGGAACAAGCCTTTTATTTTTAGCCCCTCTCTAGCATAGCAAGGGCAAACAGAGAGGGATGAAATTAATAGCATATAAAAGCCCTTCTTGCTCACATTTTGGGGAACACAACTCTCGAGAGGGGCTAGCAGTCAAAAGAGAGATATTTTTCTTAAGGTTATAGGAGGGTTTTACTTAAAAACCCTATGAGAAGAACAAATTTTCCTCTTTAGAGAGAGAATTTAGAGAAGAGAAACACAAGAACTCTTAGGGTTTCACAGTAACTTTATGCTTCAACACTTTAATTCATCAAGGATTTTTATTAAGTTTTATTTTGCTTAGGTTTGTGGATCCTTGATCAATTTCATGTAACTAAACTATGTTTTTGTTGAAAACGTGATTGATTTATTGAATTCAATAGCTTGAGCTTAATAGATCTTGAATCTTGATGGTGCACCATATGGGTTCATGTTTGATTTCGTTAAAATAGATCAAGAGATCATTTTAATTGATACATCTAGACTATTGATGAGATTGATCTTAGATACCTCTTGCCAAGGACGAGTGAAAGTCTTCCGTCACTTGTTTTTAAAATTCATTGAGTTAGGTTTCTAAAGCAACAGGTTCTTGAGCTTTACGTGGATCTAATTGGAATTTCAGACTACTGGTTTCGGTTAGATCTAAAGTTATGGATTTCGAGAGATGCTTTAATTTAAATTAGCAAATCCAAAGGTTCAATAATCAACACAACCATTTTTCTAAGAAATTCCTTAAGTTGCATGAATAGATTTAAGGTGAAGCATGACCCAAGCAACCTTGTGAATTAATTTATCTTCAGTTTTGTATGTTGCAATGAGATCTCCTGCTTTTGATTGTTGATTTTTTTAGTTTAGGTTTAGATTAGCTCTTAGTTTGATAGATTTTTCATCTTGTTTTTCATCGGCTAGATAATAGGAAAAGGGTAAAAGTAGAAGTACTTACCAACTTTAACTTGGAATACGACCTAGATCATTTTCTCTATACTACATCTGATAGGTATGCTTGCCCTATGGAAACCATAGTTAAAAGAGCGATTTAGAAAATTATAAATTTAAAAGGCTTCGGCTTTAAAACAATAACACTACAAGCGGTTGTATGGACCTGGAACACCCCAACCCTGAATGGAGGGCGTAAATCCATTCAATATATTATTTTTGGTTAATCATTTGGATTATTGGCTCGTATGAATGTTGCATTTCATATGCATTCTTAACAATAACTTATTTGTTTACTTGTGCGAGTATGTAATTTTGGGAATATTCTCACCAAGCTAGTTGAGCTTACACCCTTTTATATTTTGTGTTGCAACACCCATACCTATAGTGGAAGCCCCGTGGCATTTTTACCCAAGTACTGGCTTGACATAAGAAACTTTTGGAAGAGGTACATGACATAGTTTTGACATTGACTTCTATAGAATACTTCTTGTGTAAATTTTTATTGCTAGGAAAGACTCTTGGATTATTGTAATTTATAGCAGGGGTATACCTTTAAGATATGTAAGACATTATGATTATGTTATAAAGTTATGATTTACTGTTCTTGAATGCTATTTATGTTATCTCCTTAAACTATTTGTTCGATCAGTAAGTCTCCTAGTGTTATAGGAGTACGCCTTACACCTAATATTGAAGCTTTTGCATGATTAAGGCAATCATTCCTAAATTTTAATATTGGGTGCAGTGGACTATCACGTTTAAGATACGCTTTAGGGTATGACAAGTATAGTAACATAGTGTATGGACTAACGCTTTAAAATTGTTATTTTTGTGTTATATGCTACATTTCAAAATCTCACACCCATATAAAATTACTAGAACACGCAAGTGAAGCAAATTAATGGGAACCAATAGATCAATGGGAATCCAACGTATCACATGAAAATTATGTAAGAATACTTTATCAATATTTCTATAGTTTACATTATATTTATTTATTCACACTATTAAAAAAATTATCTTTAATTTGTTACTTATAGTTACTAATGAAAGTGAGGATGGACGAGGAAGATGCATGTGCCGTTACGATAGGCCAAGAGTCTATAAATGATGTAGCCAATATGGAGGAGTTCTTAGGCTACAGATGTAGCTACCATCGTGGTATGGGATAGAGTGCCCTGATCCTAGAAGAGAGGTGATCCTACTTTAAGCAACCCCTGAGGAGTCTACTATGAGTTTAGACTCCAATGTTAATATATTGAAGTAGCAAATGAGTGAGGAGCTACAGATGTTGGATATGTTGGTAAGCTGACCCCTTATGTCATTTTATGAAAAGTGCGCACCATATCCTTTGCCTCGAGGTAACTCTATTAACAGCATGGGTTTGAACTAGTTGACCTATACACCAATGTCCTACACTAGCAAATCCATTTTCGCAGTTGTTCTTTATGCCTTACGGGATGCCGAGCCAGCCATACGAGTACGCTCAACTGCTAACTCAACTCACAGCTAGATCACCAAGCAATACCACTCCATCATAGGGGCATCATTCGGTGTCAGGCTTTATGTCATGGCTACCATCAACACCAATCAAGCAATCTTCATAGTAGTAACCTCTATACAACTTCGTTCCTTTTGTTGGCATGATTCCCCTACCTAATCCGGGTTCATCTTAGTTTGCTCCTACACCACCATATCAATAGTATGTGCCCCCTACTTATGGATACTATCTGTTACCACCTACTACAACTTCTGCCGCCAACTAGACAACCTTGGGTACCATTACCAATCAGTTATGTCAATAGATGCGCAAAGACTAGGGTTTTTGGTGTCCAATTGTTATGTCTTGCTTACTCAGATTATTGATTTTTTTTTTCATTTATATTTGCCAAGACTTATATATATGTATATATATATACATGTTTTGTACTATTATCAGCATCTACAAGATTTTCCTACATATAGCGTATCTATACGTTTTGCTCATACTACATATAACATATTTACATGTTTTTCTCATATTCTTTGTTTGTACTATGTGTCATGGTGATAATTTATAAAATATTACATATAACATGACACAATTGTATTAATGTACATATTAAGAAATATACGTTGATATGATTAATCTACATATATATTACTATAAAAATATTAATACATATTAATATAATATTAATATACATTAGCATATAGTTATAATATACATTAATATATTATTTTAATAGAAATTGGTATATATAATCAGTATATAATATTAATGTATATTATTGTGATATAATTGAAAATAACTTGCATATTTCAAATGGCAGGTGGGAAATTAAATTTTCAATTTGAGGCAAGTTTCACCTCCATTCATATTAAAAGAGGAAAAACTCATTACTGACTAGGCTAGAGATATGCTAACTCCTATTGTATAATCATACCCAAAATTACATTAAAATGAGACATAAGAAGTATAAGCATATTAGTGGGCATGTGTACATCGGAAACCAAGACATCCACATCTTTACATACTCAACTCAAAGTGAAACTAACACTAAGAGGTATGCTAACACTCATAGAACAACTAGACAATTCATCAAGAGAAAGATCACAGATAGAAACAAACTCCTTAGATATACATGCATGAGTAGCACTATATCAATCAAAATATAAGCATGTTGTGCGGAAACAAATAGCATACCTACTAATGTATCAATCGAAGGAGCATACTCAACCTACTACAAAGCAAGCAGTGTAGCTGCAAACTTCCTATTCCCTTTTCCTGAACCATTCTTCTTACTCTCTTTACAATTTGATATGTGATGTCCCCTCTGCTTATAATTGGCACAAAAGATAGACTTCAATACTTGATTCTTGCACTCAAAAACCTTATGTCCCTCCTGTCCACATGCAACACACACTGTAGGTTTCTACATACAATCTAACACATCATGTGGTCTAAAATATCTAGTGCATTTCCTCTTAAAGGTAAAGGAAGGAGTGGAAGTCTTACCTGTTGAATTCTGGCCACTCTTCTTGCCCAAAAACTACTTCTTAATCTTCTATTGATATTCCAAACTCTTACTAGAACTCTCAAAACAATTGTAAGATGAAGAAGTCAATCTCTTGCCTAGTAGGACGGTCTTCTTAGCCTTATGTACCTTGCAATCATTCCTCGTCTGCTCAATAATATTTGCCTTGGTAATCAAATCAGATAAGGTCTTAACTTAAATAACTTTACCTCCTTCTTAATCTCCACATTTAACTCATTTTGTAATCTATAGAATTCTATTTTGTACTTAGCAATATATTTGTTGCCCTAGCGTAGACTAAGCCAATAAGCTATCAACTGCTCCCTAACAATATCTGGGATATACTGGACGAAAAATGAATCATTAAACCTTACCCATTTGATGGTCTCTCTACCCAATCCATGGCTAGATGTCACCAATTATAAGCATACCTCTTAACCATATAAACAACTAACTTCACTTTTCACTCATCTGGCACCTCACGGGTAGCAAAAGCTTTTTGTAACTCTTCAATCCAACTCTTAGCCACCCATACCGTCAAACTCAAGGACTAGCCTAACGAATTCTTGGAGTCTAATTTAGGTACCTGGACCGGTAGTAGGCACCTCATCACCACCCTGTCAAGCTCCCTATGGAGCATAATGTTTCATGAACTATAGTTACTGCTAATATACCATTTGTTAGTACTATTGGATCATAGCAAACATGTCTCTAAACATATTAGATGGGTCCCCCATTAGAACCCACGGCATAAGGGGAAATTAAGGCATCTGTAGGAACTACAGCATTTGAGACATAGAGGCTAGTGTAGAAGCTGAAGCTAGAACTGCAGCAAGAACAAGGGCGATAACTGAAGGTAGTGGAGGAGAACACCCTCTAGCTACTGATCATCAATTCCTACTTAATCTATCCATTTAACAAGTACAAAACAAAACATAATTAACTGGAGTTAATCCTATTGTTTTTCTAATTCATTTATGCAACTACGTTAATTAACTGGAGTTGGTTTCAGTCAAGTTTCATGCAATGCCAAAACAGTAAAATCATCAACAATCTATCATATCTGTTAGAAAATTTAAGCAAATTCAAGTGAAATACTCATTCATGTGGTAAGTAAGATAAATTTAAACCAAGTTGGTTATGTTAGTGCAATCAATCAATTGTACTTAGTTTTTACTCAAAGTTCAACATTTCAAGAAATCACACAAGCATTCAAGTCAAAACCCTTGATTCCCTACACTCATCTTGTCGTATTTGAGACATATCCTAATTTATTATATTTAAAGAAAACAAAAGAATAAACATTTTCTCTAATACTAACTAAAATTGTCATGCCTTGATTAGGGTCAAGGTGAACCCAATTTCGCTATGTATAGTGTTGAAGCATTATATGCTAAGGCAAACCTATAAGCCCCGGTTTTCTTTGTAAACCAAGCTGGACCTCAAGAACCAGTTTGGAAATCGAAACCCTAAACCGAAATAGCTAAGGTTAAGAAGAAACCTAGAAACCCTAAGTCCGGCTACACCGAGAATAAAACTATAGAACTTTTGAGAGAAAAATAATCTAGATTATAATTCTAAAGAATATATCGAAACATAAAAAGACCAATTTTCAGGAAATTATCTGTTTTGAATCTAACCAGGATCCATTTTGGAAAACCGGGCCTTAGGACTCGAAACTAGAAAAATATTCTGGAATACTACTTAAGATCGGAATTTAATAAGGAATTCAAATTTATATTTATTATAATTTTTCGGGTTATAAAAATTATAGTTATAGTCTTTTATCGTATTTTCTTTTACTAACCAGTAATTTAATCATCTAATCTACTATTCATTACTATTCACAAGTACTAGCCCATACCCTACTCACTTTCACAAGCCATACCTCTACTCTTACATCCTTACACTTCACTCATTACCATTTTCTTTTCCCATGTAAATTGTCACATTTTATTACACAAAATTAAATTTGAAAAAAATTGCAAAACACTCTCTCTCTTCCTCTCCTCTCCATGGCCGGCGCACCCCCTCCCATTTCCCTCTCATTTGTCCTATTTTTTTTCTTCTTTTATTTAATCATACAAAACCCTAATCCAATTCCTTATATAAACTCCTTTATGCCTTCACCATTTCATTTCTTTCTTTCTTCATTTTCACTTTTGGAAAATTTCACAAGCTCTCTCTTTCTTTCACTCCCTTTGTCATGAACCCCCTTTCCCCATACACACTCACACACATTTCTTTTCTTAAACTCCTCTTGCTTACAAAGCTTAATAGGTATAGATCTAAACTTTACCACCATAAAAAACATGTAATGGCAAGATCATTCATGTGTGGGTTCATAAAAGTCCCCATGAGCTTCATGCTAGGGATATAAAACCACTAGAACATAACGATCAAGCCATCACAAGTTGTGAATCTTATGTTTAAAGTTCATTTTTTTGTCATGATCATAATGTATGTTCATATAGTGATGATTTCATATAGGAATCTTGATACTACATCATTATCTGTAAAGACCCGACATGCTCAATTCTCAAATTAAGCACACCAAGTCCCCAACCACGTATAACTACGAATTATACGTAAGGTTGTCTTTAAAGAAGGTTTTATGTTAAACATTGCTATCCGATTTTAGAATTTATGAAATCGTTTAGTTAGATTCTGGCAACAACTGGATTTAGCAGTGGAAATAAATTTTATAAAACAACTTATATACTTCTACTCCCTATAGAGCAAACCAGTTTTCTAAGAAATTAACTTTATAAAAACACTTTATGATCTACTCTTAGGGGTAGATAATCATTTACAATCAATTGGGCATTAATAAGCCCTTAAAAGAAAATACAATTTATAATTAAATCCAGTCCTCTTATAAAACAAAACAGAAGAAGAAACAAAATACAAATATGTCTCGGTCCTGTTACATTTCACTCATCTCCCAAATCTTCAGAATCGCCCAAACCCGGGACAAACATCTTCACATCAATCATTAAGTCATCATCATCCTCATCAACATCAACATCAACAACAATAAGAACAACAACACCAGCAGCCTCCACATCATCATCAAATCATCATCTCATCATCAACATCAACAATAACAATACCTGTAAAAAGAATAACAACAAAAATAATGAGCCGAAGCCCAGTACACAGCAACACAATCACAGACGGAGCGACACACGAGCTTAACTAAATGCAATGCACAATCAACAAGTTATTATCTTTTCTTCACAATAAACAAATCAACAATGGAGCACTCACACTCCGGAACAAGCCAATGGGAATCTGGGGGTCCTGAGTAACAGCAGCTGCTCAGGGGGTTGATATAGATAGACCGGATATCTATATCTCCTATATCTAACCGATAAAGAATATTAATAGCATCATCTAGGGTTCACACTCCTTTATACACTCCACTTATCCCGGTCTATAACATCAATTAGTTCAACGGTCCCATACCCGTGAACTAAAACATATTATTTCCTCCCGAGCATAAGTAAAGAATATACCGATACAGTTAACCCTATTAGCTACCCACTTAGCCCTTAAGATAAACCACCATTGCATCATGGTGAACCATTGCATCATGGATTTGAGTCATTGCATCATGACAAAAGATTAGGCTAAGTGCCTAACTACCGTGCCATTGCATCATGACAAGGTTGTCGCTCCCCGGATCCGGATTCAACGACGTAAAGCACAACCAACACTCATCAATTATTAAGCCGTCTTTAAGTTCTTCATCCATTTAGGATGCATATCCTATCAATCATCACGCAAGTCACTGCGTACCTTATATATGAAATCCAAACATAGCCTCAGAAGGAATTCCAGAAGATAAATCAGACATCCACTTCTGTTAAGGAAAGAACTCATATAAGAAACTAAACTAAACTAAACATCCACTTCATCAAAATCATACAAGAACTTAAGCTATTTATCCATTCATCTCAAACTTATTTTATTAAACCCTATTTGGTCAGACACTAAATAGGAACCCCACTATGGCTACGAAGATCGCCCCGCCAAAATATGGACAGTTCTTCTTTGTCTGTCAAAGAATTTCTTTTCTCTTTATTTATAGTGTTTTATTACAAAAGCATTAACAAAGAATTCATAAACCAAAAACATTCATTTTCTAAGTAACACGCATTTGAAACAACATATTCTCCATATTATTCAAGGATCATCCTAATTCATTCATCTAAGCTAATTAATAGCTATTAACCCATTTTAGCTTAACATTAGCCAAATTGATTAGAATTAGTCATTTAAGTCATTTACTAAGCCAAGGTGATCAAACTATGTCAATCTAATTCATTTTAGCTTAGTAAAGTTCATTAAGCCAAGTTAGACTTAGATTAATTACTAATTCATTATATCTAAGATCTAGTCACTTAATCCCAAGTTATCTTAAGCCTATCCAAATTCATCAAAGTTAAACAATCTAATCCATTTTAGTTCATTCAAGTTCATTTAGTCAAGTTGAACCTAGGTTTGTTAACTAAGTTCATTTTATAACTAACTTCTAGATTTAATCTAATTATTTGTTAAATCTATAAATCTACTTAACCCATGTTTAGTTGCATGAATTAATTCACTCAACACATCAAATATCACTTATCTATCTCATTTTAGCTCAAAAGGATCCATTTCCTAAGCAAAACACATTTAACAAACAAAAACAAGTTTTTGACTTTGTTTTGAAAAGTGTTGCAGCTGGAAATAATCAAAATTTAAGCATTGATGAGTTTCGAATTTGTAAAAACTCAAAACATAAAAGTTGTAGATCTCTTTTTAAGCTTTCCAACGCAACTTGAATCACCTCAATCGGAGGTTGTATGAAAAAGTTATGGCTAAAATACAAACGGCTGCGAAACAGGAGAAGTCTGCACGACCGAGTGCATGGCCGTGCTCGAGGCCGTGCAGAGCATGAAAAAGTGACCCGAGACAAAGTTATAAGCATTTTAAGGGCTACATGGGCATGTGCATGGCCGTGCATAAGGTAGTGCACACTGGAACGAGGAAATTACGAAATCCTTTGTTCTTGAAATGCATTTAACACTTTTCAAAGTTGTTTAAACTCATTCCAAAGTTCCCCAAAGCTTGTTATATGATCAATATAACATTCAAACAACATAAACTTCACATTCATCACATCAAACATCTCAAACTTCATCAACCTCCATAACCACTATTCATCATCTTCTTCCTCCAACTCAACCCATATCAACTTCAACTCAACAATTACAAAAATAAACAGCACTTTCAACCCAATTCAACATCAATTAATCAATTACAATTGTAAATTGCAAGTAAAAACAAAGAGAAATAGAAATAGAAAACTTAGCTTTTAGCTAAATCATGCAATTCCTTCTTCTTCTAGCTTTGATTCCTCTTTCCTATCTTCTTGCTTAGTGTTAATTTATCTTCTTGATCTTGTCTAAGGTTTGAGATTGAGAAGGAAAGATCAAAGAAAGAAAGAAAGAGAGAAAGAAAGAAAGAAAGAGAAGAAGGAAAGAAAAACCGATGGAAATAAAGAAGAAAGAAGAGAGGCAGAGTATAGAATTTAAAAAAGAAAAGGATAGGGACTAAATTAATAAAAGGATTATAGGTATAATTTTAGAACTATTAGATGAAATATCTATAGTTTTCAAGAGTATTTAAAAGTTTGTTTCAGAACCAATATGTTAGAAATTAAGAACTTGCAATAAGAACTTAATTTGAGAATTTATTTTAGATAAAAGATATTTAATTTGAGTTCGGGTTTAAGAACTGATATTTTTATTCAAGCAAATGAACTCAAATTTTGTAAAGATTTAGGATTTAGTGTTTAGGCTAAGAATCAAGAGTTTAGGAATTCTCTAAACATTTCAATAACTTGTTTAGAGAATTTAGATTTCAAATCTCAAATTTCATTTAATTAATTACTAATCTAACTTTGTCAACTTGTCTATTTATATCCTATGATTAATTTAATTCATTCAAATCTATCTAAACCCAATTTCTAATATATGTGAAGGTTTGGGATATTTCATTATCATAGTAGCATACTTCATTTTGTGCATCTAACATGATCATTACACTTAAATCTAGCTTCTAAACATCTATTCTTTTACATAATATTGGAGATCTCATGCATTTATTATATTTAAGATGAATAAATGGTCATAAAGATTTTTGTCTTATGTAAATGAATGTTTTGTTATTTCTAAAAGTTAGGATATTATGAAGATGAGACAAAAGGTCAAGAACAAATTTAGTTTCATCAAACAAACTTGTAAATTCGGATGGAAAAAGAGTTGTATTTTAAAAACCTATTTTTCAACTCCAAAACATGATTTTATGTAAAAAATGAATAGCTTATGGAATAGGTATCAATAATAGATGATTTTAATAAGTTTAATGGTAGATCTACTAAGAGAAATTTGTCCAACAAGAAATATTTACAAAATAGAAATTTGGATCTTAGATAGTTACATGAAATTCGTAACTAGGAAAGAGGATATGTAAACACCTATTCTTCAAACTCAAAATGGAAGTTTTATTAAGGAAATGAAGTCCTTAGTGGATAGAATAATGGAGCCTTAAATTTTAAAGTATCAAACAAGTTTTTTCTTAAAGAAATCACTTAAAAACTTTTTACAAAATTCGGATCTAAAATAGCCAATATCAAACACTTGTTGACAAAAGTGAAAAATGAGGATTTTTGTTGAAAAATGAAGACCTGAGAATAGATATAGTAAAGACTTAATTTTAGCAAGAATAAATAAATTTTATTAAAGAAATCTCTAAAACAAAGTGTGATTTGTCAAGAACACAAGATTAGTTTTGCTAAGTTAGTATTCATGGCATCTTAAAGAGTAGAAGCTTTCTAAAAATGTTCTATAATAGAATATCACCAAGAACATACATATAGGAAGCTCATAACATATCATTCATGATATTAATTTGTTAATTTGGCATGCATATTTGGAATGGATAGTAGAAACATCATAATTCTTCACAAAAACAATTTCGAAAATGGATGTTTGATCTAGAATAGAACTGATCTGAACTTTTCGAGACTTAAAATTTTTTAAAATTGAGATATTATATTATAATTAGATAGATCTTTCGAAGCAGACAAGAATCGATATATAATTTGTGAAATTCCGAGTTAAAATGATCAAGTTACGGCCGTTTTAAGTTGGAATTTCTAATAATGACCAGAATTACGAACTTAATAGTTTTTATGAAATAAAAGGGATTAGAGTTGAAATACTCGTTTGAGTATTTCTTTCGTGTAGATGACTTGGATCCCAAGGATTCATTACCACTGGATTATTATTACTAAGAGACGGGCGAACAATGTCTGAGTGAGTATTACTTCCTAAGTTCATTTCTTGCTTGTGATTGTAGCAATTAGTTGCACTAGATTATGAGACAAAAAGATAAAATGGAATTGCATGATGGGAAATATCGGGGGATTGTGTATGCTTGTGGATGAATTAAGAAATTGTATTAAGAATATCGAAACTGGGCGATTAACTTATGTTTGTTTAAAGTATTCTAGGATTGATTACTTGCAAGATTGGTTGATCACCTAAAAATTGGTATTAGCAATTAGTCGAATTGACAAATTAATATGGACATAATCACTTCACGATGGGGATGAAGCATTAGCATATGTTGGTTACCATGATTTGTAAATGGCTAAAAGTTAGTTGATCGTGATCCATAAACGACATAAATGAGTTGGTTGATCATGATCCATAAACGACGTAAGTTAGTTACCCATGATCCATAAACGGCACATTAATTCAATGGTAGTACCGCAGTATTAGTTAATGTGCTAACCCCAAATGAAGGGCGTAAATCCATTCACATATGATTTGTGGCTGATTATATGATTGTTTGTTCATGTTGTTGATGCATTCCATGTGATTGAATAAATAACTTGATTGAATGATTTGTTAAATGTCCTTATGGAAGTATTCACTCACAAAGCTAGTGTATCTTACGCCCCCATAGCTTTTTCTTATTGCAGTTCTCATATATATGGCTAAAGCCGAGGCACCCTACCGAGCAGGTACAGGAATTAGGAGTTTCCATTAGAAGTTTGTGTTCAATTTTGTATAGACTTCCATAGGAAACCCTAATATTTACCGGATGACTGTAAAAGACCACGTTAAATCATAATATTCTTTTTTGGGGGAATGCTCGTAGAACTTTTGTAATTAATTATGTGGACTCATGGTTTATATTCTGATGCTTATAGTATGTCAAATTAAACTATTTATCTCCATTGTTTCATGTATTATATTGTCATAAAGGTATGTCTTGTATCTGTACGAGACTTTGGAATGATTACAGTAGTAATTCCTAAGTCTTATATAGCATGTTGGAAACTATTATGTTTATGGTACCCTATGGGGCGTGATAAAACCTAAAAGACTAGTTATCAAATTCATCTACTAGCCAATTTTAATTTTGAAATTATTTATTTAGTTTTTGATAACTTTAAGTGATGTAATGGAAATGTAAATTTGCACGAAGTATTTTGTATAAAGGCTATTCCTGTAAGTAAGCCAAACATATAAAACAAGTATCCAATAACATATGTTTATATTTCTCCATAAGCAACCATAGGAGATAACAATTGTAAAAGATGACTAAAAAGAGTTAAAACTCGATGCAAGTCTAGGGCTTACTAAAGGCCCAAAAAGATAATAATAAGTCTGAAATAAACCAAATTCTTAAAAAAAAAAAAAAGTTAAAGTATGAGCCTTGATCTTAGTTGCTAAACTCATCCGATAACTCTTTGAAATCGGTTTCGTACCTTAAATCATCATAATACTCACTATTTAAACCATCTATTCTTAAAAAGCAACAATAGTGAGCCGAAGAACAGTACATAAAAACATAATCACACATGATGTGATACACACAACTAGACTATACACAATGCAGCATCTAATAGTTTATATTATTTGTTAAGGTGATTCAAACAACACAGGATTACTCACACTATAGATAATAAGCCATGGGAATTTAGGGGTTTTAAGTAATAACAACTGCTTAGGGGATTGATTAAGATGGGTGAAATACCTTAACCTCCTAAAGGAACATTTTAAGTAATAGTCTCATCTAAGATTCATAATCATTACGCATCTCCATTTATTTTAGTCCATAGTTATAGGCACTTAATTGGCACCTCTAATTGTGAACTACGTATAACTTCTCACAAAACCTAAATGGATGTTATCTCAATATTGTTTGCTCTATCAACTACTTGTAAAGCACTTAACTAACGTGCTAGCATTGCTTAACAAGGCTATCACTTTTCAATCCGAATTAAGCAGCACACCATAAGCAACACATTTAAGTTTGGTCCATTTGACAGTGCTTAACCTAACAAACCAATACGCATGTCACTGTAATGCAAATCAAGTGGTGTCAACACGAAAGAGTAGAAGCTGTCAAAGTGTTGTAAACCTGTACACCAACTGAAAACCATAAGCTTTCAAAAGTACGCCGCCAGCATGGTGGTTTAGGTCGCTGACCTTCAAACATCACAGATTTGAAGTTTTTAAAGCCGTTGCCAAAGCTGCCAGCGTTTATATCCAAGGCTGCCATCCTTTATAGATAGGCCGCTAGCTTATGTGCACAAATGTTATATTTTTCTTTTATGTCTTTAGGGTTTCCTTTGTAGTTTATATATAGTCCTTTTACATTGCTTGTAAAAGACAAAATATATATGAGTTGTTAAATGCAATTTCTCTTAAGAGAGTTCTCTCCATTGTGAGAGTTTTTTATAGGTTCTTGTGATAAGAACTTATTTTCTTTGATAGCTTTGGTTCTAATTAATAGGTATAATTAAGCTCAAGCTCTAATTGTGATAACTGTGGTTCCAATCGACAGGTTTGGTTAGGGTCAAGATCCAATTTTGATAGCATTGGTTCTAATCGACAGGGTTGATTAGGGGCACGTTCATATCATGTTGCTTGTTTCAAGACGATCCTAGGGTTCAAATCCATTAGCGAATCATTTGGGTCTTAGGTTTTCATACCTAGGGTTCGCACTGGATCACGTCATTGGTATCATATCTTTTAGCTTCTTGATTCAAGTAATTATATCCTTACTGTTGTTTATTTTAGTGTTTGTGTGATTGTTTGGTTCTCAATTAAAAAATAAAAGAAGAGAAATTCATCAAAAAGAATTGTGATTTTTAGGTTTTAATTTGGATTTGAAGAAGAGAATTCGTATATAAAAAAAAGGTTAAAATACAATTGAATCAGTATTTGTGGAGTGATGATGTTGAAGACATCTCATGTGATCCTAAGTTTTATACTAGATGTTTTGTGGATAACAAGGTATGCCTTTTGACTATTGACAATAGTAATTGTGTAAATGTTATTAGTAAATGGTTGGCAGAAAAATTGAATTTGACAACTTTGAAGCATCCAACACCTTATGATATGTGGCATGAGTGTGGAAAAGTTAAGGTGTCTAAACAGGTTTTAATTACGTTATCTATTGGAAAGTATCAAGATGAAATTTTATGTGATGTGGCTCCAAGGCAAACTAGTTACATTCTGTTGGGGCAATCATGGAAGTTTGAAAGGAGAGCCAAGCATGATGAATATAAAAATCATTATTCTTTTGTTTTCAACAATAGGCACATGACTTTGATACCCCTTAAACCATTGGAGGCATGTGAAGCTCAATTAAGGATATTGAAGCAATTCAGAGAAGGAAAAAAAGAAAAGAGTTCACAAGAAAAGAATGAGAAAATTGAAAAGAATTAAGAGTGATGATGTAAACCCCCGAAATATTCATAATTCTTAAAATAATCCTAGAAGTCAATATCAAAATTCAAATCCCGAAAAATCGACTCAAGATAAAACCCAATTCCAGACCGAGTCAAACACCGAAAATGAAACCCTAAAATCGAACCAAGTTAAAACTTAATTCCAAATAAGATAAAAAACGAGATTTCTTAGTCTCGAGAAAACGAGAACCTTTGAAAAAAATGTAAAGTCCAACTACGGTTTAATCAACGTCCGTAACGCCAATCAAATCATCTACCCCAATTCTAAACGCAAACAAAAACGATAGATCCAAATACCACTTAACAACGAAATGATAAAATCTTAAATCTTTCGGTAAAATTTCAAAATCACAATTTTCAATTTTCACCAAAAGTCAAACTGAGTCAACTCAACCCTAGACTCGGTTAAACGATCCTGAGAACTAAAAACTATTAAATAATCACAAATAAAATAAGATAAACCATAGATGTCGAGCTAAATATATGAAACGATCAAAACTCGAAAATTATACGAACTTACGAATATCTCGACGAAACCAGAAGTCAAACCGGAACCCTAAAGTCAACTAAGCTTATAACGAACCCTAGTGTTTAAGATCCAGCAATCCCGCGTTTTCAAACCCTAGAAAACGAAATTAAGCTGATAGCTTAAAATAGTTTGTTAATAATATAGGGTAATATAAAAATATCAGATTTGTGAATTTCAAGTGTCCTTCGGACTCAAACGGGATCAATGCTCGAAAAGCGCATCCCGGAGCTCGGAATATTAAAAATATTCCGTTTATACCAATAGACTCGTAAAAACACAAGGAATCCAAAAATATCAGTTTTAAAATTTTTCAGTAGCTAAAATTATAAATTTGCATTATTACGCTATTCATTATACCGTACTTTAATTGTCTAGTCTACTATTCATAGTACTTTTCTACTATTCATTACTATTTCACTATCTCTACTTTTTCTTACACCTATATCTTACTACCTACATACCTATTTTCTTACTTTTATATTTCCAATACATCTTATATCAAATCATACTTTACATTTAATTATTTTTTTACAAATTCACTCAAAAATCATCTCACCACCCTCCCCACCCCCCCCTCCCTCCCCCCCCCCCCCCCCCCCCCCCCCCCCCCCCAAAGTTTAGTAGAACGGCGCCGCCCCCTCTCTCTCTTCCAACAATTTATTTTTCTTTTTCAAATTATTTTATTACATCTAAAATTCACTTCAAAAATTTATAAATTCCCACTTCCTCTTTTATTCTTTCACACAATTCATTCTACTACCAAAACTCTCTCAAATTCACTATACAAACTCTCTCCATAACTTTTCCTCTACCAAAACTCTCTTTCACCAAATACTCACAAGAATTTCCCTTTATACAATAGAACTACCATTTCTCCATAACCACATAACCATACATTCACTACCATATTTATACCACAAAAATGCCTTAGGTAAAAATTTCTTTCAACCATTTAATTATCCATGTCATGCAACTTAGCATGACTATGGTGTTGTTTTGAAACTCATATGAGTAGTAAAAGCAACAACATGTTCATGTTTTGTTCTTGTACATAAGCTTTCTATTTTATTATGTTGTTATTATTATTGTTATTATTTGCTTATAATCTATCTTATATAAAGTATTATGTATATTGTGTATATATATTTATTTAGAGCATATAAGCTCATTTGTTATTTATTTACTTTCAAGTTATGCAATTTATTTATTTCATGTTATTATTAAGGTTAGTCTTTCTAGTCTTAGACTTTTCCATATCAAGTCAAACAATCTTTTATTTTATTTTCTTTAATCTTTTGGGATAGTTCGTTCTTAGTCCGGGACGCCTTGATAAAGCTAAGACTCCAATACTTGACCGGGATACCTGATGAAAAGTAAGGTTCCCAATACTTGATATTTTATTTTCTTGCTCATTATTTATTTCTAGTATTTTCTTATGTTCTTATTATTTTTATGCTTGATACTTGCATCTACATAATGTTAATGTCTCAACTAATCTAAAAATAGAATTTACTTTACTAAATGAACTCAAAATTAGATTTTCGTTATTATGATTTATACAAAATCATGAAGTTATTATCAACAACATAGAAATTGAGTTTTCTCAACGTTTTCGTACATAATAAAAATAGATTACCAAGGAAACATAAGAAATAATATTTCTTTATATATTATGTTAACCTAAGCATTTAGTAAATAATTAATTAATATTAAAAGTTTTTATAAAAAGCTTAAGATTTAAACTCTTTTAAACTTCATAATAAACTAAAGAAATAAACTAGTTTTCAAAGATAAGATAAAAATCAACTCATAAAGTTATGAACCCACTTAGGAAAAATAATGATTTTCAAATTTCTAAAAAGAAAGAACTCATTTTCGAAAGAATATAAATAAAGTAAGATTAACGATAATGGATTTTATCAATAAAGATGATTCTTTTCAAAAGAAATGAAAGAACAAGTTTTAGAAAGTAAAAGCTTATATTTTAGAAATGAATATAAGAAGACAAGACTCATTTTCTAAAACATCCTAAATATAAAATTATGAAAAGGGTTTTCATCAACTTAATATACTTTTGATAAATTTGATCTTTGATCACTAGGAGTAAAATTTATGCAAGACTAAAGGTTAAAGGAAAATTTAATTGTTTTGGAAAAAAGAATGAAGAAAAAAAATAAGAATATACTCAAATTATAACAACCTATGAAGATATAAAGTTTCTTCAAAAGACTTGAAACAAAATTGTCGAAACTAAAGTTTTAATAAATCAAAATGAATTGTTTTATGAAATAATTGTTGAGACACTACCATTAGAAATCTTGCATATAAAGTAAGCTTATCTATAATACTCAAAGGATTTTATCAATTTTATATATATAATATATATATTTATATGTTTACTAAAGGATTTTTCTTATAAATAAAGTTGAGTTAGAAATGGATTTGCACAAAAGTTTAGAAAATAATTCGTTTAATATATGTACCCAACGTTTTTCGGAACCCCAAATGACCTTTTATGACAAAGATATGTTTAGAAATGGATAGATCTTTTCTAATAGATAGAACACGGTATATTATATGTGGAATTCCGAGTTAAAATGAGCAAGTTATGGCCATTTTAAGTTGGAATTTCCTCTTACACGATTTTACCACGATTTTAAAAAAAGTTTAGAATCTCCAAGAATAGAAATTTCATGAAAGACTATCCCGGGTATTTCTTATCTAGGTGAAGAAGGATACAGAATACCCTACCCGAAGATTACTACGACTAGGGAAGATTGCAAAATGGACGGTGAGTTATTCCTCCTAATTGTCGTTACCTTGCTTGTGCTTGTAAAGTAGTAGTAGTATTAGTATACTAAGAAAAGATAAAAATGGATATATATATTTGGGGAATTCGGGATTATGTGTATATACGTGACTCTACGTTTATGCATGAAATGAGAATTAAAAATATCGCAACTTCGAACTGTTTGTTAAATAATTTGTTTACTTACTTGTATGCATGTTTATTGTTTGCTAAATTGATTGATCACCCCTAATAAACCTTAAAAAGGTTTGGCTTAAGAAAAATAAAACGTTCACGCATAGCATCCATCGAGTCACATCTATTTCGGAAGGTTGCTACTCCTACGCGTAGAGTTGGATTGGCTGTGATCGTGCGGTGCCATGGGCCATGTTCCTTCCTAAAGAATCCAAATCGCTCGGGGAAAGCGACTCTAGGTTTAGAGCCGAGCCAACCGAACGCTGTGTGTGAGAACCTGGGGACTAGCAGTAGAAGGTCGAGGACCTTCAACCCCGATTCCCTTACCTTTGATACGGAGAGGTAAATCCGTTCTATATATGGTTTCTAGATAATTATATATATTTGCGTAATCATGTGATTGTTGCATTGTATGCATAGCATATGTGTGAAAATATAAATAAACTTGTTTGAAATTATGGTGCAAATGAAAAGGAATATCTCACTAAGCTAGTTGTAGCTTATACCCCTATAGATTTTGTTGAAACAGGTATACGTGGTTAAATTGAGGATCATGAATTAAGGGAGTCATGGAAGGATGTTAAGCTTCTATGAAGGAAATGGAATCATAAGATGAAGTAATTTTGTAAGGTTCTTTATATGTAATGACTTATATGATTAGTGATGTATGTTTATTTGAAGACAATAGAGGAATATGCCCCTAAGAATCGAAATGTAATATGTGTATGTTTTATGATAAGTATTCTCTTTGCCTTGTTACTTATTTATTATCAATATAATTGTGCTACTACGATGCATTTTCTTGGTTGTGATGTACGCTTGTACATGATAGGAAGCCTTTACATGACTAAGGTAGTCATTCCTAGGCTTTAGTATTATGTACGGCGGACTGCCAGTTTAGGATACCTCTCGAGGCGTGACAGAAGAAAAGGAAGAGATTGAGAAAGAGAGTGATAACATACTAGATAGCAATGAGAGAAAAGAAATTGAGTGTGAAACACAAACACAAGTAATTTTGAAAGATGGCAATGAGGTGGCCTATTCTAACTAATCTTTGCCTAGTATTGATTCTCATTTTTGCAGGCATATGATGATTTATTCTCCAAAGAAATTCCACATGAAACACCACCTTTGGAAGATTTTTTGCCATTACTTGTTGCAAAGAAGATTGTAGATTGGGTGCACAAGTGTAAGAAAAAACTTCTAAGCCAGAATAAACTTCAACAACAACGGCTATCTAAATTGCATCCAAGAGGAGATAATCTCTTCTAAGTGATTGCAAAGACTAATGACTATGCTTGGATCTTACAGTTGATTGGTAAGATTCGAAGATGAATCATTTCGAAAATGGAGGGAATAATGCAGATCAAGTGGTGTCAACACGAAAGAGTTGAAGCTATCAAAGTGTTGCATACCTGTACACCGGTTGAAAGCCGCTAACTTTCATAAGTACGCCACCAGCATATGTGGTTTAAGCCGACCTTCAAACATCACATATTCAAAGCCTGCTAATGTTTATATCCAAGGCCACCAGCCTTTATAGATAGGTCGGCAGCTTATGTGCACGAATGTTATATTTTTCTTTTATGTCTTTAGGTTTCCTTTATAGTTTATATATAGTCCTTCTACATTGCTTGTAAAAGACAGAAATATATATGAGTTGTTGAGTACAATTTCTCTTGAGAGAGTTTTCTCTATTGTGAGAGTTTATCATAGGTTCTTGTAATAAGAACTTGTTGTCTTTGATAGCTTTGGTTCTAATTAACAGGTGTAATTAGCATCAAGCTCCGTTTATGATAACTATGGTTCCAATCGACAAGTTTGATTGGGGTCAAGCTCCGATTTTGATAGCATTGGTTCTAATCAACAGGCTCCTATTGCTTGTTTCAAGATGATCCTAGGGTTTAAATCCATCAGTGAATCGTTTAGGTTTTGGGTTTTCATACCTAGGGTTTGCGCTTTTCACATCACATTACGTACTTGATAATGAATTGGTAAACAATAAAGAATCATAGTAAGACAATAGGTCAATGGAATATCTATTCTGAGAAGATTAACGATGGGAATCAAATTAGGATCTGATTACAAGCGCTAGAGCTAAAGGGTTACAGAACTTAGTTCGAAGGGTTTTAACTAAGTAGCCTTATGAAGATGTACATAGCATTCCTTATAACTACGAAATTCATTCTACAAGGAAATATAGATCAAGTTTTGTGAAGAATGAAGGAAAGAATGAAGAAAACAAAGGAAACATGCCAGTCATGCCCATTATCCAAGGCGAGACAACTACTAAAGAGTAGCAAGGGAATTCAACTATGTATCACACCTATACTACCGATGAGGATCATGTATTATTGGAAGAAAATCAGATCATGCTCGTTATAACATTGGTGATCTCTTGTATACCTCATATGACGTCATTAGTGATAGGTAGAGAAAACTTGCTTTGAGGAGATCGTGCCCTACATGCTACCTGTGATGCTAGTGAAGCTATTTAAGATGCTCATATCACATCCCGTGTCCTGGCTGTTATCTAACTAGTGATAACAGGGCAAAATTAATTTATTTGATTTATTTATTTTATTTATTTTTATTTTATATCTTTAATTAGATTTGATTAGAATTACTATTTTACTCTTTAACCTAAGTTGTGGGTATAAAAGGGACTTTCTTGTAAACAATAACAATTAATCATATTTTGATAACAATTCTTCTCTTTAAGAGTTTTTGCTCTTGAAACCCTAACTCTTATCAATCAATCTTAAATGTGGTGAGTTGCAAACACGAGTGAGATATTGTGAGTCATATCAATAGCTTGCAAGTGTTATATCCTTCTTTACTTTCTTCGTGATTCATATCCAAATTTAGTAAAGAACCAATCAATTAACTTTCAAGGAAACCCTAATTCTTGTGTTAGGTCTTAAGGGTTTCTTTAGAATTAATTAGTATTAATTCATAAATACACTAGCGATTAATTTGCTAAGTATATCATATTTATTGGTATCAGAGCACGGTTATGGTTAGTTGTTTTGTTATTATTATGTGCTCATACTTGATTAAGGTTTGTGGCTATGATTGGATATTAAGGTTTAATATCAATCTCAAGGTTTGTCATAGTGGTTTCCAATCACATATTATAAAGATGTCGAACGAAAGTGTGCAGGAAAATCTTGGTGAGGAAGTTAATAGCGGAGTTTATGGAAACAGAGGGGTTCAAGGTAATAACGCAATTAATAAAGGAGTCTAAAGTGATGATAAGAGGAGTGTGAATCAACAAAAACAGCGCTTGACAATGTAAACACCCTTGCCTTAATGATGCAACAATTGTTGCAAAATCCTAATATAGCTTAAGTTTGCATAGAAGTACCATCCTTTATGGTCTTCCGATAATGGTAGATGAAGAGAAGTTAGAGGGGTCGGTCTTGATTATGGTAACGCCCACATAACAGAATTCAGATGGCCTAGAAGCTTAGATGTGAAGTTATAATTGCCTTCCTTCTCAGAAGTGGTTCGACAAATGATTATCTTGATTGGAAGATAAAGTAGAGGGTTGTTTGCATGTTATGATGTAGAGGAACATAAACGACTTTGATTGGCTTTGATTCAGTTACAAGGTATGCCACCTTAAGTTGGAAGAATCTAGTAAGTAATAAGAGAAGAGATGGACTTGGCAAGAGATGAAAAGAGTGCTGAGAACAATATCAATGCCAGCATATTATCATCATTAAGTTTTTATGTGCCTTCAATCACTTAGACAAAGGGGTTAAAGGTGTGAATGAATATGCATAGCAGTTTGAGTTGTTGATGATTAGGAGTGGTAGCCACCTGAGCAGATAGTTGCGAGATTTGTCACCAGGCTGAAATATAAAATTGCTTGTATTGTGAACTTCAAAGATATGATACTCTTAAAGAAGTTATCCAATTACCCCTTAAAGTGGAATGACAGTAGTTAAATTATCCTTACTAGTCAGATCATTTTACAAAACATGAAGTTGAAGTTTTCAAATATTTAAATAAGATTGATAATAAGTTCTATTCAACTTCATCTGCAATCATCAACATAGCAAGCGCACTTACTGAAGTAGCATAGAAATTACTAGGTCATATTCCTTGAAGATCATTAGCATCTACCATATTCACTTTTCATCTATTATCTATCCAAACAAAAATTTAGCAAAACATTATGAACATTAAAAAGATAAACGAGGGTTAAAACTAATTATATATACGTCTTCAAGGCAAATTAAGAAAATAAGCTATTAACGCAAGACAGAGCTTAGGATTTGCTTCAACAATCCCTTATCATATGATTTCTTAATAAACTAAAAGAGTTGTTTGCTGGGTATATTTGTACTGTCGGATTCACTAAGGTAAGCTAAAGTCTCTTTCAAGGTCAGAAACTCTAGATCTAGATCAGACCATGGGAATATCTTTACAAGCTATCAGCAATCTAGATATGCATAAAGTTTAAGAATCCTTTGATTAAAAATCTAATTTAAGGAATTTTAAAACCAAGCGATAAAAAGTTTCACCATCCCTCTTTCAAGGAGATTATGAGCAACTTCATTAGCAGTCTAGATCTATTCAAAATAATGATCTCTCAACTTATTCATTTGAGATCGGACATGGATCTAAAAGTTGCGCCACACATTTAGAGCCATGAAGTTAAGTTTGAGCTACTAATTACAAATACCCAGTAAATATTCAATTAAAAATACATTTGAAATCACATGAATCAAGTATTGAATTCATAAAACCTAAGTTAAGATTATTATTTCCCCATAAATGTAAACATTAAGCACAGATTCAAGAGAAATAATATGAAAATAGATAGGAATATGAAAGCACAAAAAGGGTCTTGCAAGAACAAACTTTGGTTTCAATATCAATTTACCTAGAAAACTTGGAATTCCTTGCAAAAGACAAAGATTTCTCTCACTACTCTATTCTAGGTGAGCAGAATTTGTTACATATGGTGCAATACGTTATTGCATATTTGTGCATGTCTATTTATATGTGATAGGCACGAAAATCATGAAGATTTTATTCGCTCATGTATCAGATTCTTTATAACAGAATTTGTCTTTATCTTCATGCATGCATGTGAACCAGCTCATTCATGATAGGGTCACTTTTCGCAGGTATGATCACAGGCTTAAAGGTTGGCTGCAATCCAAGCTGCGCTCTCTTGGTTAGAATCGCGATTTTAGGCTCAGCTTCAACTGCAGGTGTAATCATGGGCTCGACTTTAGGCGCGGTTGCAGTCGTATTATGAATTCCAAGGCCTGATCATCTCGGAATAAATCACGGGTCAAATTGAGGGTGCGGTTTAGGGAGCGATTTGGAATTTTGCCTTGTCTTTTTGCCTTCGGTTGGGATCTCTAGAAACTGTGGTTGAGTCTATCTTCTCTCACTCATGTTGTTTTGCTCCAAATCTAATCCTAAACACATTATTTTTTCTTTTCTTGATCCTAAGAGCTGAAAAGTAACATTTAAACAATAAAAACAAAAAATTCATAGGAATTTATCTAAAAATAGATCAAACAAAGCATAAATTCCTATGGATGGAATAGAGCATAAGAGACTTATCACCTATAAATCATCCAATAGTAGGTATCCATCTTCTCATAAATCTTATGCTTCGAATAGTGAGAAATCTAATAAAGGAACTTCAATAAGTCCAATAATAAAGGAGAGTCCGCTAATTTTTTCAGAGGTAACAAAAGTACTGATGACAAGGGTAAAATTATTGTTAATGTGAATTCAAGTAATTCAGATAAAGCAATTGTATCCAATCGGAGAACACATACTCTTAGGTGTTTTAAGTGTTTAAGGACTGGGCATATTGATTCTCAATGTCCTGACTGAAGAGGAACGGTGAATATTGGTGGTGAAGTTGTTAGTGAGGATAAAGAGGTTGATTCTGGCGAACCAAATAATCTAGTAGCAGGATTAGATACTTATTAAAGGGTGACTTGCTACATGCTTTGTTTGGCATTTACAGTTCGTCATCGCTAATAAATGTCGCGATTGACTTCCATAATTTTTATATGGGTGAGCTTAGTTGCGAATGCCTAATTACAATCTTAAGGGGACTCGGACAAGTAAGAGACCTGTCTTTGTCGTGATTGCCTAGTGGTACAATTCCTTCTCCATGAAGATGCTTGATTTCTTACCTTGGTTTTTCAGTTATTCAACATACTCATATTTTGTCCCGCTTTGTTTTAGGCTTTGTATTACGGTGACTCGAATCTTGATAGCCTTCCAAGTTTTAATAACCTTACTAAATTAAAGTTGGATGGAATATATATGTGGTATAATTGGAGAGCCTTTATATGTCTGCTCTCAAAGTTTCCTTGTCTTACGATCCTGGAACTTGTAGATGTATATATGTCAGAGGTATATGTTTTTCCCTTGACGTTGTTGCTTTGTTATTGCTTTGCTAAATAGTTAAGACTAACTCTATGTCAAATTGTTCTCATCAGGATTTTGATCGACCTATAGATTTTGAGTTCAATAAGCTAACATTTAATCCTGTACCTCCATGCTTTCAATCACACCTCAAGAAAATCATCATCAATAATAAATATGTCCCTCCAATTGGTGCATTGCTCAAGGCTAGTAAAGTTCTGGAGACAATGATAATCTGAACTCGTTCAAGTGAGCTTGTACAGGGAGATGTCCAGTAGTTGCAAAGCTTCCAGAGGGATCTGAACATTATAGAACTCACTTCTGAGGAATAATCCTTTTCCAGACAAGATATATAGTGACAACATCTGCATATTCTTTTGATTGGATTACTATGGTACCTAAGAGTGAGCTATTTTGGTGATGCTATGTTATGATATCCATATAATGCAATCTTGTCTTTCGGTGTTTTGTTCTTCTTTTTATTTCATTGTTTTTGCTGATGAACCCCAATCTACATTTACCTCGCCTGTTGCAAGGATTGACTCAACTATTTACATGATCCTGTGATTTTGGTGAACCAATTAGAATGATATTAGATATTAAAATGCCAATATTCCTAATGTTTATTGTTCGTCTCATTTTGTTGATTTAGAATGCTGAGCTTCACGCCTGGATGAACACCAAATAGACATTCAGGACCTTGCAATTTTAGCAAATCTGAATGAACATTATGGGCGTTGAAACCCATATTAGATTTTCAATTGAAAACTCAATCCTTT
Organism: Combretum micranthum; assembly: GCA_024138025.1. Classification (NCBI taxonomy): domain Eukaryota; kingdom Viridiplantae; phylum Streptophyta; class Magnoliopsida; order Myrtales; family Combretaceae; genus Combretum; species Combretum micranthum. The sequence goes on from JAMXBD010001345.1 coordinate 142,457, forward strand.
TCTCGGATGTCGGGATAGGATCCCACGGTTGTCCATGTAGCATCTGGAGTAAATCCTCCATCTATCACATTCTTTTCTGATTTTCTTTTTTCTAATATCCAATCCTTATGTCAGGAAATTTTGGACAAAGATGGTCCTCAAAATGCTTTTAATAGACTAAGAAGAAATTGTCAAGGAACTTTCTTTAAAACTCTTACTAAAAAAGTGGAAAAATCCATAAAGGAAAAAAGTAATTTAAATTGTTGATGTGTTATTTTAATGACTTTACAAAAATTCTAATGAAAACAATTCGTTTCTAGTCATACCTAATCGCTTTCTCTTCCAATTTAATAATGTTATTATTAAGAAAAGTTATTTATTCCTCTCCTAATGTTACACTTATAAATACCATGCTTCTCAATAAATAAATATAAAAAGACAATAAAATTTTATTAGACAATAAGAAGCATGTATTTATTTAGGAAATTCTTCGATCTCATTATTAGATTTGACGGGACGATCCTATCAACCATTTAGCAGCTAAGATTATATCTAATTACTATGGCATTTATTTAATAGTTAGATAATTGGCTAGGTCAAAAAACCATAAAAGCTCCAATTAATTTTTTTTATTAATACATGGTATGTAAGCGATCTACTTATTGAAAATACATTTTGATTCTGGTGAATGTGACAAATATGTAAAATCATCCATTTATCCTCCTTCAAATGATACGTATTTATGCGCTTTCACTGATTTATTACGAAATTATTTAAAAATGAGGAAATAAACGCTTTTGGTTAATTGCATAAACCATTTCACTGAGTTTATTTTAGTTATAAACCAATCTCTCTTTTTGGTTATTCCTCAACAATTAAATTGGCATCTCATTCTCGCAGTTTCCCATTGGCTTTATCGTTTTCATTTCATCTCAGTGACATTAGGAGAGACTAAAAGAGCTGAATTAATGTTCATTTTAAGGTGATGTTGATATTTGTTATTTTATTTCCCTTTATTCACTCTTCAGCGGACCATCAAAGCTTCTTTTATTTAGCAACTATGAAATTTCATTATCTAGTTGCTCCTAATGATGAACTCCAATAAAGATGAGAGATTCTATTATGAATGCGTGTTTTCATTGAATTGATGGAAAGGTATTTATACATCTGCTAAATATCTATAAAAGTGAAACTAGCTTTTATGAACAACTATTCCTATTGTACTCCTATACTATCCATGTACCATAACAAGAATAGATATCCCACATCCCCCCTCAAGTGGGACTTTCCCGAAGTCCCAACTTGGAGCAAATGACTTGCAAAGGAGCAGTACCAATGGATTTGGTAAATATGTCAGCTAATTGAAGACAACCAGGCACGTGAAGCAAGTGAAGAAAACCAATAGCAAGCTAATCTCGAGTGAAATGAACATCTATGTCAATGTGCTTAGTTCATCCATGGTGACATAGATTTATCGCAATCTGGAGAGCAGATTTGTTGTCACAACAGAGAGTGATTGGAAGGTCTACAGCAACACATAGATCCTTAAGGATATAGGAGACCTATAAAAGCTCTTTAGTAGCAAAAACTAAACTTTGATACTCAGCTTCTAAAGTAGAGGTTGAAATAGTCCGTTGTTTCTTAGTTTTCCAAGAAATAAGGGCATTCCCCAGCATAATGCACTAACCCGTAATGGATTTCCAATCATCGAGATAGGCTCCCCAATTAGAATCAGCATAAGCAAGCAATCGGAGAGAATTATTAGTAGGATAGAACAAACCTAGAGTAAAGTACCCTTTAATTACCTCAAGACATGAAACAAAGCCTCTAGATGACCTTGACGGGACAAGAGATATATTGGCTAAGGCAATGAACAACAAAGGAAATGTCAAGCCTCGTCAAAGTCAGATACAACAATCAACCAAGAAGACGTATGTAAAAGGAAGGATTAGATAATGGATCCCCTAAGTCATGATGCAACTTAAGGCCAAAAGGTAAAGGAAAAGAAGCTGGACGAGCACCTATCATCCCTGCATCAGAAAGTATATCAAGTATGTACTTGTGTTGATTCACTAAGAGACTAGAATCTATTTTACAATGCTCGAGTCTAAGAAAAAAACGAGCTTCACCAAGATCTTTAATAGTAAATTGAGAATGAAGCTGTTGTTTAAGATCTTCAATGGCTACGACAGTTGTTCCAATCAAAAGCATATCATCCATGTAGAGCAAAATAACAAGAAAACCTAAAGAATCATAGCATATAAAGAGCGATAATCACTCTTAGACTAAGTAAACCCCTACTGTAATAGAAACTTAGTCAATTTTAGATTCCATTGGTGCAAGGCTTGTTTTAAACCATAAAGGAACACTTGAGCTTACAAGCTTGGTCGGGAGATGCTTTGGGGTAGCCTTCAGGGGGTAACATATAAATTTCTTCATCTATATATCCTTGAAGAAATGCATTGTTGATGTCTATTTGAAATAAAGGCCATCCTTTAGCAGTAGCAACAGCAAAGAGAATGCGCATAGTCCCTAACTTAGCAACAAGGGGGGATGTATCTGTAATCTTAGCCAGCAATCGAGTATACCCTTTGGCCACTAATCTAGCTATGTATCGATCAACCAATCCATTAGGAGAATACTTCACTTTGTAAACTCATTTAGAGCCAATAGGAGACTTACCAGGAGGTAAATGTGTAAGTTCCCAAGTCTCATTTTGTTCTAAAGCATCGAACTCTTGTTGCATGGCATGTATCCACTCATGATGTTTAATTGCTTGAGAATAACAAGTGGGTTCAAGGTACAGTTAAAACATTAGCTAATGAGGAACATAAATGAGAAGCATATTGAGGAAAATGAGACAAAGATAAAGGGTATTCAATGGAGGAATTGACAGCAATAGTAGTACTAGTAGCAGGTGTCAATGTGACATATTGAATGGCATGTACATAATCTCTAAGCCGCTGAGGAGGATATATTTCTCTAGAAGACCTTTGAAGTGTTGTGCTAGGTAGAAGAACAAGATGAATCAGGTTGCACAGGTACAGAATGAAAAGGAACAAGATCAGAATTATTAGGAGGAATAGAAGAACTAAGAGGAGATGAATCCTTAAAAGGAAAAATAATTTCATAAAAAACAACATCACAACTAGAAAAGATCTTTTTAGAAATAAGATCATACAATTTATATCCCTTTTTTCCTAGAAGATATCCTAAGAAAAGACATTTAAGACCACAAGGATCAAGTTTATCTCGGTTATGTGGTATAGATGAAGAAAAACAAAGACAACCCATGGTTCTAAGGTAAGTATAATCTGGTTTATGCCCAAAAAGCACTTCATAAGGTGTCTTCCACTCTAAAGTAGCCATAAGCATCAAATTAATCAAGTGAGTAGCAATTGAAACACACTTACTCCAAAAAATTTTAGGAAAATTAGCATTCAAACAAAGAGCTCGTGTAGTATCTAGGAGATTTCTATGTTTTCTCTCAACACGACCATTTTGTTAGGGTATATAGATCATGTTTCTTCGATGTATAATCCCTAGGTTATCAAACAAGGACTGATATTAATCAGATATAAACTCTGATCCATTGTTTGAACGAATGTGTTTAGGAACACAATTGAAATGATTCTTAACATAATGTAAAAATTTAGCAAGGAAAATTGGAACTTGTGACTTATGAGAAAGCATATATATCCATGTGCAATGACTATGATCATCCACAAGGGTTAAGGAAAAATTGGCACCAGTTATGGATATAATATGATATGGCCCATAAATCCATATGTTACAAATGAAAAGGAGCAGTAGAATGACTATAACTTCTAGGAAAAGGCAAGCGATGAAATTTAGATTCATAAGAAAGTTCACAAAAAAAAATCTTTCAAACTCAAAGAATTACAAATGTCTAAATGTTATAGCTTTGAAGGTGAAACATGTCTAAATCTGGCATGAATCAAACATTCCATATCAAATTTATTAATAGCATTCTAAGTACAAGGAACTAAACCAAAACTACAAAGGTCATTACAAGAAAAGTTCTCATTAGAGGTGAGTTGAGATTGTAGTACATACAATCTAGACATGCCTTTAGCAGTTGCTACCATTGACTACTGCTCGGGTCCTAAAAAATACAATTTGATTGATCAAAAAGGGCGACTAAAGACTGATTTGTTAAGACCTTATGAATATAAAGTAAATTGTGGGTTAAATCATGTATAAAAAGAACATTGTCAAGGTACAAATTAAGTCCTAATTGCATTGTACCAGATTTTTGAACTGGTTTAACACTACCATCAGGTAACTTGATAGCAATCTGGTTGGGAAGTGTTTGTTTTTGTATGAACAAGGTGGGAAAGGGAGTCATGTGATCACTCGCACCATAATCAACTATCCAAGAACCCATGATGTTATTTACAGTATTAAAACACCATGTTCGAGTAGATAACATACCTGCAAAATGTAGATCATGAGTTGCATTTGAACCTTAAGGATCTACATTCCTATCCTTCAATAAGCGAAGCATTTCTTAACACACATTTTGGAGCATTTGGCTATCCACATTACTAGAATTACCTACAACTACATTACCACTATCAGAACAATGATCAAAAGGTGTCTCAAATGATGAATAAGTCTTTCTTTCAACATTTGCAACTAAAGCTTTGCTCTTATATTGCTTCCCAACTCTTTTACCCTTAAACCAACTAAGGTAACCAATAATTTGGAAACAATTTTCAACGGAATGACCTTCAATTTGACAGTGTTTACATACTTGTCATACAGAACCTCCTTTTCCCTTCCTCTGCTTATCAATTGAGATTCTAGCAGACTATTTATTCGAATAGAATGTAGAAACATCATGCACATCCAGCATAGTGATTTGTTTCTGTTTCTCTACTTGCTGAACTAAGTAAAACGCTCAGTTTATAGATGGATAAGATCTTATGACAATATCTGACTACGTACACTCTCATATACTTTGCTTAATCCCATTAGAAATTACATCAATTTAGATTGTGATTCAAACTCCATGAGTTTCTCCTTAAGGCCACAAGTACAAAACAACATCCGTCCACAGACACAGCTAGGATACACAGTCCAAAGCACTTGATTCATCCCAACATTACTTGAGTTTATTATAATACACACTAACTGTCATATTTCCTTGTTTTAAACTATTGATTTCTTGTTGTAATTGAAAAATCAATGGTCCATTGGTTTTACCATATTTTTCTTCTAACTCCTTCCATAACTACTCATAGAACTCATAATCCAACAGCGAACCATGTAATCACATTGACTCCATTTAATAAAACCAATAGACTTCTTATTCGGCCTTTATAAACTACCATCAATAAATCCTAATTTGAGTTTTGCCCCAAGCCCTAATTTAATTGATCGGCTCCAAGCTAAGAAATTATGGCCATTAAAAACAACATTTCCAAGACTCATTCCCGGATTTTTAGATGCTGAAAGATAAAGTGGATCATAATTCGTACAATCATTACAATTCTGATCTAGTATATTCTCCATTCTAAAAAACAACAGAGATGAAGAAACTTACTGAATCTTGCAGTCGATCAAAGGAACAAAGTCAAAAGAAAAAACAATGGAGAACTCGAACCTGAAGCTCTGATACCATATGAAATTTCATTATTTAGTTGCTTCCAATGATGAACTTTGATAAAGATGAAATATCATGTTATGAATATGTTAGTTTTCATTGAGCTGATGAAAAGGTATTTATACATCTGCTAAATATCTATAAAAGACGAACCTAACTTTAATTTTATGAATAAGTATTCATATTGTATTCCTACACTATCCCTGCACAATAACAAGAATAATTATCCCACAGCAACGTCATGTGCAAGGAGGAGAAAAAAAAAACAAGTCAGTAGCTTGGGATTATGGAGAGATGGAAAGAGAGGGCTTTTATTTTTTATTTTTTTATGTCTATTTCAATTTCAGTGTACTTTTAGTTTTAGGAGCTTTTGGAGCCATTAGAACATCAAGATATTGGGAAAATGGAATTGAAGCTGGAAGAAATATTCTCTCCTTTATGTATTTTCTTTTTGTTTGAATTTTTATTTAAAAAATGAACAGAAAAGGAATCTTTATTTAAAAATGTATGTTGGATGTTTTAATGGTCTTATTTATGATATTGGATTTTAATGTGACTAAGATTGTGATAATGGATTTTTTTTTATTGTTGTGTTTGTGTTTTTGTTGAGATGTGATTTTCGGGGTGTTCATGATTCAATTTAGTTTAGTTGATGGGTCAAACTGAACCGAAGCATATTTAAAATGGTTCGGTTCAAAACCTTAATGAACCAAACTGTTTTTAACGGTGCGGGGTTTTGAACAGAACCACTTCAAATGCGATTTAATATGGTTTGGTCCTGTTCGAACCACTTTTAAAATCATTAGTTCTAATAAATAATATTAATTGTTATTTGAGTTCCTGAGAAAAGAAAAAGATGTTTAGATTGAGGAATGTTTTTCAATAATTAAAGTTACCTATCATTATATTAAGTCGTGTATTTAATAATTTTAGATATCCATATTATCCCGTTTTAAAATTATTTTTCAATGTGAATTTAAAGTAACATATTTTTAATAAATCTATAACACTAACTAAAGAAAATCTTTCTTTTACATTAATTTCATGTTTATTTATAATATTCTTCCCTTATAACATTTATAAATTTCCATTGTACCAATTAAATGATTATGCATGTTCTAAACTCAATTATACTGGTTTATTTTAATTTGATGCATATTCACTAGTTTTAGGAAGAATTTAAAATTAATAAAATAGGAAAACATACGGAAAAAATTTTGAGACAAGTAAAAGATTACTTGTTTAATATTATTAAATATATAATACATTTAATGATGTATTATGTAAAATATATAATACGAAATATATATATATACAACATTTATATTTATAAATAATATTAATGTGGTTAAAAATATAATTTACATTTCATAAATTGAAATAGAATCACAATTTCTCCTAATAAATCTTCAAATTAAAATCTTACTTGGTTCCCTTTCAAAGATGTATCTAAACAAAAGAATGTTATTAGAATCTAGAATTACGATTCCATTTCTAGTCTATTCTAACATATTACATACATGTGTGATATTAGAGTGAAATATCACATGTGACCCTAATATCTAATGTTTAAGAGTTATAAATAAATAAAATGACTCTTTTTTTATTTCTTTTAATGTGAAGCGCTTTGGTTTGGTTCAAATGGTTTAGGTTCAAACGATTTGGTTCGATTCAACTCATCGAACCGAACTGTAACCATTTAAACTCTTTTTGAACCTAACCACAAACCGAACCAAAATATAAAAAGACCACATTTTGCAATTCGGTTTGGTTTGTTTTGGTTCGATGAACGGCCCTAGTTGATTCTAAATATGTATGTGTTTAAATATTATTGTTCATTATTTATTTATTTGTTATTTGATCATCAACTCTTCACCTTTGAGGGTTTTAGATAAAGGATTTAGGTACTTGAGGCTAATTCCAACTCAAATAGCAATTTTTGGAATGGGTGGGTTACTATTTAACTTATAGTTATAGTAAAACTACCTTAGCGGATTATGTATGCTATAAATTAGACCTATTATTTTAATGAATTCGGTTAAATCCTGAATAACCATTTTAATCATTAAATCAAAGCATGTTCAAAATGATTCATAATCTTACTATTTAGTTGGTTTAGTGTTCGTTTTATTTTATGTTCCCAGCTCTCTAAAATTCAAGTTTTGATTTGATTAACTGAAAAAGCAAAGGTTAAAAAAACTACTAAAATGTAGTAATTATTTCAGATATTAGATCTGTCACGCCTCGATGGTACGCTAGTAGAAATAGACAAGTCACACCTGAATGCTATCACTAGATTACCTTTAGAGAGTGACATCTTTTTCAAAATAATAGGATCTTTTAGTTGCTTCGATGGGAAATGATAAATACATGTAAGAAATAAATTAGTAAATAATTGTTATCTTAATCATAAAGTATCACAGATTATTACAAACCATGTAGTCTTCTTGTAATTCTCTACATACATAGCTGATAAGATAACATTAGTTATTCCATTCTAGGAAAATATAAACCATTAATCCGAAATAAAACCATAGACTTCCGGCTCTTAAGCCCTTACCGGAGCCATGTTTCTGAAAGTAACTAACCAAGGTCGAAGCGTAAACCTGAAAAGACTGTTGGAGTTTGAGCGAAACCACGGCTCGGTGAATAACCAGGTATATTACACATCAAACAAGTTATTAACAAATCATATGTAATGCAATCACTCAAACACATACTCAGATACAAGCTTGGATGATCTAGAATCCAAACAAAAAAAAAAGATTTACGCCATCTTTTTAGGGTTGAAGAACATTTACTTTATGACCCACCTGCCCAGGAGATACTAAGTTTACAGGAAAATCAACGATTTCTCGTCTTAGGGTTATCACTTTAAATTTAATAACAATTTTAACTAACCATTTCTTGTATCCATCCTTAGAAACTCCCTAAGTATTAATTATTTCAAAGTGATACTACGGGTGGCGTTCTTCATTGCCACTTAGTTCCAATAGAGCCAACAGAACAAAGAAAACCTTGGAAGAACTAACATTTTAGAAAAACCAAGCATTAACAAAGAACCGAAATATTAATACGTAGCAGGCTATCACCCGTTTGTATATGCAATAATGTAGTACGTGCATAGCATGACCAAGTTATTTTAATAAATCAATAGTTCTTATTCAATTTCATGGTAATCACACATTACACACAATCATCATCATACTACTTCACATCATCATACCATTGTATTGTCACTTTTGTAATGGTAGATTTGCAATCATAAAATCAGATCACAACACATTTCTATCAAAATCTTCATATTATTATTATCTTTGCATTACATATTCAGCTAATTACAAGCACAAACAGTATAATATGATTGAATTACTCACCTGTTCATGGTGACTTAATCGTAGTAATCTGTCGAAAGATCCTCTATGGTATAAAAGTCACCTATTGAGATGAATAAAATATTCATCAATATAATATAGATTATATAACTAGACTCCTATATGTCTCTAGTGTCCTAAATTGATATTTGGCTCGGTTTTTATTACTTATTTTGGTTCTTTAAGGGTCTTATGAAAAACAATTATTAATTAATCTTTATTTTCATGTCGATTGCCTTAGTCTTACTTGATATTTTATATTCATATATTTGGTATTCGAAAAACTTTGATATTTATTAAATTTTTGTAATTATTAATACTAATTTTATGTTATTTTATACCTGACTCATTATAGTAAATCATATTCGTTTATTATTGCTTAGTGTCGTCGTGTTTCTCCTAATCTATTTCACATAATTATTTTGTCATTTTTTTATAAGTCACATTATTAAATAAAATTAGCTCATTTCAATTTCCATTCTTACCTATTTTATCTACATAAAACAAATATTTGATAAATATAGTTGTTATTAACACTTAATATTTCCCTAAAATTCTAGGGTTTTAGAAGCTATCAAGTATTAAATACAATTATTCTAAATATTTGTATTTATGTTTCTACTTAGTAAATTCTATGTTAACATATATATATAATATAATTATAATTATTATATAAATACCCGTCCGTGAAATACAGATTTTACATAAGAAAAACAGGTTTGTATGCCGACCCTACGCCGCCGGTGTTGAAACTCAGATGCCGGCGTTCTTATGTTTTATATTTTATTTTGTATCGTTTGCGCTGGCTTGTAAGCCGCCAGCTTTCCTTCGTACGCCAGACTATACGTTGCCGACGTATAATCCCAGTTAGACAGCGTTCGTTTATTTTACGTAAGAATAAGTTTTACGTAGCTTCTGTTCTAGTGTAAGCCATCCCTACACCGTCGGCCTACCCTCATAAGCCGCCGACGTTCAACATTTACACTGCCGGCTTAAGGACAGTGTTGACACTATTCATCATCTTCTCTTATGAAACAGTTCATATTTCTTCAATTTTCTATGTCCTAAACATTCTCAAACCATTCCTAAGCATTTCTATGGCATGTATCTATACATAAATCAACTCATAACGCATCTACAAGTATGTAATCTTAAATTTTCGAATTTAGAAATGGTATAACTAAGGTTTTCGAATTTTACCTTGCTTAAGCTTGTTCGATGGAATTTGAAGCTTATTCTTGGGTTGGTACTGATCCTATGGTCATCAGAAGTTAGTTTCAATCCTTGTTTTTACTAAATAACAAGTCGAATTTCAACGACTTACCTTGTTCCCAGATTATGCGTTTTTTGTGTTGTATTTTTCTTTGATTTCGAACTGAGGTGTTTAGAACAATTTGATTTCTGTTTTTAGGTCGATTTGCTTGCTCATTAGGTGTTTATTTGATTTGGAAGTTTTGAGAGGAAGTTGTGCTTTTTTGCTAGTCCATCAATAGCCATTAACACTTATATATAGAGAGAAGAATGGGGACGTTTTCTTCGACAATTTACATCCGTTTTCTCCAAAATTTACACTTTTTTTTCTGTTATTTTACTACAATTAATGTGCATGTTGAGTTGGCAACATATGATTTGTATTTGAGTTGATTTTGTTGACCTTTGGTGCATTATTTGGACAATTTTTAGCAAATTTCGGTTCTCTTCTTCCAAGAAAATCCAAGCCTTACGTTTATGCAATTTGCCACCGAAAATGAAACAAATTATTATATAATAATATTAGTTAGTTAAATATCTTAATTTTATAGTAATTTAATAAGCTATACGGGTATAAATTAGCTAATATTTGAGAGTTTTTGTCAGAAAATATTTTTATAGGATTCTACAAAATGTTTAGTTTATCAAACAATACAACTTTAAGTTTTAAATTTACGCAATTAATTGTTTTTAGGATTTTATCTCCCGCAATTAAAGTTTCCTAAGTTCATTAGGTCAATTTTTTGTTTTAGGCTCCAATAGCTTAAAAAAACCCTAATTAGAATAATGGTGTGATTTAATTATTTATTTGAAGTCTAGATTTTTAGTTATACATCTGTTTATGTTTTTATTATGTATTTATAATCCTAACGGTTTATCTTTAGGTTATCGTTTCCTATCTATAAGCGTAGTTGGTTAATTACTCAATATCGCTTTTGATATATATGCTAAATTATCTATATATCTTTGGTTTTTTATATCTACTATGAAATCTTATTAGTAGTGTTTAATACTATCTAAGACTCTTGAATTTAAGATTTAAATCCATGTATAAGCTCATTACTACTCATTGTTTTAATCTCAAGTAGTTGTTGAGTTCAATAGTAGCCATTTAATCTCTATATTTATATTTTTCTATTTAATCTATTTGTATGACAAGCTTCGGGTTTGAAAATTTTTGTTTCCTTTAATCATACCTTGAATTATCAATTCAAGATACGAAATCTCGTTTTTGGTATCAATCAGGGTTAAATAAGTTCCTTACTTGGTTTTTGGATCATAATCTAGCCAAATTCAAGTCATTGATCTATTTTTAAGTTTTTATTAGATTCTAGGTTTACTAACTAGTTCATATATTCTATTTTAAAGTCGTGTATTAATGTGAAAAATTTCCGGGGTTTACAATATCTCATGCCTCCATGCTTTCTCACCATCTCAAGAAAATCATCATCCACTACTGCTGCTTATTTGATGCTCAACAGAGCTCGAGATACCGAAGGTATTGGAGAAAATGACAATACATTTGGAAGTTCACATAAAAGTACAGCAGACTGGCCGAAGAAAATGGAACTCGTACTAACAAAGTTTATGTCCTGTAATAGTCACTTTGTCAATAGGAAATGGCCTTATTGCATATGATAATATAATTACAGTATGATTCCAAATATATTAAAAGTACTAATAAGTGTGCTGGATCAACAGCAACGAGCAATAGGTGAGATTGGATAGGAAACACTATGTCATAACCAATCATGTGAATAGTGGTACCTAAAACTTGGTATCAAAGCCCACCTCAAAACATTTGAAACCACCTAGGAGCTGGTAAGTTCTGGAACATGAATATGAAGATGATTATTGTATTTTAGTTATATATACTATGACATTTAATGAAAGGGATAATGTACAGTGCAAGCAGTATCAAAATATAAGGTGTAATCTTGGATTCCATGATGTTCATAGTATAGATAGGAGATAACACCCTAATACTATGAAAAATTTAGAACAAAATCTACCTTCAAAATATGTAGTGAAAATCTATTCAGATCATGTGATTTTTTTTAGTTTGATTAATTTAAATATATTCTTTTATTGATGGCCATATGAAAAAGATATATGTATATATAAATATATATACACACACTTTTAGTGAAAATCTTATTGGTTGGATAATAAAAAGGAGAGTACTAGTGGCCACAAGAATGAGGAGAAGCATAAGCCGAATCTTGAGAAGTTTAGTAATAAAAAGGAGAAGTCACTTTCTAAGTCGTTTGAATCTAGTAGTGATGGAAAGTGAACTCGGGATATTAAATGTTTCAAATGCTTAAGCTATGGACATATGGTTGTCCAATGTCCTAATCGATGTGTTGTTTGTACTCGTAGAGGTTATTTAGAGAGTGATACGAGGGGTGAAGAAATAGTTGTTTTAATTCTGGTAAGGAAAATGAGGAGGTACTAGCTGAATAGGTAGTAGGGGTTGCCATACCTTTAAATGGTGTAGTGTTGAGAAGTTTAAGTGTGACACCAGTGATTGACTAGGAATGGAGGGAAAATATATTCCATATTAAGCTCTTGGTGAATGGGAATGTTTGTGTGGCCATCATTGATTCTTGTCGCACCAACATCGTGTTAACGACACTTGTAAAGAAGTTACAACTTCTTACTAAAGCTCTTCCACAACCATATCGGTTACGTTGGCTTAATGACAAAAAATCTGGTCATATTACTAGACAGGTATCGGTTCCTAATTCTTTGCTTGATCAATACACTGCTGAAGTGATTTTGTATGAGTGAATCTCACATTTTGTTGGTTATTTGACCGTAGTGTGAATCATAATGGTAAGGATAATACTTATTTCGTTTTGTTCAATGGAAAGAGAATTAAATTGTTTCCTATGAGTCTTAAGGCTATTAGAAAAACACATAGGGAGTTAAATTCTCCTAAGAAAGAAGCGTTGTTGTCAACACCAGGAGTAGTTAAGAAGGAACTCGCCAATGGGTAAGCAATGTACTTATTACATGTGGGGCAAGATTTGGGGATAGAGAGAGATTCTCCCATTCCAGATGCAGTTCAACAATAATTAAAGCCATTTTATGATGTTTTCCCTAAGGGATTACTTCCATTGAGAGGAATAAAGCACCAAATTGATTTAGTATCTAGAGCTATTGCCAATGTGGCTGATTTATCAACTTATTTTCTGGATGAGTTTAATCAAGATTTGAAGGTAAATCATCATGACCCTAGGTGGGTGATTGGAATGCTATTGTCAATGTGGCAAATTTATCAACTGATTTTTCAGATGTGTTTAATCAAGATAAAGGCAAATCATCATGAGCCTAGAGGAGAAGATAGGAATCATGAGTCTTTAGGCTAATAACTCGAGCTAGAGCTATAGGCTTCATGAACTTAGCTTATCGAATCCTTATGGATAAACTGAGTAAAGATGAGTTGAATATTTTCACGAATAAATATGATTCACTTTGGTAAGAGCATGATTTAGTTTGTTTAAGTGTGAAGAAAATACAAGATTTGAAGAAAAACTTATCAATATTGAAGATCACGCTTGTGCTAATGACAATGGTTAAATTAGAACAAGTAAAAGAAGAAATAGCGGAGTTCACATCCTATCTCACGGCCATAAACCAGCCAGTGATGACAAGTATGGCCGTGATTTTGCTTATGAGTGTGTTGTCATTGGAGAATATTGAAGACCATGAGGATCATACCCCACATCACGGCTGTGATCTAGCCCATGATCGTAAGCATAGCCGTGAGCATGCCCAAGATCTCGTTGTCGATGGAGAAGAATTAAGAGTTGAGAGGATCACAACCGATGGTGTGACCCTAACTTAGCCCGTGATCCTATTGTCATGATCATGATAAGCATTGTTTAAGGCTTATTTTTATGATCGTGGAGGTCATGGCCTAACGCACAATCGTGATCCACAGTGTGATCTCATGCCCTATTTTTTCAGTTTATTTTTTTCCTATTTTATTTGTTTGTATTTTATGTTCCATATTTTCCCTTTCCCAATTTATGGGAGTATATGAAGGTCTATAAGGTTATATTAGAAAATTTTTTTGCCATCTTGACATCTTATTGTCCTTTGTGACCAATTGCTTATTGAGTAATATTGAGCTTTGTTTCTTAAGATTATTATTTGTTATTTCTTTTAATCGTGTGTAATATCGGTTAATCGAAACAACTAGTTCAATTCTTCCTATGGTGCATCCTATTCAATGATTGATCATCCATCTCTTTTAATTTCAATTTTATATAACCCAAAAACCTAAAAACGTATTACAAATCCTTAAATTGTAATATAACACTAGATCCATAAAACACGCGTACTCTCCAATTCGTATCACAACACTTTTAGATTGTTACTCAAAATTGTTTTACTTTTTTGGAACCTTTTTATCAACATTAAAAAATTTCATTGCAATAACTATTATAAGCAACACATCTTTAAGTTACTATAAAGCATTGCCTTAAACTCTTTTTGGCGTAGTGGTGTTGATCGAGCATTTATTCTTCATAGCTCGTTTCTGCTAAAAACGTTTTCCAATTCCCTTTGTTATAGTGGTACATTTTGGTTGAAAACATAAGCTGGACACTTGTAGCCCAAATGACTTTACTCAAACAATGACAATAAAGTTGATGTTATTTTGAGTTCCAACAATAAAATCAAATTAAAACATAAGCTTGGTAATGAACCACCTATTCTTTCCTATCATTGAACCTCTCTTTAAACAATGTCTTAGTCTCTTTAGCCATATTGACCTTCTTGCCTTTACTTTAGAGACAATCTACAATCACCACATCTCTCAACTCTACATTCATAGTGTATAACATGGGCGTCAACTATCTGTAGTGAATCAACTTAACAAATGCCTTCACACATGATTTCTTAGCTTGCCTCTTCATTGCATCCTTCTTGATAACCTTGCTTGAGTATTTTTATATTCATATAACTAAACAAGAACCATAAGGATAGTCATGTGTCCTATCATTGAAGTTGCATAGTATAATGGCCTTACAACTAGCATAATGCCCTTGAAGGGTGATTACAGCCTTATTTAGCTTGAGGAATTCTACCACTATTATTTTTTTTCTATAGCTAAGTTTTCATGAGAATAGTTCGAGTTTTGCTTCTTCTTCTTTTTTTTTTTTTTCCAAATATGTGCAACGATTCAAATTTCTGTAGAGCAAAGTTCATTAATTGACAAGTTTTTCTCGCTAATTTTTTGGTGTTTATGTTGTTGTAATTGATTGTAAATGGGTCAATGAAGAAGAGCAATAATAGTTGTATATGAAACTAGGTGTAGGAATTGAATATTGTGACGTGTAATGATTGTATTGGATGTTTAAAATAACATAAATTATTGGTCTATACACAAGGGTATATTCATAGTATTTTATCCTCAAAAGCGGGTATTTTTGTCTCATCGTAAACTATATATACTATTTACAAACATAGTTATAATCCCCTATGTATTTTTCTCTTTCTTTTTTCTTTTACGTTACTTCAGTTTCTCTTTTCCTCTTCCAACGATCATCTTTTAATTCTAAAGAATCTCAAATGCAAAACCATAGTAAGTTGTTGTCCCTCCTCACTTTCTTGTTGTTTTTGACAAGAAAGAAAAGAATGTGGGTAATGAGATTTTGGTATTTAGGTGTTAGAAGTAGTAGTTTGAGAGGGCAGCAAGATTTTGCAATTCTTAATAAGTTTTAATGTAAGTTTCCATGTCTTTTGAAAAAGAAAAGTGTAGGGTGATGTTTTTGGTGTTTAATCTATTAAATTTTTGTACAAGTGTGAAGTTGTAAAAAATATTAAACGTAAAGAAGAAAATTTAAGGAATTTCAAGTAACTGTTGCAATCTTTGATTTATCTTGGAAATCATTATGTTAGTTGATGTTTTAGAATAGGAAATGATGTAATTGCGTATATTTGGTGAGGAAATTGATGTTTAAATGGTATAACAGAGTTACACTGAAGGAAAAGTATATATTCCTTTTTCTAGGTGAACACAATTTGAACAAGACTAATGTTTGAACTCGTGTTGTGCTTCTGTTTCGAACACAAACTATATTCAAACTCATGTTACATCGTGTTACTTTTCTGTTGTGAATAGGACGTCTTACATGGCCCTATTTAGATCGTATTAAAAAACACACGGCCATGTTTGGATCGTGTTAAAAAACATAACCTTAACATGGTCATTTTCAAACCCATGTTCAACACAACTCCTTCAAACTCATATCTTTTCTTCTAAAATGCACTTGAAACTTGTTTAACTTTTTTCTTTAAGATATTATTGAAATACCCCATATTTTTAATAAGTCAAATTAAAAAAGTAATATTGATTAACATGAAAATATGAGTAAATTTGAACCTTAAGTTATATTTAAGTAATTAATTACAAGTTAGATAATTTAGCTAATTAAATAAATGTTAAATTATAAGTTATAATTTTGTTTAGATAAATTAAAAGAATAAATTAAATTGAATTAGTAAGGAGTTAATGACATTGTTGTAATTAGTAATACAATTTGAGTTGATGAGTGAATAATAATGACTTACTTCGTTTTCTCCAGCAACAGGTGAATCTTCCAATCCTTGGTAAAATTCAGCTTTGATGGTTTATTAGTCTATCGTAACCATCTAGGTTTTGAGTTTCAATCTTGACAAAATTATCAACTAAATATTATTAGAGAAGTGTACCCCCTCTAAGAAGAAGTGATTGTTCATTGTCATGAATCTATGAATGAAATATATGTAATGTTGGATTTTGCAAATTGGCAAATACGACACATGTGAGCATAATCATACATTATGATTACCTGTATTTTATACGCATAAAAGGCCGACATGTGATGTTGTTGTCATTTGTTGATGTTATGTTAACATCACATCCATACATTCCATATGGCAAAAGTAATAGATATTGTAAAGGGTCGTAATAACTGGCAATATCATTTACAATCAGGAGGTGTCCAGAACGTGATTGTATTATGATATCACGATCAGTCAATTTGCATATATCTTCACCTCCAACAATTACAATTACAACTTAAGATGCACTTAGGAGGGAATACTGATGTTGTCCAACAGGTTGTTCATGAATGATAAGCTAACAATCTTACACATTGTTAAGTGCTGCTAATCGATGAAATTATGAACGAAAAGATTGTGGGATTCAAAATAGAAGCAATCCTTGCTACAAGTTCCATGCGCAACGATGTATTTTCATTAAGACGATTTTCATTTCATGGTTTGTGATGGATATATATATTTGCAAAAACCTTGGCCTTTCTTGGGAACCTAGTAATAAACTACCAATCTTATGGTATATTGTACCTTGGGCTCAAAATGTGCAAATTCTATGGTTCCCAACTAACAAAATATTGTCTATATGAATGCCCTTTTAATGCCCATTGAAGTAAAAGCAAAGATGTGATTGTACGAACAAATGTGTCATCTAAAATCTCATCCAATATTGGTTTGTGTATTAAAAAGTTCGAACAAACCAAGGGGTAGTGAGGGAGTAAGCAAAAACAATTCGTCCTTTTGAACAACACAATTCTAATGTCTCATGTTGAAATAATCGAGCAAAACAAAATTGGCATGTTGTAGTGGGAGGAAGACATAGCAGTTGATATCCACTACTCTCGTAGAAGTCCTTAGCTACTTAAAGAGTGCCACATCAATGTATTGGGCGAACTACTAGTAACATAGATTTATAAGTTTAAAGTAACAATATAATCGAAATAACTATTGTAAATAGTTTATAAAAGAATTATACGTACCAATAGTTGCTGCAAATTTGTTGAATGATTCGTTTCTATAGGAGGATAATGATCTAAATTTGACTCGATTGGTTACTTAATTTCAGTATATTGATGAGAAATTACAAAATATATATACATATATATTAAAATGCAATATACATGTTTAAGGAAAGGAGTGGGACGAAAAATTTTAAAAGTTGTATTTGCATTTAAGTATATATTCAACACAATAAAAATTTGAATTTTCATAATAAGAATTTAATGTACGTGATCAGCAAGATGATGAATGTCTATCAAACGGAAACATGTGGAAGTATAAATAAGGAATGTGTGTTAATGCTAGAGGGAAAAAATAAATAATAAAAGCGATATGTAAAATGTACCTCCAGTAGGAAAAGAGCCATTTTGTTAGTTTAAGTTTGCATGATGTCGATCATTTAGACATTATGTGGAAAAAGAAAAAGCACATGAAATTTGATGTACATTCGAAGAAAAATTAACTTGTATACATTGGTTTTATGGATTTGAATAGTGGTATCTAATATATGTGAGTGTGTTAATCGACAAACTTTTGTTAAATGGGTTGATCTTGAAGAATTTGCTTTTTGTGGAGCACATCTAATCTTGAACGTAGAATTCATTCGTGATCGATAATTTGATCAATGTCTTGCGGGATGAGCCTGCCTTTGTTCTATAAACATAGCATTCATTTGAGCTCGATTACAACTTCTCCATTAAGATCTCATTGAACTGATGTAATTCGATTCCATGATATACATGAAAGAATTTTTAAAGAAGAATCATGTAACGAATTTTTATTGTCTTTTAACATCTTTAGTAGCGTTGTTTCAAAGTTCACATGCCAGTTAGTATAGGGATAAAACCCCTTTTGGTACCTAAACTTCGGTTAAGTGGACAATTAAATACCTGAACTTGCAAGAAGATCAATTTCATACCTAACCAAACTTTTCGTGCTCTTTTTCACTACCTCACTCAATCATTGTCCGACACATGTCCATTATTTCAAGAGACAATAAAAGAATATGATAGTAAAAAAAGGGTACCAAAAGTTTGGTAAGGTATAAAATTGGTCTTCTTGAAAGTTCAGGTACCTAATTTTCATTCGACAAAGTTTAGGTACCAAAAGGGACTTTTTCCCCTTAGGAAAAAATTTTCATAAGATACAGATTTCCCAATAAAACAAATTGAAAGATGTTCACATAAAAATTTTATCATAATTTAAACCTATCAAAATTTCAATTTAAATGATAGAGACTTTAAAGATTGAACTATTAAGGAAAAGAGAAAAACAAATTAAATGCACTATTTGGACAAATGTAACACAACTAGATTAGTAGATAGATATTTTAGTTGACAAAATATGGAATTCTAAATCTGTTTTTTATATATATATAATTTAGTACGTTACATTATTTAGTTTTTATACAATGTTAACATGACATATGAACTTGTTGTCCTTGAGAGTCAAAAACTTTTTTACTAAAATGAGTTTTATAGTTCAAGATGTGTGTGCTAGTTTTCATCAGCAGTAGTTAAGATATTTTTGGAAAGTAAATCCTTTTTTTTTTTTTTTTGCTATTACTTTATGTTAAATTTATTGTTATTTTCAAGAGACATTGTTAGATAATTTGTAAAAGCAATATGGCTTTTGAAAAAATTTGTAATATCGATTGTTATGAAAAAGGGATAATTGTACATGGAATAATGTAAACCTGTTATATTTAATAGTTAATAGTTTCAAAAAAGCAAACTATTTAAAAAAGGATAAAATAAAATGAAATACTGATTTTTTGTAAATTAATCCATTTCACTTTCGAGTACTTTACAGTCATATATTAAAATAAACATCACAATCACATTACAACTACCATCGTCCCTTACATTTTGGTAACACCCATCCTTGAGAAACCATTACCATTTGTAGAGTGTCTGCATAGTTTTTTAGTTAATTCTACTCATGAGCACATGGATAGTTGTAATCACCCTCGTAACAAGAACTCCTTCTTAAACATCCACTGCATTGAGTCCTTATCAATAGCAATGTAGACACTGGAATTTAACAATATCACTTGTGAATTGACATTTTATTATAATGTTATTATCTACACTATTAATAAATAAAGCAATCCCTCAAAAGACCATTAATTCATAAAAGCTAAATAGTGGTTCTGATAGAATTAATATTAATTAATTAATTAACCCAAGAACCGAATCCTGCCTAGAAATTATTTGATAACAAGAAAATATGCGGAAACGTACCAGAATTCATGATTAATTGAAGAATTAGGAAGATGATCTTCTAATTGATTGTATCTCCTTAGGTTTTTCTTTTGACAGATGGGAATTTAGAAAGAAAGAATTGATACATCAATTAGGCACCACACCCTATTTATAATAAATCTTTATGTGTGAAATTACCAATGTGCCCATCATTAATTGATAATTTACACTTCAGGAATTCTACACATATATTAACACCACACTTTATATTTTAGATGATATGGACCATTACATAAAATTATATCACTTTATTAGGTCCTTAAACTATATAATAGTAATATGTATATAATTATTAGCCACAATACATGTACGTCTACATGTCCATATGTATTTATAAATATGTATGCACATAGTGTACAATCCAAATTCTAACAAATCTCCCACTTGGATTGCACAACCATGTGCTCATATTATAGAAACCTTTGATCATATACAAATCACCATTACTAAATGTGCACAAAAAATAAAGATAAATCATCTGAAACAATCTTGTCCATTGGACTTATTAACGTAAGGACTAAAGAAGCAGTCGTTGTCATTTCGCAACTAAACCCACAATAATCTCATACATCAACTTGACTAAATGACATAGATTAAGTATGGATGTGTAGCATGGAAATTACATGTAATGTGATATATACACATGCCTATTTCCAACTGGTCCAACCTTAACCAAATGAGATCAGAATTCAGAGTAAATCAAATTGATACTTTATTATGAAACCAAATAATATCATGATATCAAATACATAACATATGACACAAAACTCCCACTAAATTAACCTGTATTAAATGTAACGACACCCATGTGAGCAACATGCTCATGAAAGGCCAAAGGTGTCAATGCCTTAGTAAATGGATCCGCTAGCATGGAGTTTGTTCCTATTAGCTCAATGCTAATAAAACCACTCTGAACTCTTTCTTTCACAACAAGGAACTTAATATCTATATGTTTAGATCTAGAAGAGCTCCTGTTGTTATTTGAATACAAGACCGTTGCTCGATTGTCACAATACAGCTTGAATGGCCTTTCAATGCCATCGACTACTCGCAGTTTTGTATTGAAGTTACGCAGCCATATAGCATGATTGGATGCCTCATAACAAGCAACAAATTCAGCTTCCATAGTGGACGATGCAACAAGTGTCTGCTTAGCACTCTTCTAGAAATTGCACCTCCAGCTAATAGAAATACATAACCAGATGTTGATTTTCGACTATCTTGACATCCCAAAGTCGGAATCAGAAAACCCTATGATCTCAAGTTTATCCGACCTTCTATATGTGAGCATATAATCCTTAGTATTTTGTAAATATCTAAAGACTCTTTTGGCTGCAATCCAATGTTCTCTTCCCGGATTACTTTGATATCTGCCAAGCATTCCAACAATGTATGCAAGATCAGGTCGTGTACAGACCTGTGCATACATCAAACTCCCTACTGCTGAAGCGTAAGGAATATTCTGCATAAACTTGGATTCCAAATCATTTCTTGGACACTGTTTCAAATTGAACTTATCTCCTTTAGACACAGGGGTGTCATGAGGTTTACAATTTTGCATGCCAAAGCGTTGTAATACCTTTTAATATAACCTTCTGTGATAATCCTAAAATTCCCCGTGAACAATCACGATGGATTTGGATCCCTAATACGAAGGATGCTTCACCAAGATCTTTCATTTCAAATTTATTTGATAAAAATTTCTTGGTTTCCCGAAGCAATTCTACATCGCTACTAGCAAGCAAAATATCATCCACATATAAGACCAAAAATATGAATCTACTCCTACTGAATTTATGGTATACACAATCTTCAACAGTGTTCACTTCAAAACCAAATGAGAGAACAACTTGATGAAATTTCAAATACCATTAATGAGAAGCTTGCTTGAGCCCATAAATGGATTTCTTAAGTTTACAAACCAATTTGCTAGTTTCCTCGGAAGCCAACCTCTTCTGGTTGTTTCATATAAATAGTTTCCTCAATGTCCATTGAGAAAAGCAGTTTTGACATCCATCTGATATAGCTCAAGATCAAAATGCGCCACAAGAGCCATAATAGTCCTAAAAGAGTCTTTCGATGAAACCGGAGAAGTCTCTTTATAGTCAATGCCTTCCTTTTGAGTGAATCCTTTAGCGACAAGACGAGCCTTATATCTTTCTATATTGCCTTGTGAATCCCTTTTGGTCTTAAATACCCATTTACAACCAATTAGTTTCACACCTTCTGGCAATAAAACAAGATCCCAAACGTCATTGTCTTTCATGGATTGCATTTCTTCACTCATGGCATTTATCCACTTATGAGAATTAGAACTTTCAATTGCTTCATGAAAAGTGATTGGATCATCCCCCATTAAGTCAACATGTTCTTCATTCTCTATAAGATATACATAATCATCTGAAAATGTACTTCTCTTTACTCTAGTAGATCTTCTTAAAGGCTCTAATTCATTTTGAATTTGAGGTTGTTGAGTTTGATCTTGATGCTCCTCATAAATAATCTGTTGAGGAACTACTGGATTATCTACAGGTAATGCATGTTGATCTTGATGAGTAGGAAGTTCAACATCATTATCTTGTAATGGATATGCTTATAATGGGGAGAAATCCAATGGGCTTTGTAAAGGATTGCACAAATGGGCTTTTGACACCATCTATAACCTAAAACCTTAAGGCAATGGGTTAATGGGTCTTCCCTCTTATAAACTCTTCACACAAGTCCCATATTTCCCTTGTGGGATTCTCACACTTGTATCCTAACAATCTCCCCCTCAAGTATGAATCTCCACAATGGGGTAGGCCATACTCCCCCTCAATAAGAGCTTGTCAAACTGATTCCACTAAATCCGCTTTTGTGAGTGGTCCCACCTACTCACCATGGGTTTCACAAACTAGTCATACCACAAAGCACTTATTTCCACATGGTGGGCCAACTATAGAAGATTTCCAACCGAACCATCGGCTCTAATACCAATTGTTAGGATCTGGAGTATGCTTATAATGGGGAGAAATCCAATTGTTAGGATACAAGTGTGAGAATCCCACATGGGAAATATGGGACTTGTGTGAAGAGTTTATAAGAGGGAAGACCCATTAACCCATTGCCTTAAGGTTTTAGGTTACAGATGGTGTCAAAAGCCCATTTGTGCAATCCTTTACAAAGCCCATTGGATTTGTCCCCATTATAAGCATACTCCAGATCCTAACAATTGGTATCAGAGCCGATGGTTCGGTTGGAAATCTTCTATAGTTGGCCCACCATGTGGAAATAAGAGCTTTGTGGTATGACTCGTCTGTGAAACCATGGTAAGTAGGTGGGACCACTCACAAAAGCGGGTTTAGTGGAGTCAGTTTGACAAGCTCTTATTGAGGGGAGTATGGCCTACCCCATTGTGGAGATTCATACTTGAGGGGGAGATTATTAGGATACAAGTGTGAGAATCCCACATGGGAAATATAGGACTTGTGTGAAGAGTTTATAAGAGGGAAGACCCATTAACCCATTTGCCTTAAGGTTTTGGGTTATAGATGGTGTCAAAAGCCCATTTGTGCAATCCTTTACAAAGCCCATTAGATTTCTCCCCATTATAAGCATACTCCAGATCCTAACAATTGTTGTTAAATAACGTTAGGTATGACAACCTGATCATTATCAACAGTACCTGTATAGAGAGGAAAATTTATTGAATCCTCTTCAAAACAAAGTTATTATCCTTATCTTCCCCTCCAAACTCAACATCCTCAAAGAATCGGGCAATCCCCGTCTCAAAAAATGTTCTTGTTTTGGGATTGTAGAATTTATACCCTTGTGATCTTTCTGCATATCCCACAAAATAACTACTAATAGTTCTTGCATCCAGTTTCTTTTCATTTGGCCTATAAGGCCTTGCCTCAGCTGGACATCTCCAAACTCGTAAGTGCTTTAAGACTGGTTTCTTACCAGTCCATAACTCATAAGGGGTTTTATTTATAGCTTTTGTAGGAACTCTATTAAGGATATAGACTGTGGTCTTTAATGCATCACCCCATAGAGAGTAAGGTAAAGTTGTACGAGAAATCATACTTCTTACCATATCCTTAAGGGTTCTATTACGTCTCTCTGAACCATTCATGTTTGGAGAACCTGGCATAGTGTATTGAG
Organism: Combretum micranthum; assembly: GCA_024138025.1. Taxonomy (NCBI): domain Eukaryota; kingdom Viridiplantae; phylum Streptophyta; class Magnoliopsida; order Myrtales; family Combretaceae; genus Combretum; species Combretum micranthum. Next base: position 166,924 of record JAMXBD010001345.1, read on the forward strand.
GGACAATCCCATACTCTTCTAAAAACAAGCAAAAGGACCTGGACGTTGCTCACCTGATCCATCATATCTACCGTAGTATCACCACCACGATCAGATCTAATGGACTTAATAGTCTTACCAAGTTGATTTTCAACTTCGGCCTTGAATGACTTGAAAACGTCCAATGCTTGTGACTTCTCATGAATTAAATATAGGTAGCCATATCGAGAATAATCGTCAATGAACGTGATAAAGTATTGTTGACCATTCCATGAAGCTGTAGGAAATGGCCCACAAATATCCGTATGTATTAGTTCTAAGACATCTTTAACTCTCTCGGCTCCTACTTTTCTCTTGTTTGTAACTTTACCCTTAATGCACTCAACACAAGTATCATAATCCAAATGATCAAACTTTTCAATAATCCCTTCCGACACAAGGCTATCAATTCTCTGTTTAGAGATATGACCCAAACGTTTGTGCCATAAAGAGAAAGAATTTTCATTTGAAAATTTGTGTTTAGTGCCTTTGGTTTCAACATTGTGGGACTCACCATAGGAAGATATTGTATCAAGTAAATAAAGATTGTCATAATCAGATAAAGTACTAGTTTCAATGAGCAAGAATTAAAATAAACATTACATTTTCTATGTCCAAATGAACAAATAAATCCTTCTTTGTCCAATACAGAAACTGAAACTAAATTCTGTCTAAAAGACGATATAATAAATGTGTTGTTTAATTCTAAATAAAAACCAGTAGATAACAACAACTTAAAAGTTCCTATGCCTTGAACTTCCACCAGATTTCCAGTCCCCATGTATATGAATTTCTCATCATTATTGGGTTTTCGGCAGTTCAGGCAACCCTGCATAGATATACTTATGTGAGTTGTTGCACCAGAATCCAACCACCAAGTATACCTTGGAACTGAAACCATATTAACTTCAGTACACTTACCTTTCCTCTTTTTACCATGGCCTGAAGAGGTTGATGCCAAATGAGCACTCTCAATCTTATGTTGTTTCATCCTATCTTCCTCTTCCACTAAGTGAGAGATGAGTTCATTAAATGTCCATTTGTCCTTTTGACAATTATAGCTCACCTCAAACTATCCAAATTGTGGAGGAAGTGAAATCAACACTAAATGAACAAGAAAATCTTCCGAAAGCTCTATCTTTAGTGATTTCAATTTTCCAGCAAGATGAGACATTTCTAAGATGTACTCCCTTATGTTCCCATTACTCTTATACCTCATAGAGACAAGTTTTCTTAAAGATGCACTTGTCTCTGCCTTATCACTTTTGGCAAAGCGCTTTAAGGGTATTAAGGAAGCTTTTGGCATTAGTTTCCTCAGACATAGTGTCCAGAAATGTCTCTAGGATAGCATTTTTCATTATCATAAGACTCATGCGATTAGAGCGGTCCCACCTCTCAAAACTCTTCCTATCCTCGGAAGAGCTTTGATCTGTAAGAGGTGCAGGAGGTTGCTCTCTCAATGCAAGGTCTAAATCCATGCATCCCAAGACCATAGTCACCTTATTTTTCCAAGTTTTAAAATTACTACCATTAAGCATCGGAATACTATTGATTGTGGTAGTAACAGAAGTAGCATTAACAGTATCAGCTGTACAAAGAACAATATATAAAACAAATAATTAGCTCACACATACATCCATAACCAAAATAGTGATTAATTATGCCAAAAAAAATTAATAATAACCCATCTCAAGATAACCAATGTGTTATCAAATCTAATCTTTGGATAGAGAATTTGACTCATAGTAGGCTTTCTTGGTGTAGTAATCAAGTAGAAATGATAAAATCCTATCAAACATTTAGCCTTCCTTTGGGCTAACTAAATACTCACAATGGACACCTTATAATCATCTCACTCATTACCACATGCATGTATAAATTTCTGCCAAATAATAGTCTTTCTTTGGGCCGACATATTATTCGCATGAATAAAAACACATACTACCATCTTAGTGATTCACAAACAAAAAATGTCCACAACAGAGGTCACTTTGGTGACTATATCATTTCAATTAATTGAAGTGAAAAACTAAGTATAATTAATCACTAATTATAAGTAGAAAAATATATACAATCCTAATGCATATATAAACCAAAATTTTGTATTTATTTCAACTAAAATATTATTCAAAATGAATAAAATAAATGAATGAATGTAACCTCTTCATGAAACAATGTCTCATCAAGACACCTATTAGGAAGAGTTACAACTCTTCATGAAACAATGTCTCCCATCAAGACACCTATTAGGAAGAGTTACAACTCTTTATGAAACAATGTCTCCCATTAAGACACCTATTAGGAAGAGTTACAACTCTTCATGAAACATCATTTCATATTTGGGCCACAATTTATTTTCATTCTTTTTACTGTAAACTGTATGATGATATCTGACATGCAGAATAACATATTATCCGGTCATCATCACATCATCATCATCAGTGCAATAATATAGTGCATGCAATGTTTTCCCTTTCTTTTTCATCAATAAAACAAATCAACAATATAAATATACATTTAATAGAATCCGCATGATGATCGTAGAAGAAAACAATGAAAGTGATAAATATAGAAATATCATGCATGCATGGTGGACAACAAAATTCATGCATGCCTTTTGATTCGATGTGCTTTTGTCAATATACAAGTATAACATGAGTACACAACAATCAAATTATATGAATGAACTACAAAACCAAAATTTACCAAGATACTGAAATTAAAAATTCTTCCTCAGATCATGTCATAATCAATTCATTTGATCAAATAAAAATTATGTACGATAAGTAATCATCAAAACAGAATTCAAACAATTCAAGAACAAGATTAGGCTCTGATACTACTTGATAGAATTAATATTAATTAATTAATTAACCCAAGAACCGAATCCTATCTAGAAATTATTTGATAACAAGAAAAGATGCGGAAACGTACCAGAATTCATGATTAATTGAAGAATTAGGAAGATGATCTTCTAATTGATTGTATCTCCTTAGGTTTTTCTTTTGACAGATGGGAATTTAGAAAGAAAAAATTGAAACATCAATTAGGCACCATGCCCTATTTATAATAAATCTTTATGTGTGAAATTACCAATGTGCCCATCATTAATTGATAATTTACACTTCAGGAATTCTACACATATATTAACACCACACTTTATATTTTAGATGATATGGACCATTACATAAAATTATATCACTTTATTAGATCCTTAAACTTTATAATAGTAATATGCATATAATTATTAGCCACAATACATGTACGTCTACATGTCCATATGTATTTATAAATATGTATGCACATAGTGTACAATCCAAATTCTAACAGGTTCCTCTTACAAAAAAACAGACATATAGTTTATAAATAGCTCTTGGAAGTCCTTAAATAACATTCGACTGTAATCCTGGATAAATAGCAACCAAAATTTAGTTAATATTGTCAAGCAATTTAAATGAAAGAGTGATGCATGTATGAGTAATATGTATAAGAAAGGTTATTATTAAAAACAACAATCAAAAAATAATTTATTATCTTACCCATGTTAAATGGAAATGCTAGTCAATGGATAGGGGGATGGGTTATTATTAAACACAACAAACAAATAATAGTTTACTGTCTTACCCGTGTTAAATGGAAATGGACATGGATGGACAGTAGGATGGTCTAAATAAAATATGAAATGGACACGAGAAATATAGAATATAAATTTGGAAACAAAGATTAAAAAAAAAAAACACACACACACACACACACAAATGTAAATATGTGATGGACAACCAAAAAGTGTGGATAAACCTACTAGCATGGAGAACGTAGAATATACGATTTAATGTAGTGAAAAAAGAAATGTAGTTTTAGAGATGAATTGCAATAAGAAGAGAGAAAAGAGAACACTTAAGGATGTATATATGAATAATTGAAAATAAATAATGGGCAAACTATCAGCCTATGGATACAGGGAGAGAAGATTTTTAAATACATGGAGAGAAGAAAATAAACGCTTAAATAATGGGCAAAGAAGATTATTTGTTAAATACATGGAGAAAGATATTTTCAAAACTTTGGAATTCATTTTTAGAGTTGAATGAAGGATTTTCCCTTAATATATAGCAATAAATAGTAGTAAATATATCTATATTATTTACGCAGAGTAATTGCTTTGGTGTTTTTTTGTTATTTCCTTTGATTGTCCTTAAATTAAAATTATTTTTTTATTTCAATAACTTAAAATGGTAATTATTATAACTTTCTTGACTTTTTCGGATTTTTTCTTCGTAACTTCACCCCTTTCTCTCTTTTCCTTATTTTTCTCCCCATTTGACTCTCTCTCCTCTCAATTTCTCTTGATACTTCATGTTCATACAATTTAAAACTTCTAGACAGTTTTAATGCATAACTAGACCTATATACCATGTAACCCATTGTAACGAGGCAATAAGTTCATTACGCAGTTTTTACCTATAACTATATCTCATCCACGTACCAACATGCACACTCAATATTTGCCACCGCATAATTTCCAGTTTCCAAAACTTATCCTTCTTATTTCTCATTAGGTTCTCTGTACCGCATTCCCACAAAATTAGCTGGGGCCATTTTTCCTTCATTGGCAAATGGAAGTTTAACAAGGGCAGGTTACTTTCAATATATACAGCACTATCCATGTCATGCTCTTTGTTTGTCGGAAAAAGACTAACAATGGTTTATTACTCTTGCTTTAGAGATAAGCTTCTACTATGACGCCCCAAAAAGATACCCTAAACACGACAATCTACCGCACTCAATACTAAAGCTTAGATATGATAACCCTAGTCATCCCAAAAGTTTCAATATCGGGTATAAGGCGTACCTTTACGATCATAGGGGAATAACTTTGAAACAAGTTATTTGAGAAGATATCCATAATAGCAGTTAAGAATGGAAATCACGACATAAGCATCTTAAATATGGAATATAAGAGCCTTACAAAATATTAAAGGGGCATTCCTTATCAAAAGATAAAATCCATCATAGTCTATTCAAAATAGATACATTGGAGATTTGCTTAGAAATCTAAGTCTATAACCATTCTTTGACTTCATCCAAAAACTCCTAAATCCAAAAGGTAGTACCTGTGAAAAGCATCCCTTAGGCGTCAAACAAAGGTAAAGGTGCTACAATAAATATCTATAAGGGGGTAAGCTTCCTTGCTTAGTGAGAATTATTTTTACAAATAAAGTACTCGGACAATCAATATTCAAACAAGTTATTCAAACAAGCATATGAGATGCAACAAACACGTGAGCAGACAATATATATGATTTTCTAAGAATCATATGTTGAATAGATTTACTCCTCCATTCGGGGTTAGGTGTTCCGAGCTATAAGGCTATAATTCGCAAATGAAGTTTTTGTAGCTTTTATATGAGTAACTACTAGCTGCTAAAATGTAGTTAATTCGGGTGTCCACTCACCATTTTAATCAATGAACTTTCACCATAAAGTAAATTTATGGACCTCACTACTATGCCCTGATCCCACCAAGGGTATATAGTAATGAATGCAATGTGAATCACTACGTGTTATGCATGAATCGTTTTGTTAAAGTAATCATGGCATAATATTAGATATTTTAATAGTGATCATAGAGTTTGCAGACATATCATTATATGCTAAATCAAACATTATTTATTTAACAATTCTCCCCTCGATATGCTTAATATAATTTTAACCATATATGTAAAGCACATGTGTTTTCATGTTTTTATCTTTTCCTAATTCTAGTGTTGCTAATCTACAAGCAAAAATATAAGCGCACAAGAATGTAAGAAATTAAACTTACTTAGCCATAGCAGCAGAAAACTCCTAGTCGAAGTAGTCCTCTAGATAAGGAAACTTTGGCTCTTTATTGCCTAAACAAGAGAAATATCTAAAATGAACACTTCTTGAAAATTCTACTTAAACTTGCAAATTCTATTTTACTAAGTTCGTCAAAATTCATATGAAGGGAAATTCCAATTTAAAATGGTCATAACTTGTTCATTTTAACTTGGAATTTCGCATATTATATATCGTTGTCTACCTATGCAAAAAGATCTATCTATTTCTAAGGTTATTTTTATCATAAAATGTCATTTAGGTTCCAAGATGACATGGTATAAAACTAACACGAAAATCCTAACCCTTAAAATGTGATTTTTCCAAACTTTTTATCAACAAAAAATTCTATAGTAATGATATAAGTATATATATAGTTGAAAAATCCTTTTAATACATATGTAACTCATATTATACACATGATTCTAATGATGTTGTCTTAATTAATGATTCTTCATTAAACAATCTTGTCTTAAATAGCTTGAAAGGTAAAGTTGACAAAATTATTTTAACAGCCTGTTCAATTCGCTGAATGGAATAAAGGGGGAATGTAATTTCAATTCAAAAGGAATGTAATAGAGTTATAATGGCTATTATAATGTTCACTTGGTATAAAAAGTAAAACAAGTAATTATTAGAGTAAAAGATAAAATATCTATAATACCCTTGTATTTATTAAAGAGAGAGGATAGTTGTTTAGATGTTATTTTCAAGATAGGAATATTTATGATAAAGTTGAAAAATAGACCATTGAATGGCAATTCATGGGTTAAAGACATGAATTGTTATTCATCATTTTACGTAATAGCAATTCATTATGAATTGTCATTCATTTTAAGTGAACACCATAATATCAACTTTACGTCGAACAAGGAATGAATGAATAGCTATTCATGTCAAGTGAACGGACCATAAGTTATTTGGAAATAAAACTAAAGACTTTTTAGTCATTAAATATGTGATATAATTTATTTTTCCTTAACTCTTAAAAGATAATTTAGATCCAAAAATTTTAGTCTTTCTAAGGGTATCTACAAATTTTATTTCCTAAGTAGACTCTACTTGGTGAGTTGATTTTAACTTGTTTTGAAAAGTTTATTTTGATCTTTGTACTTATTAAATGGTTAGTCAGGATTTTATAAACAAGTTTTTAAGAAAATCTCTCATAGCAAAGTATAATCAACATTAAGGTTTTAATGGTGGTTAAAAAAGAGAGTAAGGAATTTCTGGGTTAACTTTTTAAAAGTCCATGTATATTAACAATACTAAAATCTATGGTGACCTTGTCTAAAATTCTTTGAAAAGTATTTTGTTGATATAAAGTTTCTACATTTTAATGAAATTTTTTCTAAGTGATAAAATTACATTTTTAAAGTAAGTTGAGCTTATTTTCTTTTGCTTAAGAAAGAACCTTTTTTTATTCTTATTAAGACAACAATCAACATGATCATACATGAATATTAGTTTATACCTAAGTAACATAACAAAAAAATATTTAATAAGAAAGATGGAAATTATAGAGATAAGCAAATAATAAATATCAAGTATTGGAAGTCTTAGCTTGATTCAAGGCTTCTGGACTTAGGCATGGACAAATCCAAAAGGAAAAACAAAAGAAATAAGAAAATTTGTTTTAACATGATGAGAACAAGTCTAAGACTAGAAAGACTAATCTTAATATAAAAGTATGGAATAAATAAATAAATTGGAAAGCATAAATAAATAAATAACAGTTATGTTAGCGAGTTTATATGCTCTAAAAAATATATATGTATATATATATATATTTACTAATATATAGAAGTTAGATTAGAACAATAATAATAACATGTAACAATATAACAATAATAAAATGGTATTTATTCATGAATAAGAACAAAACATGAATATAGTATTGCTTTCATAACACTTTGATGTTTAGGAAACACACACCATGGTCATGTTAAGTTATATGGCATGGTAAGAAAGTATAGATAAAGGTCTTACCTAAAGTAGAAATATAGATGGTAGTAAAAGAGAGGTTTTGGTAGTATGTAGATAGTGGAAATATGAGAAGATGAGGACAAATTTTGAAGAGAAAAAGTTGAGAGGTAATTTTGAGTGAGTTTTTTTAAGATAGATGAGTATGTGAAAGAAATGAAGGGCGAGGGATATTTATAGAGTTTTGTAGAGGGAAAACTGTGTTAATAAAATAAATTTAAAAAAATATAGATTCATGAGAGAGAGAGGGGCATCAGTTCTTGAAGAAAAGAAAGAGGAAGTGATTATTTGTAATTTTGTTAATGAAAGGTAATAATTTGTAAGGTATGATGTGAATAAAGTTGTATTGGGAAAAAAAAAGTAAGAAATAGATATAGTAGAGTGTAAGAATAGATGGTAGAAAAGTAGAAATAGGTGAATAGTAATGAATAGTATAGAATAGTACTATGCATAATAGATAAGATAACTTAATACTGGTAGTAAAAAAACATATGCATAATTAGGTTATATATGATATTTTTAGATACCGAAAAATATAAAATTGATATTTTTGAAATCTTTATATTTTTACGAATCTAGTTGTGTTGTCAGAATATTTTTATTGTTCGATGTACTAAGGCACGATTTTCGAAATCTGATCTCGTTCGGATCCGAAACAAACTAAATTTTAACGAATCTGATATTTTAAAACTTCCCTATATTGTTACGGACTATAATTCATAATTATCTCAATTCTATTGTTTAGGGGTTAAGAGTTTGGGATTATCGAATCTAGATCTACTAGGATTTGTTATAGATTTATTTGACATTAGGGTTTCTAATTGACCTGAATATAAAACATGGCATAAAATCTAGCGGCTTACATCTATACATTTTTCAATTTTGACAATTCAGTTTGATGGTGGGAGTGTATTTCACATTGACTTTTTAACAAGTCATCTGCGAAAGCTTCTTTGGAAATCCCATGCTAATTCAATATTGTTCATTTCTGTCTACAGTAGCCTTTATACAATTTGATGACGCTTTCCCAACAGAAAAATACATAGCAAGAGTGCACAGTTTGACGGTGAGTTTAACTGGTCATCAATGAATACTTCTATATCTCATGCCAATTCTTTAAACAATTTTGCGAAGTTTTTCTAAAAATATCGATATAAATCTCAACCCATGTTCTACCACTACTTTTTGTTATACATATAGTGCATATGTATCATGGGATTTGCTCATGCCTTTTTTATTATAGTTGTGGTTCATTAAAAGTCGATGCTTTTAATTGTACAATGGGTGTCTCACTTTTACAGTAATTTTCACAGATTTTGTTTACCTATTGTTATCTCTCTCTCTCTCTCTCTCTCTCTCACACACACACATATATGTGAGAACTATTGAGTTCGTGGATGGGATTTGAATTTTAACACTTGTTTTACTTTTATCTTTTTGTACCTTTGGTGTTTGAAAATATTTGGGTAAACACTAAATAATTTTAGCATAAGTTTTTTAGTTAAATTGTATTTTATAAGAGTGGTTTCTCAAATATGCCATGCTTTAATTTACAAAAGTCTAAAAACGTTCATATATATAATAAGTTTTGAATTTTAACATTTGTTTTACTTTTTATCTATTTATTTTATATTTGGTGTTTGAAAATATTTGCCTAATACACTAAATTTTCGCATAAGCTTTTTAGTGAAATTGTGTTTTATAAGAATGATTTTTTAAATATGCTATGTCTAATTTACTAAATTCTAAAGACATGCATATAATCAATGTTTATATGTTCAAGTAGTATTAAAAGGCCATAACAAATATTAAAAAAAAAAAGAATAAAGACATTTCGACCCACTTCTCTTTATACTTTTTATAGATTATTTTGATGAATAAGTTTTATTGACCTGTATTCGAAAAAAAAAAAAAAGGAAAAATAAGATGCATAGGAATACTCTGTATACATTAAATGTATATTTATATTGTATTTATTTGGCCAACCATTTTTCAAGTTAAGTTCGTAAAATAATTTGTGCACTCAAATTCCTCATTGAAATATTTAATACTTTATATCGTTTATCTATGGTTTTAAAAAGAACAACATACTTTTTTAATGTCCCACATCCTTTCGATATGTATTTATTTTTAAAAGTACATATATTTAATTAATAACTCTCACATAATTCGAAAATCACACCATCCCACTATTTATAATTAAGATTAAAAAAAATGTCAAGTTGGAAGAATTTTTAAAATCCTGTTTAACGGTTGGAACATATCTATGTTTGCTGGCTACCTTAGAAAACATTAAGAAATGTAGGTACCTAAGTAAACCGAAAATCCTATTAAAGCAAAAGGGGCATATTAATTGGATAGGGATAAAGTATTTGACGTTAGTGCTTAGTTTACAATTAAGATACAATATTATATAATACAAATTATATGAACACAAGATGCATGAGATTATGGTAATTAGAATGATATTTTTCTGTTGTTTAAAATTTTTTATTAAAAAGTTGACTTTTATATTGATATAACTGTTAAGTAATATCTCAAGCCAAAAAAATATTAAATAATATTTGTTAATACTAAAAATTTTTACATTATTATGTATAAAATTCCTTAACTAACATCATTTTCATTATTTTTAAAATATATGGTAATTTATTTGAGAAAGCAATTTGAAGACCATCCGTAAAGTATATAATTTTGATTATACATTTCATTTTAGCATTTATCATAAACATCAATATATATGTTTCATAGCACAAATGGTTTATGTTTAAATTTGATTACGTTAAATTATTAAAAATAACATAGTAAGATATGCCTTCGTACATTTGCTACTTTTATTTCTATTTTTAGAGTACAAATATTTATGTAGTTTTTTAAAGTTGACATTTTTTATTAATAAATGATATATAATTAAAAATTCTAATAAAATATTTAAACATATTTTACAACAGCATTGCGGGTGGGTCGTTACTGATCGGAGTAAAAGATAAATCGGGAATGTCCCTGCCTTAGCCTTGTACCGTCCTTTGCATTTTCATTATATCTCTGCAAAATTCAAATTTAAAACGTTTACATGTCGTGTTCCGGTTCATATTCGTGCTTGAAAATGAAAAGTCACGAGCGGTTTCTTTTACTTTGTTCCCAAATCGTCATCAAAAAGCCCTAACAAGGTTTCCCGCCAAATCCCATTATTTTTCACCTTTCTTCGTCCATTGGACCATTAATCTCGGGTAATCAGAACGGTAACGTTCGATTCATCTGCTACTCCACACTATTTTTGAATTTGAATCTCATGAAATTAGTTCTATTTCAGGTTTATGAGTTATTTTAGATTTTAATTGTTCGATGAAATGCTTAATTGAGACACTATTATGAGTAATTGTGATCTGGCTTCACATTTTTATAATCGAAACTTTCGTTATTATCAGTTATTACCATGGCTGCAGTATTAAGTGGGTTGAAGGTCCTGGGACGGTTAAAATGGGGAATTTAACTTTGATTTTAAAAGTGGAAATCATTTCCTTCATTCTGTGTTTTGCAGTTTGTAATTACTATCTCCGATGGAGAGGCGCTACAAGTAACATGTGGCCATGCAAAAGATTAAAATAAAAAAAAAATGGTGGGAATTTCTTTTTTTCTGCAAAACAAACGCTACCTAAGTTGAATGCATTTTGTAGTTGGTTTAGACTCGTATTGGCTTGTTAATATATTGTTAAGCATGTTCATGAAGCAATATAAAAAAACTCTTCTTTAATATTTTTCTCTTATTATTGTGCGGTAGATACTTGTTGCAACGATGGAGATGGACTTTTCAGAGCCTGAAGTGAAATGCCAGAAGTTGATTGGTGATGGAGATGCTGGTATTGCCATGGAGTTGAATGATTTGCCTGAAGGCATTCTTTTAAACAACCTTTCTTTGCTCCCCATAAAAGAGGCTACAAAGACTAGTGTGTTATCAAGAAGGTGGCAATACTTGTGGCTTCGTATGCCTAGATTGGCTGTTGGACATGTTACTGATTATTAGATTGAAGCTATTCGTTTCATGAATTTAGTGGATAAATATAGCATTCATCCATCGAGATTCATCTACCACGGAGTCATTTTATGCGAGGTTGGATGATGATAAAATTGAATACATGTGAGAACTTGGTTAATGGGTGCAGTTAGCATAGGGTTCAGAACTCTCCATAGCATGTCATCTTGAATCAGCCCCATTTTGTGTATTTATGTCTGAAACCCTGATTGAGTTAAATCTATCTGTGTCGATTCTAAAACTTCCTTCTTCTGTTTGTCTCCCAAGTCTAAAGGTGATATGTTGGGCATGGGTAAATTTGTGGACAGCCTCTCAATGCAAAAGATATTCTCTCTTTCTAATCTCAAGGAGCTGAACTTTTCTAGCTGTGATTGGAAAGATCTTTCGCTACTTATTGTATCAGCTCCTGAACTTAGGAAATTGTATGTCAAGAACTGCAATACTCACTACAATGGTCCCAGCAACTTCCAAGAACTTGTTAATGGAGGCAATCTAAGGTCTTTTGAATTTGATGGTTGCCTTAACTATGACATTTGTATATCTCCTGCCTTCTTTCTAGAATCTGCTATTTTTGACGTTGGTTGGATTTATAATGCACTAGGAGAACAGTTTGGCCATCATGTACATAAATTCCTGATGGGGTTATTTGGTACAAAATTCCTGCGTTTACCTTCGATTGCCATCGAGGTATGTCAGCTTATCTCTTTAGATATCCATGGTTATATTCAGTCGTAGACTTCCACTTATCTGATGTCACACAACTTTTGTTTTTTACTTCTTAGCTGTTAAAGTACATATTTTTATGAAAACTGTTAGGCCTTCTACAAAAAAAGTGACCTACTCGATAGCCTTCCTCTATTTTTCAACCTTAGAAAATTGAAGATCCAAGGGCAAAGGTTTAATTTTGACTGTCAAGCATGTTTGGTGATTCTTACAAAATTTCCTTTTCTTGAAACTTTGATATTTGATAAGGTAGTTATTATACATAAATTTCGTTATTTTTGGTAATAATTTGCATTTGCATTCATTTTACGATAAATTATGCTTGCTGCCCATGTTTTTGGTTTTAAAACTAATGAAACGACGAAAGAAGTACAAATGGATACTGGAAACAATTACTCTATGTTTCTTCTCTGAGCTAAAGAACATAACAATATGTGAGTTCGACTATGTTGAGAAGGAGATCTTGCTTCTAGTGATTTTGCTTGGGATCACCAAGGTTATTAAGGAAATCATTATACATAGTTTACAGTTTTTTTTTCTGGCAACGTCAGATAGAGGAAGATGTAGTTGTTAATCAATTGAAAGCGCTTCCTAAGTGGTTGCAAGATTGTTCCATCACTTTCAAACCTAGATAGAAGATGCTACTTTTATTAGCAAAATTGCTAAACTTTCATGGTCCCCCTTTCTCGACCGAAAAGTTTCTTTAGCTGTTCTTAGTAAGATTATTTGATTTACTTGCAATGATCATTAGTTTTCAATCTAAATTTCCTTTGGTTGGGACATTCTTCTTTGAATGCCAATTTTGAGCATAGCATGTTGCCCTACTCTTCTTTCTTTTGCTCTAGAATTGGGGCTTCAGTTTGTTGGGTTGTACATCTATAGTACTTGTTGCGTGATAAGGTAGTTTTACATCTGATTAACAATCTTTTGTTTTTAATGGAAAAAGATTGAACTATCTAAAAGTTGTCGATTCTCATTTTGTGATGCTGTTTTGCAAAATCATTGTTGTGCAGTTTTAAGAGCACTTGCAAGGCTCTATTATCATTTTTTCAGTGTGGCCATTACTATTAAGTTTGTTAATTAGTCGCTGACAGTTGAAGCCTCCAAAATTTTCTGTAAAATATTTACTAGTTTCATCTCCTCAAGGGCCATATTGATTTCCTTAAGTAGTTCAATTCAGGCAAGGATTTCCTTGGAAATTTTATTTGCAATGTTTATTTTTCACTGACATTCCAGCTTCTGATACTCCAGTTGCAACATCTAAATCAAACTCTACAATATGGTTCTGTATCGACTAAAGGTACATGACAGGTCAGAATTAGCTGACCATGAATTTAAGCTACAAATAAAGCACAAAAGTTGGACTGGTCAATTGTTAAAGTAAGGTGAGCTATGTTAGGTCACATCGAGTTGGTTGATCGAGTTCAATTAATAATGAAATACTTTATAAGTTAGTAAAAAGAGGGACGGGGGGGAGGAGAGTTGGCTTAAATATTTTTTGCTTGGATAAACATGGTCGAGAAATACAATAAAGAATTTTGCAACTTCCCCTCACGAAATCCAAAGTTAAAAGAGAGGGGAAAAAGGAGAGGGGAAAAAGAAAAAGCTCCAAAGTTTGTAAGTTATGTGCTGAGCACTCGCGCTTGTTTCTTGTCCCCAAATCAAACTAACTACTAGTTAAATATCCTTTATCTTTGCTGAAGAAAAAAAAAACTCCTCCTTTATCAAATTACGATACTTTAGACTTCTGCATGTCCGCATCCTCTCTTGGAATCTGAAGGTAAATCCCATTTTTTGCAAATCTTAATTTCTCTTTTCCTCTGATTGGTTCCTTTTCCATTGCTCCACATATTGATTTACTTAAATTAGGTTTCTTATATGGAAACAGTTTTTTAATTAGCGACTTTAGCAGCACCTTCGATACTTGTACAATGAGGGACCGAAAAAAGTGGGGAAAAAAACAGAGCTTCTAAATTAGCTGTAAAATGCTTGTCTCATTTCATTATCATTTTTATGCGTTAACACATCACATGAATGGGTTTTCTCACCAAAATGGGATGGATTTTAATACTTAATCTGAAAATAGTACGATTACCAAAATTATTATGAAAATAGGCACCAAAGGTACTGTTATGAGCAACGCTTTCAAATTTACACTATAGACACTTTCAAGCATTTTTACAATAAGGCGCTATCTGGAACAACGCCCTTATTTTATACAAGGAACAATACCTTTAGTGTAAATACTAAAGGCGTTGTCTTCACTAGACATAAAGCCTATGCCATTAGAATGCTCTCCACCTGAATTTGGACAAACACAACACTCTCTCCACTCTCTCAAACACTCCTAGCAAGCAGCAATTCCACTTAATCTCTCCATCAATTTTTCATCTTCGACCCCTAATCTTTCACTCCATTATCAAGTAATGTCTTTCTCTAACTTATCTGTAATTTTTTTTTTTGGCCTTTTGACCTAGTTTGTGCTGCATTTTTTAAAAAACGATGTTTGTGTTTTAATGTCTGATTTGATGTCTTGTAGTAGTTGTAAGTGTAGTAAGTGTAATTTTCATGCAATATGATGTGCTTGTATGGTATTGTAAAGATTTATGCTGTTACATTGGTCGTTTTACTTGTTTTGCTTGGAATTTCATGGTCATATGAAGGTGCTCAATGAAATGTCCAAATAGTATAATAGGCTTACTTTATATTTGAAAAGAAATGGTTGTGGAGGAGCAGAATACCATGCATAAGTTGTTGGAGTTGCAATTGCACAGCTTAGCTAGTGGGAAGTACTATCTAACCTTGATAGCTTCTTGTCGATATTTTTAAAATGGCAAACCGCATATGGTATATCATTTATGCCAATGGGAACACGTGGATGGAAATTATAGACCATAATATGATAAGAACCCCATTGGCAAGGTGAAGACAATTCATAGATAGACTCTAATATCTTGGCTCAAGTGTTTCTTAGCTTTAATAGGAGAAATCCGGACTGTAAGGTCCTAAAGCTTCAATCAAATGCATTAGAGCCATGTTTGGCTACACTATTTCATGTAGACGAATGTATGAAGTTAAGAAAAAGGCTATAGTTATTATCTATGGTGACTAAGACAAGTCCTATAACGTACCCTTGAAGCTGTTATGTACCATTAAAGCAACTAAACCTAGATCACAAGTGGAATGGGTTAGATAAGATTGCCTTAACTAGACGAGTCATATTTTAAGTGGGTTTTCTGGACATTTAGCCTTTGTGCGGAGGCCTTCAAGCACTATAGGCCCATTGTCTGTATAGATAAGACATTTCTATATGGCAAGTACAAGCACTTCCTATTCGTGGCATGTAGTATTGATGGGGACAATCACAATATACCCTTGGCCTTTTATATCGCACCGAAAGAGTTTGTCTCAATTCTTAGGCAATTGCATCAAAAACTTGAATTCCCTTTAGATTTCCACAAAGACATGATCATGTTTTTTTTGTGAGATTGAAACGTCATGTTGTACGGCATAAATGCGAAGAGACCATATGCCTTTTTTTGCAATAAAAAGCTAGGATCTCAGGGCAGTCAGTAAGAGATCCAATTGCTGGCAGCCACCATTTGTAGTGCACTGGCTTTGCACTTGGCACATCGCAAGAAATTTCAATAAAGTTTATAAGAATTAGCAGTGTAAGAACTTAGTAACATATGCTATAGCACAAGCAAAATCGTGCAACTTTGAATCTTATCTAGAGCTTATACAAAATATCAACAAAGATGCAATAGAATGGTTCAACAAGACGAATCTAATGTCAATCTAGTATTGCATAAGGAGGAATGGACACTAGTATCTGGACGACTTAAGTCCTACTGATTTGGTTCATTATATTGTGTGGTGCTTTTTAGATCAGGTTGTACAGTAGTTTGGCGGTAATACAGGCAGTGGTATAAGACTGACCAGGCGGTATGCTAGTCATACCAGAGCCTTATTCAGCCATTTGGTAAGTTCTCGATTCCATACCCCTCTTATATACATGACAATAGGAAACTAACTTTTGTTCTTTCTCGTCTTGAAGGCCAATCAATTCTGGAGGATCTAACTATCTTTAAAACTTCTAGTAGCGCACTACTCGCAAATGGGGCTATTGAGTACATCGACAAGCATAGGGGCATAGAATTATGTCCCCAGTTTACGAGGAAGGGGACGGTACTCAAAGGTAGGTGAGGCTTAGGGTTGGGGTAGATGGAGGAAGAAGAGGAGAAGGAGGAACAACCTAGGGCTCAGAAAGAAGCTAGCATTCGAGAAGGATGACGAAGCACTTCTTTAGTGCTATCTTCTTCACAGTATATTCCTAGTGTAGAGCCCCTTATATAGAGCGGCTACATGGCAGGGGATATTATAGGATTATCAGCATCTGGTCCTGCCATGTATTACACCTCATATAGCGGGTGTAGGACATCTATAGTACTAACTCTGCCTATATCACAAAAGAGGTGAGCAAATCCACAAGATGAGGACACTAACATGGGTGAGGGATGACACAGCTCACACAGCCTTGACGCATCGCCTTGTCCAGTCCAAGTGCACCTCGGGATTCCAATCCACCAACCGAAGCCTAGTACATACAGAGCATGGTCAACACTTCGTCATATAGAGGATGGACTGGAGTTTCAAAAGAAGAGGTAGGAGATGGGGATAGTTTGTAATGTTCTATTATACATAGTTCTTTGTTTCATTGAATTAGAATTGTACTTCTTCTTTACTTCGTACCTCATTTGCAATGGACATTTTGTACACCAGTTTTACTTTTCACATGGAATAGTTTTTAAGTTCATCATAGTGTTAGTTTGAGAATTCTTCAAGATTTCTTATTTTATGCTTAAGGTGTTTGGTGTAGAGTTGACGTATGTTGACAAAGGGCGGTGGTTTATATGTAAAATGTGGTTGTTATGTATAAAATTGAGTTGTGAAGAGCTATGATGTATTGTGTTGTAAATTTAGGTTGATTTTTGGCAATTACAGAAAAAATGGTAAAGTGTTACAATAAAGACATTAATAGTGAAGACGCCTTCTTTCTTTTTTTATATACATTGAAGGTGCATTCATTAATAGCACCTTCTGTAAAGACCCGATCCTCTAAATCCAGAGACTTAGAGTACCGAATCCCCAACCACATATAATGTTTTAACATTATATGTAAGGTTGTCCTAAAACTAACAATTTATGAAAATTGTTTGATCAATTCACTATACTTTGTAAAGAACTTTTAAAATAAAACAAGATTGCTAACAAAAGCAATCTATACATATATTTACATCAAATAAACATTGCCTTGTGTCAATACATGACACTACAAAAATTACATGTTTTCTCAAAACATAAGAATCCTAAGGGATCTTAGGTCATTACAAAAGGAATTTGGCTTAACTATTAAGCCTTCTATACATAACTTGTCCTTAGCAAAAAGCCTTCTAAAAGTCCCGGGTCATCTGATCCTATTCATCCCACTCGTCCAGAAATCTTTCGAAATCGGACCCATAGCCCAAGTCATCGTAATACTCGTCTCCAATACCTGCAAAGCACAAAAGTGAGCCAGGGGCCCAGTACACTATAACCAATGCAAAACAAGTCATCCAATTGATGTAAATGCACCATAGAACAAGTGGTTATCTTTATTACATTTTGGTTCACAAATCAACAAGAGGGTATTCAAACCCCGGTCACACTTCGGGAATCCAGGATCCTGAGTAACAGCAGCTGCTCAGGGGTTGATATAAGCAGTCCGAATACTTATATCTCCTATATCTATTTCATGAAGATAATAGCTTCATCTAGGGTTTAAAAGCCGTTGCCCGACTCTACTTAAACTCAGTCCATAACATGAGCCTAGTTCACAAGTTCCCATAAACCTTGAACTAAATCATGGTATTTCCCCCTAAGTTTAAGCAAACGTTACACAGATACAATTCCCCCCTATCAGCTACCCACTTAACCAATAGAATCGCTATTGCATCATAGCGTACCATTGCATCATGGTAAAGTCATTGCATCATGACTTGGTTAAGTGCCTAGCTAACATGTCATTGCATCATGACAGGTTTGCTGCTCCTCGGACCAGATTAAACAGCGTAATAGACATCCAATTCATCCAAATGTTAAATCGAATCAATTTAGGACAAATTAGAAATGTCTGGTCCTAGCAAACATCAGACAAATTATTGCGTACCTGAACTCGTTAGAATAGAACTAGGATCTCTCGTGATGAACTAACCGAAGAATCCTTAACTGTAATAGAAATGTCACAATAATCAATAAATCAACAATTATAGATTTCATTCTCACAAATATATACATATTATATTCCTATATCACTATTAATTAAAGACATCCAATTCATTAATTACAAAGTCACAAATAAGCATTTAAACGTCCTATTATATCTCAAATTGTTTAATAAACACTTAATCGCTCAAATAACAACTTTGGGAAATTTTTAGAAAAAGCTCTCAAAATTCAAAAACTCAGGGATACGCCGCACTCAACGCCGGCGACGTTGAGCCGGTGTTCAATGTTCTGAAAATGTACACTGCAACGCTGGCAGCGTTCAAAGCGTACGCCGTCAGCCTTTGTACCCTACGCCGCGGCCTTGAGCCGGCGTAGAATCCAAAACCAAAGTTTTCAAAAATATCCAGAGAGGTGTAAGCCGGCCGCTTACCTAAGTACGCGGGCAGCCTTCACATGTACGCCGGCGGCCTTGATTCCCAGAAGCCAGCGTACAAGTTAGAAGAAAGAACGCCGGCTGACTTCCTAGCGAAAGCCGGCGGCGTTCAGTCGGCTTTAAGAAATTTGGTTTGTGAACTTTCAACACCGCCTCTACGCCGGCGTAGAACTCAAATTGCCGGCGTACGTTCTGAAGAACAGACGCTGGCAAATCTTCAGCATATAAGCCGCGGCGTTGCAAACGGTGTTAGGAAAAATGATTCTGTGGGCTTTCTACACCGCCTCTACGCCGGCGGCGTAGAATCCCCAGATGCCGGCGTACGTTTTAAAAACAAGGTTTAAATGAAAATTCAAATCCTCTGTTTTTCAACTTTGCAAACTTACATCTTAAAACACTTTAAAACTTTCCTCAACTACACTTCCACTTCATATACTTACTCCAACATACACTACTCAATTCTAGTAACTCAAAGCATGAATTCAACACAATTAAACACTTCAAAAACCTACTTCCATCAATTCTAAATTCTCCTACACAAATTCTCTTAACAACTTCCCGACATTTCATAAACACACAATATTACATGCACAACCTCACATACTCAAATAACACTTTCTCAACTCATCCCATGCATGAACAACCCATTTGATCAACAATAACTCAATCCATCCAATAATCCATACATCTATTTCAAGGAAAGAAAATAAAACAACACAACAACCTAAACTAAATTAATTCAAGTATATATACATACCTTGTCTTGAGAAATACTTTGATTTACAAACTTGATATAAACCTTATCTTGATGTTGGAAATGGAGAGGGAAAGAAGAAGAAAAGAAAAGAAAAAAGAAAAAGAAAAATTCGGATAAAAAGTGCTGCCCTCCAAAAAGTAGGTTAATTAAGAAATTTTGACTTTAAGCATATACCAAATTTACCCCTTAGTGCATATATTAACTTAGGTTGCATTTGGAGTTAATTTGAGTCCCATTAGGCTTACATTTAGGGCTTAAATGCTAGCTTAATTACAAGAACTTTATTATCTAGCCTTAAGTGAAATTATAGTTGATTTACAAATCTAGCTTAGCTTAACCTTTTAATGAACAAAAGACAACATTAATAATTTCATTACTCACACATTAATGCATATAAAACAAAATATTAATATCAACATATACACATACAAAATCATATATCTTAAACTACTAACACATAACCATACTCATTCAATTCAACTTCTCAAAATAAATTAATAAACACATGAGATTTGATTAAAATGTAAATCTAGGTCATTTCACCTTCTATACAAAATGAGGGCATTGTTCTTAATAGTGCCTTCAATGCAAATTGGCCCATTCTAAAGGCACTATTAAGGACAACACCTATAGTGTAAATTTGAAGGCGTTATCCTTCACAGCGCCTTTGATGCCTATTTTTGTAATAATTTTGGCATTCTTAATATTTTCAAATTGAGTTTTAAAATCTATACCATTTTTTATGAAACCTACATGAATGAATAAAGTTATGGGTATTTTAGAAGAGTTTGCTTATGTAATGCTTGATGAAATGTTTGATTAAATTAAAGTGATATTTATCCTTCAATACTTCTTTGATTATTAGTGCAGTAGGACGACCTATTGCATTGTCAAATATAGGATATTTAGTGCCCAAATAAAAATGCCAAAACGAAGTGGAGATGTAGTCTTAGTGCAACATGCATGATTTAATGATTTGTCTAATGTGATTATTCAATACATCCTTTACTTTCTCCTAGCAAGAGAAGCTGTGAGAATAAGTGCATTATTAAAATGGTAGAAGTAATTATGGCCTTGTAGGTCTAACTAAATCTTTTGTAATTATTATTATGATGGGACTATGCTTACTCGTTTAATGAACATTATTGATAGAGTGTTTCTCCTTTGTGATTCATCTAATATTGAAACCTTTCATATAAGTGTGTACATAGGAGATCAGGTAGTTCAATATCGATTGAGAACTTGGATTGTTGCTACATGTTAAGCAGTTTTTCATACCATGTCATGTTGAATCTCTATGTTTATATGTATAACTTAGTCGAGTTACGTCTTAACATGTCAATTTTGAAGCTTCCTCCTACGATTCGTCTTTCGAGTCTAAAAGGTGCCTTCTCTTTTCTTATAGAGTTTACACAAGGTACTTCACTGCAAGAGTTATTTTCTCTTCTGGTACTAGAGTAGCTACCTAATGTGCGGCAAACTCCATTTATGGAGAATTAGAATTTGAATATTGATTTGTAATGAAACAAAAGATATAAAGAGTATTATCACCTAATATGATGCACCGATAGCAACCTAAGCTACACTCTCTACCTTGATATGATGCATAAGAAAGATTGAGTAGTTGTTCACCACAATCGGAAGGGATTGACAAGAACTCAATGATTTGCTCTCAAAATTGAAAGGCAAATACAAGGAAGGTGTTTAATAAAGTCTTCGTTAGGGTTTACAACATAAGAATAGGTATTTATATAACCCTTCATTAATGGCCAACTTGTAAATAATACAATATTAAATGAAGGAAAATTCACACAAATACAGGACCAAGATAACGCTCATGATGCAAGGTATCATCTACTCTGAGCAAATCTCCAATATTGATAATAGGCACCATCACGAGAGTATCATAATCCATGATCTATTCTGAGTAAATCTCCAATGTTGTTAACGAGTACTATCATGGGCATATCATGGACCGTGATCTATTCTAAGCAAACATTTGACGTTGGTACAGACTTCATTATGGGGGTTACTTAAGATACACCCCTAGTTACGGGCATAATGTCGTTTGTAATCTTCGTTGTTTCCTTCTTCACCAACAACGGCCTGGGTCACGGTCATGACAGACCTGTCTTCTTCAATTTCTTCATGTTTCCCTTCTAATTTCTTACAAATTGATCCATGTTCCTTTACATTCCATAGCTACTTAGAAAGTTGCATTCATCTTTAGAGGGTTAATTTGATAGAATTCTCAAAACTAAATTTTATAACCCCTTAGCTCAGGCTCTTGTAATAGGACCTATTGGAAGGTGATTCCTATCATTTTCCCCTAGCCATTGAAGATTTTATCTCAAACCTTAGAAGTTTGCATCTTCTTCCTCTAACACATTAAGGTGTGAAGTCTGTAACATTAAAAGTAGTGAATCACCTAATAGTTCAAGTTTGTAAGCATTGTCATTGATGTGTTCTAGAACTCTAAATGGACCATCTGCTCACGGAGACAACTTTTGATTATGCTTGTTAGGAAACTGCTCCTTTCTAAGGTGAATCCATATTAAATCTCCTAGTTGAAAGATCTTGACTTTTCTGCCCCAATCACGTCGTTCTTTCTACTTGGCTACTTGCTTTTGTAAATGATCTGGGACTTGCCAGAATTGCTTCTGGGTATCCCTGGATCGTTTAATTACACTTAGACTTTCATCTTTAGAAGCTAATATAGATACCATAATAGTCCTATTATAGGCAAATTCCACAATAGGAAGGCACAAATCCCAATCTCTCGGGTTCTTACCAACAGTAGCTTGAAGCAAAGCATCAAGGGTTATGTTAACTACTTCAATCTCACCATTTGTCTGAGGGTGTGAAGCAGTGCTAAAAAGTAGTTTGGTTCCAATACTTCTCCATAGTGTTTTCCATAAATAACTAAGAAATTTGACATCGCGGTTGGAAATAACATTGAGGAATTCCATGAAGTCGCACAATTTCCTACAAGAAGAGGTTAGTAATAAAAACAACATCATTGGTGCAATGATAAGGCACAAAATACACCATTTTACTGAAATTTTTCCACCACCATCATGACAAAGTCCTTTCCTCTCACAGTCTTTAGCAATCCTAACACAAAATCCATTGACACTTCTACCAAAGCTGTGTAGGCATCGAAAATGGCATATACATCCTAAAGGGCTCCTTCTTACTCTTAGCCTATTTGCAAGTAGCATAATGTTCTACACCTGAATTCACATCACCCTTCATTTTAGGCCAATAAAAATGCTCCTTTAAAATTTCAAGAGTCTTTTTCTCCCCAAAATGGCTCGATAATCCTTCAGCGATAGCTTCCTTAACCAACAATTCTCTCAAAGAACATCTGGGTATACACAACTTACCCTGCTTGTACAGATAGCCCTCATGCATAATATATCCATCCACAAATCTCCCTTCAACACATTTAGCTACTAGAGATGCTAAATCATCATCGTTAGCGTACGGTTCAACAATAACTCAAAATCCTAATAGTCGAGAATATAAAGAAGTAATCAAAAAGTACATCTGGGATAGTGCATCAATTACTACATTCGAGCTTCCTTCTTAAATTTGATTACATAGTTGGACCACTCTACAAACCCCATCCATCGAGCATGTCGTTGAGACAATTTATTATGACTCTTTAAGTGTTTCGATGATTCATCATCTGTGTAGATAATAAACTAATGCAACATAAGTTAATGTTGCTAAGTTGCAAAAGCTCAGGTCAAGGAATAAAGCTCTTTGTCATAGATAGAGTAATTCAATGCTACTCCTCTCAAATTCTCATTCAAATAAGCAAGTGGACGCAGTCCTGCATCAACACAGGGCCTTTTCCTACTCCTAATGCATCACACTCCAACTCAAAGATTTTCTTAAAATCCGGTAAAACAAGTATTGGAGCAATTATCAGCTTCTGCTTGACATCTTCAAAACTCTTATGGGCATTTTCATTCCACTTGAATCTTTCTCCCTTCTTGTTAAGCTCAATAAGTGGTGCAACAATAGAGCTGAAGTTCCAAATGAACCGCCTATAGAATGAAGCAAATCCATGGAAGCTTCTCACATCATATATACTATGGGGAGTAGGCCATTCAGTAATAACCTTAATCCTCGCCTCATCTACTCTAATTCCATCTCCAAAAAGCAAAAACCCCAAAAATATAACTTCCTTTTAACAAAACACATACTTGGCTAAATTGCCATTCAATTTCTCTCCCCTCAATACTTCAAACACAACACACAAGTGTTTCACATGCCTTTTCAAATCAACACTATACATAAGAATATCATCAAAATAGACAACAATAAACTTACCATTGAATTCTCTCAAGACATGATTCATCAACTGCATAAAAGTACTGGGAGCATAAGTAACTCCAAATGGCATCATAAGCCATAGAGACCATGCTTGGTTCTGAAGACGGTCTTCCACTCATCTCCTAGTTTCATTCAAATTTTATGGTAACCACTTCTCAAGTTTATCTTGGAAAATATTTTGGCACCATAAAGCTCATCAAGATGTCATCTAATCTAGGTATTGGATAATGGTATTTGATGGTAATCTGGTTGATGGCGTGGCTATCAATACACATTCACCACTTACCATCCTTCTTTGGCACTAATAAAGCCAACATCGAACACGGACTCATACTTTCCCTCACAAAACCTTTCTCTACCAATTCATCCACCTGTCACTTGAGCTCCTTTATTGCTTCTGGATTCATGGAATAAGATCTATAGCATGCTCAATCCCCATAATAAGAGGTACTCCTAGTGGCAATTCCTCAAGAAAAACATCAGCAAAGCACTTCAAAAGTCGTTGAATCACTTCAGGCAGAGTTGTTTGGCTATCTACCGCTAATATCTACCTAAGTTGTAATAAGAATATTGGTTCACCTAAATCAATAACTTATTTCAATTTGCCTTTAGTCATCATCAAAGCCTCTTTCTTAGGTGGGTTGATTTCATAATATATGATCCTAACCTCAGCTGGACTCATAAGTCTTTAAAGTACCTTCTAACCATCCTTCACAAAAGCATAAGCATTTTTATACCATCATAAAGAACTCGTTGATCAAAAAGCCAAGGCCGACCCAAGAGAATATGAGTAGTGCTCATGGGTAGAACATCACATAGAAGCTCATCTTCATACCTTCCCGGAATTGAGACTGGAACCTGAACCTATCGAGTTACCTAAATCGACCCCTTATCACACAGTCAATATAGCTTATAAGGAAGTGGATGGGGAATATTAAGAAGTTTAAGTCTCTTAAACATAGAAACAATTACAACATTCGTACAACGTCCTCCATCAATAATAACTGCACAAATTGCACCCTTTACTTTACACTTGATGTGAAATATGTTTTCTCTCTGCCCATTATCAGTGGTATGAGCTACATTCAAGACTCGCCTCATTACTAAAGACATGTTAGTAGTAGGACTTAACACTCCTGCAATTCCATCTTCCTCCTCATCAAACTCTTCCATTTAGTTTTCTTCCTCCTCTTTCTCTTTTGCACTCACAACTTCTAACTTGGCATGTTCAAACATAGCAACCATAACTCTGCGGTTTGGATACTGAGCAACAATGTCTCCATACCCTAAACATTTGAAGCATTTTATCTAGCTACTCCTCTTATCTGTCATCTATGCCTTTGTATTGGTACCATTAGTACTAGCAATTGCTTTACCTCAGTTGTCATCTCATCTATCCATCTTCCCGGTATTTCCACTAACTTCTCATTTAATTCTTCGATCTGCAAATGATTGATTGGAACTAGATCCTCGATTATGAGGTAATAAGGATCGATAAGGGATTCTCTTTCATTGCCTTTTGACCTTACAAGCCAAATTAATAGCTTCTTCTAAGGTGTGAAAGCTCCAGAATTCCACAACACTGGCGATCTCAAAATTCAACCCAGTTATGAAGCGGGCTATAGTCTACTCTTGAGGCTCTTCCATATTGCACCGGATAGTCAACATTTCAAATTCTTTGACATAATCTTCCAGACTCATTCCACCTTGTCACAATGATTGCAACCTCAAGTATAACTCCTGTTGATAATAGTCTAGAATGAGTCTCATATACATCACCTATTTCACCATTCACCATGTGATAATCTTAGCTTCTCCACTTCTTCTACTAGTCAATAAATTACACCACCATGATGTGACATGCTCGAAGAACTCTAATGCAGTGAGTCAGACTTTGGTAAGCTTGTCATATTCACAATACTCAAAAACTTACTCCACATGTTATTCCCAATCCAAATAGTCATCAAGTGATCCTCCCCATTGAAAGGTCGATCTTGATCTTAACCTTTTCGTTTCCTCATTGAGTTTGAACTTCTCGAGTAATAAAATTTTCAGCTCCACCTTCAGCTAAGGTTTGTCCTCCTAAATGTCCTAACATTCGCTCCATGAAAGTAGTCAACTGATCAAGGTATTGATCAGTGGTCATGGTGGTAACTTCTCTAGTATTTCGCCCTTAATTACTCAAATGTCCACTGAACACACTTTTGTTGGACATCATTAACTCAATTATTAAAATAACACTTTAGAGAAATTTTATCAAACACTTGGTATGCAAAATAACGCATTATGTCAAATACAACTTCTAACTATCACAATACTTCACCAACACAACAAATAACACAACACACAACAACACCTAAATTCTATACCCTACTCTTTTACTTCAAGCATTCGATCTAGGGTTTTCTA
Source organism: Combretum micranthum (assembly GCA_024138025.1). Taxonomy (NCBI): domain Eukaryota; kingdom Viridiplantae; phylum Streptophyta; class Magnoliopsida; order Myrtales; family Combretaceae; genus Combretum; species Combretum micranthum. The sequence goes on from JAMXBD010001345.1 coordinate 193,747, forward strand.
CACAACACGTGCCTTGGTCGTAAACCGGAGCTTTGATACCAAGATGATGTGTGCCAAACTCCATTTATGGAGAATTAGATCTTGAATATTCATTTGTAATGAAGTAAAAGATATGAATGGTGCTTTTACCAGATATGATGCACTGATGGCAACCTAAGCTGCAATCTCTCTGACTTGATATGACGCACAAGAAAGATTGAGTGGTTGTTCCCCACAATCGAAAGGGATTGATAAGGACTCAAGGATTTGCTCTCAAAATTGAAAGGCAAATACAAGGAAGGTGTTTAATAAAAAGTCTTTGCTAGGGTTTACAACATAAAAGTGAGTATTTATATGACCTCTCATTAATGGCAAACTTATAAATAATACAATATTAAATAAAGGAAAATTTGTGCAAATATAAGATGAAGATAACGCTCGTGATGCAGGGCGTGATTTATTATGAGAAAATCTCCAATGTTGATAATGGGCACCATCACGAGTATATCATAGGCCATGATCTATTCTAAGTAAATCTCCAATGTTGATAATGGGCACCATCATGGGCGTATCTTAGCTCATGATCTATTCTGAGAAACATCCTACATTGATATGGGCTTCATTATGGGCATTATTCAATATATGTCCCTGGTCATGGGTGTGATGTTGCCCACGATCTTCGTTGTTTCTTTCTTCACCAATAACGACGTAGGTCATGGCCGTGACAAACCTATCTCCTTCAATTTTTTCATGTTCCCATTCTAACTTCTTACAAATTGATCCATGTTCCTTTACGCAAGACATTCCATAGCTATTTAGAAAGTTGTATTCATCTTCAGATGGTTGATTTGATAGAATTCCTAAAGCTAAATTTTGTATCCCCTTAGCTCGGGCTCTTGTAATAAGACCTATTAGAAGCTGACTCCTATCACTACCTCTTCATCATTGCAATTGGACAAAGTTGTAAATTCTTAATATTTCAGCTTCAAAATTTTCAAAATTGTTCATGATCAATTGTTCTTCTTGTGATAATACTTAAATAACTTCCAATTGTTGATTGTTGGAGTTAGTAGTAGATCTTTTGAATTTAGTGGCTGTCTTAATTATGGCATTTAGATATCGAATACCATCTTCATGGGCTTAGCTAATCTTGACATTCATTCTTCTTATCAATGTGAAAGTAAAGATATGTTATCGTGTGCGAAAACTCTTCTTGGGTTTAATAAAATCAAGATATTTAAGCTCGTCATCTGTCGTTGCTAACGCATGATGGCTTTATCTTTTTGTATTTTAATGCTTTCATATTATTATAGTTTCTATTCATTTGAATTTTGAGAAGTTTTAGCTTGGTTTTACTACAAAGCCTATGGTTTTGTTTGAATATTATCCCTATATCATTGAAATGAGCTCCTTTATATCTTCCTTTATTTTACAACCTCGCCGGATTGGGCTTGAATGGGCTGAAGTGTAATTTTGATTGTCAAGCATCTTTGGCAATCCATACAAAGTTTCCATGTCTAAAAAGAATTTCTTTTAATTTTTAGTTGCTATTGTTTGTTTTTTCCCCCTTAATTAATGCCAGTGGTCTTCTAGGGAATAATGATGAAAAGAAAGCAGGAGAATGATAATTTGATATTGTACCATTAGCCGTCATGTGTTTTGAACTTAAAGCAAATTGCAATATCTAATTTCAATTATGGTGAAATAGAGATGATTATATTTAGAGAATTGCTTGCAGCAGCCAAATTTCTTGAAGAAATAGTTATAAAGTGTTCATAGTCTTTCCGAAAAAGATGCTAATGATCTAAAAGGTCTTCTTGAGTGCTCCGAAGATCATATATGGTCGACATTGTTTAATGCTGTTATAATATTTATTTGCAAGCATTGCTAAACTTTAAAGGTGATTTTTTGAAGTGTGTACTGCTATTTTAACTTAGCTAGTCATGGAAGATCTTTTGAATTTCTTAAGATGTGATTTGAATTATCAAGTTCACTTAGTTTGTTTTTTAAGTACAATTTAATTTATTTTAACTTAAATTGAGAAATTGTTCATAAATTATACACATTAGCAATGTTTCATTAGAATCTCCCCATATTTGGATTGGCTACTCATAGTAAAAAGAACTCGGAACTCTAGAAACCTATGACCAAGGATATGTAATGAATCAAAACATGATTTAATTGCCTTTGTCTTCTTTCGCCAAATCAAATGAAGTCACTAGGTCTAGTCGGAGTTAACCATCCTACCACCAAAAGTGACTCGAAATTTGTTTGAGAATCTGAAGTACTTTTCAATTACTTGACGGATGGCGATCTTACAAATTATATTTAATGGTTAATTATATGGGGACATCTATATCTGTAACATTAAAATAGCATTTCAACTTTCCACTTCTTTTGTTGTCGATTTTTAATTTCTTATCGTACAAAAATAATTTTATAGGTTGAAAGGGAATATTTTGATAGTCTTTGTAATGCTAATAGTAAAACCACCCTTTCTTCCTGAAAAACCATACACTATTACTGCAATACCATCAATATACTTATTTATGGTCTATTGTTTTAATATGCTAATGCCATGATCATTTTAATCATGTTAATTTATGTAAAATGTCTACATTTGGGCATTGTGGACTTCATTATGTTTTTCAACTAAACTTATCATGGGAGTATAGTGTGCTATGATAATCTTGATTGAATGATGATGGGAAAAAAATCCTCTTTTAAATTATTATAAATAATTTATTTATATAATAATTTACCCTTTTGAATCACATATAGATATGTTCAAATTAGGAGTGCTCATAATTCGTTTGGATTCCATTTTAGAGTTGAATTGGGAGAACTATTTTTAATGTGGTTCGATTTTGACCCCTAATAAATTGAACTGATTCAAATAAAATTTTATTGGATCCAATTCTAAGCACTTTCATAAAAACTTTTTCTTTTTAATCACATTTCATTATTCACATCTTACGTCTATCACTTTTTATACTCGTCTAATTAGATGCAAGATTTCAGGTAAGGGAAAAAAATCTAATAAATGAATTATTATTGTATATACACATATACGTTGAACCTGAGAGTTCAATATGAAATTTGATGAGGCAAGTTAATGCACAATCAACTATTTATTTATCGTAAACTACACTTAATTAGTCACATATATATATATATATATATGCGTGCTTTGTGTTTGTTTGTGCGTGGTTTCTGCAGGTTTTAGCGGAAATAAGAGCTATCGAGGGGAAGCCATAGCAAGTGGTCGAAGGTTGACAAAGCTAAGGTCAAGGCTTGACAAGGTCAAGTATGTCCAAACAGTGTTGAGGGGTTGGTCGAGTCCTAAACAAGTTAAGTGATTGAGGCTCGACAAGTTTAGTTTGATGTACGACAAGCTAAAGAATATAATAGACTTGTCGAGGGTCAAGTTTAGGGCCCGATGTCCAAAAAGTTGAGGCTCGAACAGTGTAGAACAAAAGCTTGACAAAAGCTAAAGAAGCAAATAGTGCTATCAAGGGTCACGTTGAGGGCTCAACACGTTGAATCTAGGGTGCGACAGTTCAATTTTTTAAGCTCAACAAAACGTGTATATAAGAAGCTGTCAAGGGCAAATTTTAGGTGCGGCGAAGTGAGGTGCGACGGGTATTTAAGGCATGACAGCTTAAAGTTAGAGGCTGATGTAGAAAGGAAAATATCCATTGAAGTGCATTTAATGTTTGACAGGTTATAGACATTATATCTAGCGGACTTTTGAATTTCAAAAGCTATTTATATACAAAGTCCTAGAGATCAAAAAGAAGAATGAAGTGCCAAATTATTTTACGAGCTTATTAACTGTAATCAAACAAATTCCTTTTCTTCATTCTCTTGTACATAATAATTGCAAATTATTAAAAGAGAGAAAATACTCTTTAGTACTTCGTTAATATTAATTGCTATTTCTTTTAGAACACCTAGAGAGAGAAGAAATTTTTATTTCATGTGGTTGTAATATTGCTCATCTCGAGCTTACTTTTGAAATTAATTGAAGCGGTGGTGAAGACCTCGAAAGAGGCATTTGGTGGACTGTGGAGAGTAGGCAAAAGTCCGAACTCCACATTATATTTATGGCTTGATTTTCTCCGTCCCTCTCTTTTGTTTTATGCAGTCTATTTATTTTTAATTTAATCTACTGCAAATCCTTTTATTTTTAATCTGCTAATTTCCAAATAAATTATTTCGAAATTTTAGGCAAATACTCAATTTATCCCTCTCCTCCTCCTCACCACCCCTCCCCACCTGTAAACCTTGACATTTTTTTTTCATACAAATAGAAATAAATTAAAATAAAAAAATAGAAAATAGAATAATAATATAGGACTCAATCAAGATCTTAGAATTAAACCACAAGTAGAAATGAGCTTATATATAATTTCAAACCCTAAAACAAAGTTATCTAGATAGTATTTAAGATTACTAATAAGATTCCATAGTGGCTATTAAAAACCCAAGATAAAGAAATAACCTAACTAAGATTTCAAATTTATTAAAAAGTAGATATTCGATAGTACTTATAGTTAGAAAACGATAATTCATAGATGAACCATTAGGATTATGAATACACAATAAAAATATAAACAAATGTATAACTAATAATCTAAACTCCAAATAAATATTTGGATCACACTATTATTCGAGTTAGTAAATTCTTAAGTTATTAGAGCCTAAAACAAAAATTGACCTATTAAGCTTATAAAATCATAATCGCGGAAGATAAAATTCTAAAAATATTTTATCGCGTAAACTTTAAACCCAAAGTTGAACTTAATAACAATTTAGAAAATGTGTAGAACTCTATATAAATTTTTGGAGATAAAACTCTTGAATAATTGTCATATTTGTTCCCATTTAACTTATTAAACTATCCTAAAACTAAGATAATTAACTAACTAATTATTATTATATAATAATTTATCAAATTTTAGGTGCATTTGGTAAGAATGAGTGGTTGATATCTTCCCAAAATTTTTCCAGCCAAAAACCATAGCAAATGGGTCAAGAAAAACGAAAAGTCAAGGTAAATCATAGATGAACCAATAAAAGTGCCCCCAATCAGCTAATGCATTAATTGTATAGGGACAAGGATTTCAAATGGCACAATTTTGGTGGAAAAAGAATCCCTTCAACTGTCCAAAACACCAAGTTGCTACCTTCTTTTCTCATGTATATACCTCATTATGAACAAAAAAAAAAAAGCTAATAATTCACCAAAAATCACAAACTTTGGCAACCATTAAACTCCTTCGGTAGCAACTCAGAAATTCGTCCACATCTCCATCATACAACACTCACAAATATAAACTCATAAACTACCCATGCAAACTTAGAAAGGAACAAAGGTAAGTAAGTAAATTCGTTTCTAAGTAGCTATATGCTAAACAAAAGCTTAAACCATGTTATTGTTAACCCTAGGTTCGAACCTATCTCTTGGGAAGAGTTTAGCACCCTTAAATCAACTCAGACAAGGTAAAAGCTAATCATAAAGCTCCATTAATATGTTTTATTATATGTTGAAGTTAGAAACTAGAGTGAATGATGATTACATGATGTAATGCATACTGTTATATCATGTTTAATACATGTAGAATGTAGAGAAACACTTCAGAGAAGCTTTAATACAAGTATGATATACTTATGTTAAAGGAAAAGTAAGTCTCGAATTTAAGAAAATCGGAAAAGATGATGAATAGTTTCAACACTGTCCCTACACTGGCAGTGTAGACGCTAAACACCGGCAGCTTACGAGGGTAGGCCGGCGGTGTTGAGATGACTTACACTGGAACAGAAGCTATGAAAAGTTTATTTTTACGTAACATGAACGAATGCCGGCTAACTAGGGTTATACACTGACAGTGTATAGTCCGGCATATGTGGGAAAGTTGGCTGCTTACAAGCAGCCAACACAACCTGATACGAAATAAAATGTAAAACTTAAGAACGCCAGCATTTGGGTTTCGACGCCGACAGCGTAGGAGTCAGCGTACAAACATGTTTTTCATACGAGAAATCTGTATTACACGAACAGAAAATATATATATATAATAAATACTAATAAACATATTTTATATATATGTCAAAACAGAATTTACTAAGTAGATAAATAAATACAAACACTTAGAATAACAATATGTTTAATATTTGATAACTTCTAAAACCCTAGAATTATAGGGAAATATTAAGTGTTATTAACAACTATAATTATCAAATATTTGTTTTATATAGATACATAGGTGAGAATGGAAATTGAAATGAGCTAAATTTATGAATAATGCGACTTTTAAAAATAACAGAATAATTGTATAAAGTATATAAAAAGAAACACGAAGACATTAAACAATAATAAAAGAATATGAGTTACTATAATGAGTCAGATAGAGAACAACATAAAAATAGTAATAATAACTATAAAATATAAACTTGTTAAATATTAATTTTTCGAATACCAGATTAATGTATATAAATATCAAGCAAGACTAAGACAAGCTACTTGAAAATAAAGATTAATTGATAATTGTTATCATAAGACCATTAAAGGACCAAAATAAGTAATAGAAACCGAGCCAAATATCAATTTAGGACACTAAACACATATAGGAGTTTAGTTATATAATCTATATTATATTGATGAATATTTTATTCATCTCAATAGGTGACTCTGATACCATAGAGGACCTTCCGGCAGATTACTACGACTAGTCAATATGAGCAGGTGAGTAATTCAGTCATATTATACTATTTGTGCTTGTAATTAGCTGAATATGTAATGCAAAGATAATAATATGAATGTTTTGATGGAATGTGTTGTGATCTGATTGTATGATTGCTAATCTAACATTACGAAAGTGATAATATAATGGTATGATGATGTGAAGTAGTATGATGATTATGGTATGTAATGTATGACCACCATGAAACCGAATAAGAACTATTGACTTATTAAAATAACCTGGTCATGCATTGCACGTATTGCATTATTGCATATATAAATGGGTGATAGCCTATTACCTATTAATATTTCGGTTCTCTGTTAATGCTTGATTTTTCTAAAAGGTTAATTCTTCTAAGGTTTTCTTTTTTCCGTCAGTTCTACAAGAACTAAATGGCAACGAAGAACGCCACCCATAGTATCGCTGTGAAATGATTAATACTTAGGGAGTTTCTAAGGATGGATACAGAAAATGGTCAGTTAAAATAGTTATTAAACTAAAAATGATAACCCTAAGACGAGAAATCGTTGATTTTTCGGTAAACTTAGTCTCTCCTGGGCAAGTGGGTCATAAAGTAAATGCTCTTCAACCCAAAAATATGGCATAAATCTTTTTCCTGTTTGGATTTTAGATCATCCAAGCTTGTATCTAAGCATATGTTTGAGTGATTTCATAACATATGATTTGTTAATAACTTGCTTGATGTGTAATATGTCTGGTTATTCACTAAACCATGATTTCGCTCACACTCCAACAGTCTTTTCAAGCTTACGCTTCGACCTTGGTTAGTTACTTCCAAGGATATGGCTCCGGTAAGGGCTTAAGAGCTGGAAGCCTATGGTTTTATTTGGGATTAATGGTTTATAATATCCTAGAATAGATTAGCTAGTATTTTCTTATCAGTTATGTACATAGAGAAGTACAAAAAGAGACTACATGGTTTGTAATAAATTATGATACTTTATGATTAAGATGGCAGTTATTTACTAATTTATTTCTTACATGTATTTATTATTTCTTATCAAAACAACTAAAGGATCCTGTTATTTTGGAAAACATGTTACTCTTCGAAGGTAATCTAGTGATAGTATTCAGGTGTAACTTGTCTACTTCTACTAGGGTACCCTCGGGGCATGACACCCCCCCAACCCCCCCTCTTCCCCACACTCTTAAGTATTCATATTGTATTTCAATCAGTATCAGTGCCTCTCTCTATTATTTCAGTGCTTAACTAGCAAATAGAGTAAATACCATGGGTTCGAATACACTAGGGTTTCTAGAGAGGCAAGCAATAAACAGAGCTCTGCTTCTATATGGGGGTAATTACTCTTACTGGAATTGTATGATGAAAAACTTTTGAAAAGCGTAAAATAGATTAATATGGAATGTTATTAAAAATGGGCCTCTTAAAATTAAAGGAAAATTGGAAACAGATTACATAGAAGAGGATTGAAAAAAGTTAGATTTAAATGAAATTGTTATGAATATTTTATATTGCGGCCTAAATGAAAGTGATTTTAATAGAATTTGTAAATGCTTTGCCACTAAAGAAATCCGGGATGAGCTTAAAAAGACTTATGAAGGAACATTTAGAGTTAGAGATATTAAAATAAGTCTTTTGTGCGATGTTTTTAAAATTTTTAAAATGCTTCCTAATGAATCTATTGACGTAATGAATAATAGATTCATTAATATTATAAATCATTTAAGTGTGTTTGGGAAGAACTTTACTAATTTGAAAATTAACTCTAAACTTCTCAGGTCATTGCCAAAGGATTGGGAAGCCAAAAGGATAGCAATAGAGGAAGCTCGAGATCCAAGTGTCTTAAGTAAGGAAGAGCTTCCTAGTGCACTCAAAACCATGAACTCATCAAGAAACAAGGCAATGAGAGTAACAAGAAAGCTATTGTCCTAAAAGCCACAAGACAAGAATCAAGTGATGAAGAAGAACATGATGAATAAGAGGATCTTGTCTTGATGGCTAAGAAGTTCAGAAAATTCATGAGGTCAAAACCAAAGAAGATGGAGGATGATAACAACTCATCCAAGCATAAGAGAAAGGATGTGATCACATGCTACAACTGCCAAAAGTCAGGACACATCCAACAGTATTGCCTGCTGCTTAAAAGGAGATTAAAGGAGGAGAAGAAAAAGGCCTATGTGGCTACATGGAGCGATAAGGACTAATTAGATTCAAATGATGAGAATGTAAGCTTCATGGCCTTGAACAATGAGGTAGCATCTCTCTGTTCTCCTTCATATAATGAATTGCATGCTATGTATGAAAAAGTGTGATGTAAATTGATGAAAACTAAAAAGAAGAATAGCATGTTAAAAAATTTAATGACTGAAATTAGAGAATAGTTAGAAGGTTTTCAGACTCAGCATGAAAAAACTAATCTATAAATGAAAGGCTAAATGATATAATAAACCATATGGAAATAGAAAACAAAAAGATGAATATTAAGTACAAAAATTTGAAATGCAAAAATAATGAACTAAAGGAGATAAATGAAAAGTTAAAAATTGAAAATGAGTTGTTAGATAGCGAAGTCAAGACCATAAAAAATAACAATGATGCCTGTGCTGACAACTGTAATAATGAAATCAATAAAGAACTGGAAACCTTAAAAAATGAAAATAAAATGTTGAAAACCAATTTAGATGATTCAAAGGCTATAATAGCCAAATTCATAAATGGAAAGAAAAATTTGAACACACTTCTTGGAAGCCAAAAGTGTGATTCAAATAAATTTAGAATTAGCCAGAGTGGTCAAAATAATTGCAAGTCTCACAAAACAAAATTTGTTAAAGCTACGTATGGGACATGTAATTATTATGGCAAAATAGGTCATATTGCATATAACTATGCAGTAAGAAAATTATGAATTTAAATCATCAAAGCAAGTTTGTTTGAGTTTCAAAAAGAGATGTTCTTGCACTCTCCTAACCAAAAAGGACCCAAATTAAAATGGGTACCAAAGAAGTAATGATTTATCTTGCAAGGATCCCCAAGTTGAAGTAATAAATGGTACTTAAATAGTGGCTATTCAAGGCACATGATAGGAGATGTGTCCAAGTTCACATCACTAGACTTGAAGGATTATAGAAGTGTTACCTTTGGGGACAACAAGAAGTCAATAGTTCTAGGTAAAGGTAACATTCTCATTAATCAAGATTTATTTATTAAAAATGTTTTGCTTATTGATAATTTAAAGCATAATTTGTTGAGTGTTAGTCAATTGTGTGATAATGGTTTCAAAGTAACATTTTCTACCAAAAGGTGTTCTATTGAAAGAATTAATAATAGCCAAGCATGCTTTGAAGGATATAGACAAAGAAATATTTACAAAATCAACTTAGATGATTTTAAAACTTCAAATGAAACTTGTCTATATTCATAAAATAACAATAGTTGGTTATGACATAGAAAATTAGGACATGCTGGCATGGATATCATTACAAAACTAGTTAAAAAGGATCTTATCAAAGGTTTACCAAAGATTAATTTTCAAAAAGACAAGATTTATCAAGCATATAAAAAAGGAAAGTAAACTAAGACTTCTTTTAAGTCTAAGAATATTATTTCCACATCTAAGCCATTAAAACTATTGCAAATGGATTTATTTTGTTCTACCCAAACCTTAAGTTTGGGAGGAAAGAAGTACACATTGGTTATTGTTGATGATTTTACAATAAATACTTAGACTTTCTTCTTTATATCTAAAGAGGAAACCAATCATGTCTTTTTAGATATTGCAAGAAATTTCAAAATGAAAAAGATCTTAACATTGTTACAATTCGAAGTAATCATGGGGGAGAATTTGAAAATCTTGAAATGGAAGATTTTTGTTATAACTATGGTATTAAACACATATTTTTAGCTCCTAGAACTCCACAACAGAATGGGGAAGTCAAAAGGAAAAATATAACATTAATTGAAATGGCTAAAACCATGTTGTATGAAAATGTTTTGCCCAAATATTTTTTTGCTAAAGCTGTAAATACTACATGACATATTTCAAAGACCCCCTCTGAATTTTGAAAAGACAAGAAGCCTAACATTTCATATTTCCATCCTTTTAGCACCAAATGTTATATATTGAATAATGGCAAAGAACAATTGGCCAAATTCAACTTTAAAAGTGATGAATTCAACTTTAAAAGTGATGAAGAAATTTTCTTAGGATATTCTTCAACAAGTAAAGCTTATAGAGTTTTTAATAAAAAGAACTGTAGTTGTTGAAGAATCAATTCATGTTGCTTTTGATGATTCTATGCCCAATATATGTTTAAGTGATGATGTTGATGATGTGTGTGCTGATTTAAATAAATTCTCTCATGAAAATGGTAATAAAGAAGTTAATGAACAATAGTTGGATGTCGATGTGCATGAATCTGATAATAATGATCTTCCTAAAGAATGGAAGTATGTTAAATCACATCCTAAACAGTTAAGAATTGGGAACCTTCAAATTGTGTTCAAATAAGATCATCTTTAAGGAATTTAAGCAATATGGTTTTCTTATCTCAATTTAAGCTTGAAAATGTTGAAGCTTTAAAAGATGATTTTTGGATTAATGCAACACAAGAAGGATTAAATCAGTTCACAAGGAATGATGTATGGAATTTCATTCCTAGACCTGAAAATAGAATTATCATAAGAACCAAATGGGTGTTTAGAAACAAACTTGATGAATTTGATTTAATAACAAGAAATGAAGGTACAATGTTTGCTAAAGGCTATAATCAAGGAGAAGGAATTGATTTTGATGAGACATTTACATCGGTTGCTAGACTAGAATCTATAAGAATGCTTTTGGTATCTATTGCTTATAAAAACTTTACTCTCTTTCAAATGGATATGAAAAATGCTTTTCTAAATGTTTTATAAAAGAAGGAATCGATGCAGAGCAACCACCGGGCTTTGAAAATAATGAATTTCCCAATCATGTTTTTGAGTTAAACAAAGCTCTTTATTGACTAAAGCAAACTCCTAGAGATTGATATGAAAGACTCAGTAGCTTCTTGTTAAACAACGGTTTTTCAAGAGGAAAAGTTGATACAACTTTATTTATTAAAAATCATAAGTCTGATCATTGATTTTGCAAATCTATGTTGATGACATTGTGTATGGAGCTACAAATATGAGTCTTATAAAAGATTTTGTTAAGTCCATGAAAAATGAATTTGAAATGAGTATGATGGGGAAACTCGATTATTTTCTTGGTCTCCAAATCAAATGACTTGAAAATGGAACATTTATCAATCAAGCTAAATATACAAGAGATTTGTTAAAAAGGTTCAAAATGGATAATTGCAAATCAAAACCAACACCTATGAGCATAAACATTAAGCTTGATAAAGGTGAAAAAGATAAAAAAAATATTTGTAAAAAGATGTATAGAGTCATGATAGGTAGTTTATTATATTTGACAACTTCTAGACTGACATCATGTTCTCTATATGTATATGTGCACGATTTCAATCTTGCCTAAAAAAATCACAGTTGAATGCAATAAAACACATTTTCAAGTATCTTGCAGGCACGATTGAAATTAGCTTGTGGTATCTAAAATTTACTTCTTTCAATCTAATTGGATACTCTGATTATGACTTTGCTAAGTGCAAAGTAGATAAGAAAAACACAAGCGCCACATGCCATTTTATTGGAAATTCTTTAATATCTTGGCACTCAAAGAAACAAAACTTGGTTGCACTTTCAATTGTTGAAGCAGTATATAGCAGCTAGTAGTTGTTGTGCACAAATTTTATAGATGAAACAAACCTTGCTTAGTTATGGTTTAACTTTTGAAAATGTTCCAATTCTTTGTGATAATACAACTACTATAAATTTGACTAAAAATCCGACCTAACACTCAAGGAACAAGCATATCGAAATTGGACATTATTGCATTAGAAATCATGTTCTAAATAAATATATCAGCTTATAATTTATTAATATAAACAATCAGATTGCTGGTATTTTTACTAAACCCTTGAGTAAAGATCGTTTATGCACATTAAGAAGAGAATTGGGAATGATCAAGTAAGATGAGTGCTAAATATTATTGAATCAAAGTTGATAAAAAAAATAGGATTTTAAGCTAAATAAGTTGTTAAAAATATCATATGCCTAAAAATCTAATATGTGCTAGTATTGGATCTGTTTTTATGATGATCTGTTTTGATTGCTGCATATTTATGAAGATAATGCTTTGATGTAATTACGAATATGTGAGCTTGCTAATTGTGTGAAGTCCTATGTGAGCATAGGCATGTGTGTGAAGTCTTATCTATGTACAAGCAAATGTGGTGAAGTTCCATATGGGAATAGGCAAGTGGTGAAATCCTATCTGAGTATGGGCAGTTCGTGAAGTTCTATCTGTGTATAGGCAAGTGTAAGTCCTATGTGAGCATAGGCAAGTATGGTGAAGTCCTATATGAGCATAAGCAAGTGTGGTGAAGTCTTATGTGAGCATAAACAAGTATGGTGAAGTCCTACATGGGTGTAGGCAAGTGTAAAGTCCTCTGTTGAGGCATCTATGAAGTCTGCGGTTGAGGCATTTGCTCAAGCTAATTTTGTTCGTTATTTGTGCATTTCTCTTCGTTTCTTGATATTAAATCTATTATAGTATTGTCTTTTATGAGTACAAAGGAGGAAAAGTGGATGCACAATTAACAGTATGCATAAAGTATGTTTTGATAGGGGGAGAAAATAACTTATTAAGTGTAGTTTGTATTTTCCCAAAATTAAGCATTACAAATCAATTTTGAAACTTGAAAAATTGAAAATTCTCTTAGAACCTGAATGCTTAATTGAGGGGGAGTATGTTGTAGTAAATATAAGTTAATTGTGCATAAATTGTCCTCATAAAAAAGGCGAAGATTATTGAACTTGAGAATTCAATGTAAATTTTGAAGAGATAAGTTAATGCACAATCAACTATTTATTTGTTGTAAACTACACTTAATTAGTCAAATATATATGCGTGCTGTGTATGTGTTTGTGTGTGGTTTCTGCAGGTTTCAGTAGAAGCAAGAACTATTGATGGCAAGCCATAGCAAGTGCAAGAGGGTTGACAAAACTAAGGTCAAGGCTCGACAAGGTCAAGTATGCCCAAACAATGGTCGAGGGGTTGATCGAATCCTAAACAAGTTAAGTGATTGAGGCTTGACAAGTTTAGTCTGATGCACGATAGGTTAAACAAGTATCTTGTGAGGATCAAGTTTAGGACTCAACATCTAAAAAGTTGAGGCTCGACTAGTACAAAGCAAATGCTTGATAAAGCTAAAGAAGCAAACAATGCTGTTAAGGTCGCATCAATGGCTCAATGTGTTGGAGTCTAAGGCACGATAATTCAATTTTTGAAGCTTAAAAAAACATGTGTATAAGAAGCTGTCGAAGGTAAAATTTAGGCACGACGAAGTGAGGTGCAATGGGTATCTAAGGCACGATGGCTTAAATTCAGAGGCTGATGTTGAAAGGAAAAGAGCTGTTAGATTACATTTAATGTTTCGCAGGTTATAGACATCGTGTCTAGCAAACTTTTAAATTTCAAATGCTATTTATATACAGAGTCATGGATATCAAAAAGAAGAATGAAGTGCTAAATTATTTTATGATCTCATTAACTGCGATCAAATAAATTCCTTTTCTTTATTCTCTTGTACATAATATTTGCAAATTATTAAGAGAGAGAAAATACTCTCTAGTGCTCAGTTAATATTAATTGTTATTTCTTTTAGAACACTTAGAGAGAGAAATAATTTTGATTTCTTGTGGGTGTAATATTGTTTGACTCGAGCCAACTTTTGAAATTAATTAAAGCGATAGTGAAGACTTCGAAAGAGACATTTAGTGGATAATGGAGAGTAAACAAATGGTCGAACTCCACGTTGTGACTTGATTTTCTCTATCCCTCTCTTTTATTTTATATATTCTATTTATTGTTTATTTAATCCAGTGCAACTCCTTTTATTTTTAATCAGTTGATTTTAAAATAAATTATTTCAAATTTTTTAGCAAATACTCAATTCCACCACCCCCAACCCTCTTAAATATTCATTGCGTATGTTCTTTATGAAATGGAATGTAAATAATAATTTCCTTCAAATAAGTTTAATTCTTTTTTTTTGCCGAAAAATAAGTTTAATTGACTACTTAAACTAATACTATAAATTTCCTATTAGCTTTTTTACAGTACATAATAAGGAAGTCAAGAAAAGAATAATATTGAAAACATAAAAATACATTAATTTGTCCTTATAGCTAAATGCAATGCTAATTTATAGACCATAATATTATAGTTTTTTTTTTAAATCCCTTAATAATAAGGCTTTGATTGTCATAAAAGGAAAAAAAAAAAAGGAAATAAAACTTTAAGTTTACAAGTAAAACAGTGAAATTTTCATAATTTATGAAAAATGGTCTTAATCATATTAGCTTCTAATAAGCTCCTCATTCAACTTTAGGTATCTAACTCCAACCATACTTTATACTCTATTTCAATTATCATAACACTTTAGTTGACCTAAAATAAAGATGTTAGGGAAAAAAAAAAAGAAAAAGGAAAAACCTAATATAAAGAGGATAAAAATGCTGCTATTTATTTTATTAAGAGCTGATTCTAATTGAGTCAAATTGTAAATTTTTTTTTTTTTACTTTTATCTAATTGAACTATAAACCGAACTAACCCCTTAACCAAAAACTATAAACTAAACTAAAATATCAATTACTATTAAGCCAATCATTATCATTCGTGTAAAAAAATGTCCCTATCTATTACTATTATTAAGAGAATCCCCTATATTGATGTCAAAAAATAAAATAATAAAGTAGGCAGTTATATATTACATAGTTTTATTTTATCCACTTTTTACACTCTTTAACTATTCACCCATTTCTCTCTCTTAAATAACCACGTGTATCTTTCTCTTACATAGTAATTGTCGATGTACTTTTCTCTCCTACCACAACTGTCATATTTTTTTCCCTCCCTCTCCCTCTCCCTCTCCGATACTTATTGCCATTTACTTTAAATCCTCTTCAATGAATTTGATTTATTGTTGTTTTGTATTTCTGTTTCTTTATTTTTTTTTTTCGGTTTTTCTTTTCATTTTCCATATTGTGCTTTTCATATTATCCTTTTGTGTTTCTATCTACAAAATCACATCCATTAAACTCTACTGCTTTTAGAGATTTTATATGGTTAAACTTAAATTTTTACCAAATATTATTTCTCATACTATGCCACCATGCTACTTGGAATAGTCATGCTTTGATAAGAATCCCAAATTCAATTGTAAAAAGAGATTTTACGGAATGGGCTCTAATGGGGTGTTTGGGTTTTTGGACGAAATGAATTTTATATACTCAAAATGTTAATTTTTAGCGCATGAAATATTTGAAAGGCTTCAAAGATTTGATGTAAGAATTTGGTACCTTTGATTTAATTTTCTAGAGCAATGGGTTTTTGGACGAAATGAATTTTATGTACCCAAAATGTTAATTTATAGCGCATGGAATTTTTGAAAGGCTTCGAATATTTGATGCAAGAATTTGGTACATTTGATTTGATTTTCCAAAGCAATGGGTTTTTTTGGACAAAATGAATTATATGTATCCAAGATGTTAATTTTTAGTACATGCAAATTTTGAAAGGCTTCAATTTATATGGTTGTGAAGCTTGAAG
Organism: Combretum micranthum; assembly: GCA_024138025.1. Lineage (NCBI taxonomy): Eukaryota > Viridiplantae > Streptophyta > Magnoliopsida > Myrtales > Combretaceae > Combretum > Combretum micranthum. The sequence goes on from JAMXBD010001345.1 coordinate 210,168, forward strand.
GTGATCCCAACATTGATTATATTTCTCAACTTCACTAAATGTTAGGCTATGATGGGAATACTTAAGTGATAGTTACACATAACAATACAAAATCACTATTACATTGATCATATCTTATATCATTTGTGTTTTTTTTTTTAAGGTTTACAATGTTAATTAAATTATACAATATTGTATTTATGTTTTTAATTTTTTTATTTATATTAATGGTACTTTTTTTTTCTTCCCATTAAGTGACAGAAGAGAATTTCAGTAGAGATATCAATAAAGATAAATGTGACAAAGAACTTTTGCAAGGATAATAAAGGCAAACCTGCTTTCTCAATATTAGAAATATATTCTTACTAATTATATATTTCCTATTTTGGTCCATTCTTGAGCCCATTTGTGTTATATTTTACATTGTTTCGTTTTTAATTTTCCTTTAATTCTATAAAAGAAGGTATTGTGACAAGCAAACCTTAAATTAAAGATTAAACTTGAAGTTCTAATTGTCTCCAATTTCAAAATAGAAAAATTTGAAAGAAGAGCATTTTTATGATTGTTAGATTGGATTTTTCACCATTTTTTATATTATTATCTGCACATTAATTCAATTTGTTTTGCATTTCCTATTAAAAGAAATTTTAAACATATTTTAAAAGAAATTAAAAGCATGCATATAGTCAAAGCTTTAGGTCTCGATTTGAATCCTACTATTGTTGCTTTGTTATGGATGATTTTACCAAATTTGATGGATTGGTTAATTATAGTGTAAACACATATAAAGAAATTTTATCAGATTCTTTATTTGAGAGTAGTTTTAGGCAGTATAGCATGATTATGCTTTGTGATCAAACCTTTTTTTTAATTATTTATCCATTTGTATATGATGTATACTATTATTTATGGATTATGTTGTTTTGATTTATATAGTTTCTTTTACTTGATTCATTTTTATTAATTATATTAAGATTTTTCTTTTCATTTTTAACCATTTTAATCTTGAATAACATGTATATATACATATATTTTCATAACTTTAAATGATTTATTGATAATGTTTGCCCCCCAACAATTGTAATCTTGCCTTACTTTTATTATTATGAAATAGGAAGGAAAATGAAATTTTATATAAGGGTTATAATTTTTTTGTTGTTTAATGAAAGACTTATAAGTTTATCTACCCAGCTTATATAATATTAGGGTTATATTTTAGTTTATGGTTTAACATCCTTTAATTCCACTTTACTGAAATCAAATATTTTATATGCACGTATAAGATTGCATCAAATGCTGAAGCTATCCGAGGATAAAATCATAATTATAAACAATAACATTTTAATAACTAATTTTTTCAAATAGTTTTCATACATACTTTTTTTTCCTCTTTTGTTAATCTAAAAATAAACTTCAACTTTTTTTATAATTTATTTTTCCAAATAGCTTTCTAAGTAAAGCTATTTATAATCCAATTTTTGTTATATTTTTATAATTATTTTGTCTTTTAACTTCATATGTAAGTATTATAATTATTTTGTCACATGCAAAGGAGGTATGCATCCACAAGTTTTTTTATCGGATCTGTATCGGTTTGGTATCAGTATCGATTCGGTTTAGTTAGTTTATAAATAAAACTATCAGTTTTTCATCGATATCATATCTGTATCGATTCAACATTTATTCAGTATCTATTTGATACTAAAACAATACCAAAAGGATACTCGAACAGCAGGCCTTATTGATTCATTCTCTGTTCCTCCCTCTCTTTCTCTCGCTTCTATAACTGCCCATATAACTTCAGGATTAAGGAAAAAAATAACTATCTTTCCAAAAAAAATTACATAAATCCATATGATAAAAAGATAAACCCAAGAATAGACAAGTTGAACTCGTCTCTTGAAGAGACGAGGTCATTAGTGGCCAACCTCGTCTCTTGAGATTCAACCTCGTCTCTTCAAGAGACGAGGTCAGTGGAAATACACTAACCTCGTCTCTTGAAGAGACGAGGTCGGCCACTAATGACCTCGTCTCTTCAATAGACGAGTTCAACTTGCCTATTCTTGGGATTATTTTTATCTTAGTGGCATTTTTGTAATTTTTTTAAAAAAATAATATTAATTTCCTTTTCCCCCAACTTCATCTATAGATTTTTTATAATATTTTTCTCCCATGTAACTGTTTACCACACGTGGAGCCGGGTGCGTGTGACTGCGGGTATAAAAGTTATAGTTTAAATGAAAGGATGGTATCTAAAAATCAAATGCTTTCCAGTTCCAACCGGATAAACAGTGAAAAATGGGCACCAAACCAATCTTTCTAATTGCCTTTGAAACCAAACATTAAAAAGAAAAGCAGTTCCCCCAAAATGTCCTCTTCAAAACCCTAACTACGTGTCTTATTTATCAATTCACAGATTTTAGATATCTGCGTGCTCTTGGGGAATTGGGAAATCGTAAGGTAAACCCTGCTTACTTATACTATGCCTGTTCCTTTTCATTGCTCAACACATCGTTTTTCTTAAATTAGGGTTCTTCTTTTTTTTTTTTTGGAAACAGTTTTTCATTAGCAATCTTAGTGACTGCCCCGACAGTTACACAAGTAAAAGAAAACAGCTTTTAAGATTGAGTCTCATTTTGAAATTCAACCCAAGATCGGGGATTAGTCACCTTGTCTTGCAGGGGGGTCAGAATCGTTCATATAGAGTTTTCATTATTAATTTTATGCAAATTATGGATGGGCTACTTCGTGTATGTATATGTTTTTAGGTAATGCTCGATAAAATGTTTGATTGAATCAATGCATTAACTTGTTCTTCAATACATTTTGATTGTAGTGCAGTGGATACCTTGTTGCAATGTCAAACGCGGGATATTTAATGCCCGAATCGAAATGCTGGAAGTTGAATGCAATTAGAGATATTGGTGTAGGTGCGGGGTTGAATGATTTGCCTGATGTGATTATCCACTACATCCTTTCCTTTCTCCCAGCAAAAGAGGCTGTGAGAACGAGTGTGTTATCAAAAAGGTGGAAGTACTTGTGGCCTTCTATGCCTAAGTTGGTTTTTCGTGATTTTTCTTATGATAAGACTGTATCTACTCGTTTCATGAACATTGTCGATAGAGTGTTTCTCCTTCGTGATTCATCTAATATAGAAACCTTTCATATAAGTGTGAATACAAGTGATGACATAGCTCACTATCGCTTGAGGACTTGGATTGTTGCTACAGTTAGACGTAATGTTAAGCAACTCTTCATACAGTGTCATGTTGAATCAGTCCCAAGCTGTGTGTTCACGTGCAAAACCTTGGTTGAGTTACGTCTAGGTGTGTCAATTTTGAAGCTTCCTGCTTCTATTCATCTTTCGAGTCTCAAGGTGCTTTCTCTTAGTGATGTAGAGTTTGTATATAGCAATTCATTGCAAGAGTTATTTGCTCTTCCAGTCCTAGAGGAGCTAGCCCTTCTTCGATGCAAGTGGAAGGACTTGAAGATTCTTAGCATTTCAGCTCCAAAACTTCGGAAATTATCTATTGTCTATTGTTCTTCTCAAGATAATACTCAAAATAACTTCCGGTTATTGATTGAGGGAAAGAGTCTCAAGTCTTTTGAATTTAGTGGTTGTCTTAATTATGACATTTGGATATCTGTCGCCCCTTTACCTTGTTCAGCTACTGTTGACATTTATAATTCTTATGACTATGAAAGTCGAGTTCTGTTATGTTATCGTGTGCATATACTCTTGATGGGGTTAATATGTGCAAGATATTTGAGCTTGTCATCCGTTGCAATTGAGGTATGATGGCATATCTTCTTATATCTTAATTCTTCCATCCTATTATAGTTTTTATTTATTTGATTCTTAAAAAGTTTTAGCCTGACAATGGCTATAAAATTTACTGTTTTGTTTGATTACTAGGCCCTCTACTATAGGAGTGAGCTCTTCGATGCCCTCCTTTATTTTAAACCTTACGGGTTTGGGATTGCATGGGCAGAAGTTCAGTTTTGACTGTAAGGCACCTTTTGCAATGCTCACAAAGTTTCCTTGTCTTGAAAGGATTTTTTTGGTCAGGTAGCTCTTTGATATAAATTACATTGTTTAGTTACTACTGCCTTAATGCTTTGCTTACTTAAAAGATTAGCATGATCTTCTAGGGAATACAACTAAAAAGGAAGCGGGAGAATTATAGTTTGATACTGTACCCTTTTCCTCAATGTTTGGTGAACTTGAAGAATATTGAGATAGGTAATTTCGATTATGTTGAAAGGGAGATGATCATCATTAGAGAATTGCTTACGGCTGCCAAGTTTCTCAAGGAAATGGTCATATGCGGTTCATATTCTTTCCGGAAGCTTCAAATAGAGCGGGAGAAAGTTGTTAATGATCTAAAATCTCTCCTTGATTGCTCAGAAGATTGTACAATTGTTTTTAAACCCACATTGGATAATGATGATACTGTCTTCATTCGCAAGGATTGCTGAAGTTTAAATCTGCTAAACCTTGTAACTATGAATTATGATGTATGTAATTTTTATTTCAATTTATCTGGTGATGGGAATATGTTTTGGACTCCTTGTGATGTGAATTGTATTGGCTAGTTCGTGCGCTCTTTCTGTATTTTTTTTCCCCTCTCTTCTTTACTAATGGAACTAGTCGCAAGATGATGGGTGGGTTTTCCTCTTTTATTAAATCAAATGAAGTCCTATTGCTGAAGGTAGAAAGTGATTATAAATGACTGAAAATTTCAGTGGCAAATAATCAAGGGCAAAATTCATTTTGCATGCATGAGCGAATTTGTTGATGTTGCACCCACGAAGTATGGGAAGCGCCAAACATTGGGAACTCCCCGGGAAGGAGTTAGGAACAAGAACAAGGAAAAGCGAGAACCACTTAAATGGAAGAATAGGTTGTATTTCGTCCTTTTGTTCCCCATAGCAACCGGGGATTAAAAAGCACCAAATTTGATGACATAAAAAACGGAAGACGAAGTAAGAGCATGCGAGTTTTTATTCTTTTCATGCTTTGCATACCTGCATTTTCATTTTTGACAATTTTATATACTTGCCTTCTATGTTTATTCTTCACAATTAATTAATGAACGCTCTCTCTCTCTCTCTCTCTCTCTCTCTCTCTTTTGGTTGGTCCATAGTTTAAAAAATTATATAATTAAATATGCTTAATTGAATAATATAACAAAAATTAAAGTAAAGAAGAAAAATAGTGCAATGATAGGAAAACAAAAATCCAGTTGCACCATTATTGCCTATTCTCTTCTTCAGCCACATCCCTTGCCATCTCGTCGAAAACAAACATTTTAACCGCGCCATCACTGTCCCTCTTTGCTGGCAGCCGGGTTCTCTGACCAAATCTAACTCGTAATACCAGACTCCAACGATGCATCATTTGTGGACCTTAATTTGTCGACGAGGATGTTCGCTGGGTTGCTATTTCTACTTACACTAATAAACAATCCCCTACCTTATTTAGCTTAATTATCCTTTTATCTTATCATATATTATAAGGGTTAATATTACAAATAATATTTGGATTTTCATAAAATATATAATTAGATTTATAAATTTTTTAAATTGATTAATTTAATACCTAAAATAATTTATTATGTACATTTATGATATCTTCGTCAAATTAGTTAATACAATTATTTGACATAATATTTTTAACCAATATAATTAAAATACTATTAGCATAATCGAATTAACCAGCAAAGTTCAATTTTGATTGCTAAGCACCATTTGCAATCCTCAGAAAATTTCATAAATTGAAAGAATTATTTTTTATCAGGTAACTCTTTACTTACATAAGTACTTGTGATTTTCTAGGGAATATAACTTAAAAGAAAACGGGAGGATTACAGTAGGGCCTATATCATAGTTTCCTAGAATATTCCATTGGAAGAGAAAAAAAACATTCAACTTCAATCGTATAAATTTATATATTAAAGCACCAATACCATGGTCAAGCGTTATTTCATGGACATTAATGTAATGACTTCATTATTGGAATTCTTAAAAAAAAAAAAAAATTAATAACTTTAAATAAAAAAATGAAAAGTATAAAGCATCTAATTTATATTCATTTAGTACTTTTAAGAGAGATGTACCTAAACTTTTGAATGGTTTATTTTTCATCTGTATTTGTATCTTTTTCAAAATGATATGTGTAAATATGTCCAATTTTGCTAAGTCCAACACAAGTATCTGTGGCATAAATAAATATTAAAATTAAGAATAGTCTTAGTTATCACCCTTGCATATTTAAGAATCCAATTTTATTTATTAAGATCATCATCAAGAGGTTGTTAGATTAAATCCTTATGTTAGGAAATTATTTCTGGAAATTTTTTATAAAGATTGTCTGCAAAATGCTTTTACTGGACTATAAAAAAATTGTGATCGAAAGTTTCTGTTTTTTTTTTTTTTTTTTTTTAAGAATCTTTCAAATAAAATGGATAAATTAATAAAAAAATGTTTGTCAATGTATTATTTTTAAGAATGTAGAAAAATCCTAATAAAAACGATACTTTTACTTCTAGTCATTTCTAATCGCTTTCTCTTCCGATTTAATAATACAAATATATATATATGTATATTATCGAGAATAGTTTGTTATTCTCTCCTAATGTTATACTAAAATTTTTAAAGTTATTTTCTATTTTTAAGACAGATAACGATAATTAATATTGCCGAAAAAATAAGCAGAATGGAAAATATGACGAAAAACCATGTATACGATGATTAACCAAACTCAATGAGAGCCACTTGGGGGTGTACGGCACGGCATATGGACAAGGAAATATGCATGTTATTGAATTCCTATTAATCCTTCTAATAGTATCCAGTAATAATGGATTATTTTTGTTCTTTGCATATCATGACAAATAATAAGTCGAGCTAAGTTTTTAACGAGCTTGAAATATACAAGCTTAAGCTAAAGTCTATTATATAACACTATATTCAATTCTTTAGATAAAATTCTCTCCTCTGAGTGAGAGCTTTTTCTCTTCTTTTGTGAGAGTGGTCCCCCCTTCCCATCTAGGGTATCTTTTTCGGTTTTATTTGTTGATCATTCTTTCTTCATTGTTCTGGTTTTCTCCTTTTCTTCTCTTTCTTCTATCTTTTTGTGTCTTCTGTGTGGTTTTTTTTTCTGTTTTTTTCTTCTTTTTTCTTTACTCGAAGGCTTTTTTCAGGTTTTGATCCTGTTTTTCTTTGTTTCTTTTTTCTTTTCTCCTTCGTTCTCTGTTCTCTATGTTGTCCTTGTTGGTTGTGATCGTAGCTTCTTGTTCTTTGTTTTTTTATTTTTTGTTTGTTCCCTTTCTGTTGCCTTTCTTTTTCTTTCTGTTTGTGTCTTGTAGCTTTTCTTCCTTAGCTGTTGTGTACAGATCGTTCCCTATGGAGTCCATGGAGTCTAATATTAACAACCTGGATAGTCTTGACCTGGAGGAAGATAATGAGTTAGCCACTGATAAAGAATTTCTTATGATTGATAGAGTTTATGCGAATAGATCTATGAATAAATTGGGTGTCATAAATATACTCAAATGTGCTTGGAGTCATTTTGGATCAATCAAAATTTCTGCTACTACATCCAACCATTTTCTATTTACATTTAGTGATAAATCAATTGTTGATGTGGTGGTTAGGGAAGGACCTTGGGCTATTATGGGTCATTTGTTGATTTTAGAGGAATGAGGTCATGGTATGAGGATTGAAGACATTCAATTGGATAGCATTGTATTCTGGGTACAAATTCATGGTTTACAACTGGAACATTTCTCAGTTAATAATGCTAATCGCCTGGGTGCTTTGATTGGTAGGGTCATAGAAGTAAAGCCTATTAGGCTTCCTAATGGTGCTCAAAGGAGTTTTTTAAGGGTTAAAGTTAAAATGTTGTGCTCAAATGTTTTGAAAACAAGGTCATGGATCAATAAGAGAGATGTCAGTAAATACTGGGTGCATTTTAAATATGAAAGGTTATCGGACTTTTGTTTCAATTATGGTAAGCCGAGTCATGTTAATAAATTATGTAGTAATGATAAGAATAATGTGGGTTGTTATTCTGCTACTTTGAGAGGCTTTCCAGCTAAGGATTGGTCCATGTCTTTTGGAAAAAAAAAACCGATAAAGAAAATTCAGATCCTATTTTCTCTGGAACCTCTGATTCTCTTTCTATACACACCATTTACCCATTCCGAATTCACATCCTTTACATACCCCTATTACTTGTTCTTCACCACCTATAGACACCAAGTTTCTTAATAATCCTTCTCAATCTTCCTCTCTTCCCCTTCAACCATAGTCTTCAAATAAACCTTCTATTCCATCTAACACATCTAATTCCATTTCATTAGACTGTCAACATTTAAACACTAATCCCATTACCTTTTCTATAAAAGATACCAAGGATCTGGACAGGAATATGCTACCAAATTTGCATATTATGTTGGAGAACCCAGTTGCATAGGAGCATATTGGATGTAATGTTTCTCACAATATCTATCCGGTGACTCAGTTGAACCATCAGGAGGAGGATCTAGTGCTGTAGAATAATCAACATCAATTTCAATGTGTAGATGAAGATAATTCTAAAGAAGATTCTGATTGTCATGGAAAACTTTATTTTGCTGATCTACCCGCTGATGAAGAGTGTTCAAAACCTATTGTGTTAGATTGCACTGAGAACAAAGCAATTGTTCCTGTTTCAGATTCTTTGGTTAATGCTTTCAACCGTTTGAATCTTAAAGAGCCATGGAGGAGGAACAAAATTATTTAAGGAAAAAAATGAACGTTGTTGTTGAGGAAGTCAAAGTTGAAAAGTTTTTGAAGGAAAAAAATCAAAATGGCAAAAAATTGAAAATGGTAGTAGGAAAGTGCGATGCAGAGTGAGGAAAAGGAGGAGGAGTGTAGTGGTTGAAAGTTCTTGGGAACTTTTTGATGTTCCATTATCTTCATCCAGTATGGAGGGCGGTGGTGGCTGGCCTTTAACAACCATACGGGGGATATGATTGCTTTATCTTGGAATTGTCAAGGGTTTGGATCTCCCTTGACAATTCGTCATCTAAAAGATCTGGTTAATAAGTATAATCCTAGTGTTTTGTTTTTGATGGAGACTAAAAATCGAATGCAAAAACTTGAAAAATAAGGTATCGTTTTAAGTATGCTGGTAACTTTTATGTAGAGCCTAATGGTCTTAGTGGGGGTCTTTTGCTTTGGTGGACCAATGATGTTGTTGTCAATTTTGTAGATTGGGATGTTTCCTTTATCCACATAGACATTTCTTTATGAGATGGTAATAGTATTGGGGTTTTTTCATGGATTTATGCTCCTTGCAAGTTCGTGAGAGAGCTAAATTGTGGAGTTGGATTGTGGATTGTCTAGAAATATTCAGGATCCTTGGCTTTGTGTGGGGGATTTTTAATGATATTATTGATTTACTGAGAAATGTGGTGGTGGACCAAAAAATAAGAATCAAATGAATGCTTTTCGAAATATGATCTTCGATGCAAACCTTTAGGATCTGGGATTCATTGTCAACAATTCACATGGTGTAACAAAAGACATGGTAGTGAGATGGTGAAGGAACGTATTGATCGTGGATTGGGCTCTTTGAGTTAGGTTGAAAAATTTCCAAAAACTTGGATCATCCATGAACCTTACATTGGTTCTGATCATGCTCTTTTAGTCATAAATACTGACTTCGCAGATGCTAAAGGAAAGAAAAAATTTCAATTTGAGAATTTATGGAGAATGTCTAATGATTGTTGAAATATTATTCAAAGAGTATAGCAGGAAAGTGGTGGGGTGTTGGATTTGGTTGGAGTCATGTATTGTTTACAGTCTTATAGCAGTAGACTTCTATCTTGGAGCAAGCATGCATTTCCTAACAATAAAGCTATCATTGATAAATTGAAAACCCAGATGGCTGAATTGCAATCTAAACAGGATGAGATTTTGTTGGAGGAAGAAGACATAATCCAAGCTTAAATTGATGATCTGTGGGAAAAGGAAGAGGTGTTTTGGCATCAAAGGTTAAGAGTAAATTGGTTAATGTATGGTGATAGGAATACTTTTTTTTTTACCATTCTACTCTGAGTAGACGGCAAAGAAATAAGATCCTTAGTTTGGAATTAGATGATGGGTCTATTGTGGCTAATGAAAAAGAGATTGGTTGGATGTTTACTAACCACTTTCAAAACCTTTTTACTTCAAGTTGGAGGGAGGATAGCAGTAGTTGTTTGGATTGGGTAGATTCGTTATTATGACAGAGGAGATGAATAATGCTTTATGTGCTCCCATTAGTAAAGATGAGGTAAAGGAAGCTGTATTTCAACTTAGTGCATTAAAAGCTCCAGGTCCTAATGGTTATCTTGGAATTTTCTATCAGGCTTATTGGGACTCTATTGGTCAATCTGTGACCGTGGTTGTTCATAATTTCTTCTTGTCAGGTATTTTTCTCTTAATCTTAACAACACTGATCTTGTCCTCATTCCAAAAATTTCTAGTTCGAATTATGTTTCTCACTTTCATCCTATTAGTCTTTGCAATAATCTTTATAAGATTGTGTCAAAGATCTTAACTATAAACTGAAAATGCATCTAAATGGTCTCATTTTCTGAAAATCAGAGTGCTTTCGTTTCTGGTCGTTTGATCCATGATAACATTGTCGTTGCACATGAAATGTTTCATTTCTTGAAAAATAGGAAAAGTAGGTGGAATGTTTTTGTGCTGTCAAAATAGATATGAGCAAAGCCTATGATAGAGTTGAATGGCTTTTCTGGAAGCTGTTATGAGGAAAATGGGTTTAGGAATCAATGGATCACCTGGATTATGGCTTGTGTGAAGAATGTCAAGTTTGATTTATAGTTAATGGAAAGATTATGGGTAAAATCTGTCCTACTAGAGGAAATAAGACAAGGAGATCCTCTTTCTTTTATCTTTTCCTTTTGGTTATGGATGTTTTATCTAAGTTTTCTAAAGCTGTGGTTGATAGGAATTTACGTGGAATTACCATTAAACAAAGTTGTTACTTTGACCATCTTTTCTTTGCTGATAATTCTTTGTTTTTCCTTGAGGCAGAGGAGAGAAATGTTTCACTTCTTAAACATATTCTCTTGGATTTTTGTACAGCTTCTGGCCAAGCTGTTAACTTTGAGAAATCTGTTGTTTTTTTATAGTAAAAATACTTCTAGAGATTGTAAACAGTGTATTGGAGCTACTTTGGGGATTTCGGGTACAGAGGATCCAGGTAAATACTTAGGAATTCCTATGGTATGGGGACGTTCAAAATGTGAAGCTATGGGCAATGTTAGGGATAAAATTGCAAAGAAACTTCAAGGCTGGAAACAACATTTGTTGACTGAAGCAGGAAGAGAAATTTTAATTAAAGCTGTGGCAAATGCTATTCCAACTTATTCTATGAGTTTTTTAAAGTTTCCTATTAAGTGGTGCCGTCAGGTTAATGCTATGATTGCTAAATTTTGGTGGGGACAGCACAAGGATGAGCGTAGAATCCATTGGCTTGATTGGGGGAAATTGACAAGGGAAAAGGAGTTGGGTGGTATGGGTTTTAAGGACTTGCATGAGTTCAATGTTGCTTTATTGACAAAATTTGAGTGGAGGTTGCAAAATAATCGTGAATCTCTATGGGCTTGGCTGCTTAAAGGGATCTATTTTGCAGATTCATTGTTTCAAGAGGCTAGGAAAGGTAGTAGAGCATCTTGGGCATGGAGTAGTATTTTGGAGGGTCGAGATGTGCTTTTTAGAGGTGGGTTGTAGCAGGTTGGAATGGGAGACTCAATTAGAGTGGGTCTTGATAAGTGGTTACCACAGATTCCAGGAAACAGAATTCGTAGAGGTTTTCTATTGATCTTAATCTCAAGGTCAAGGATCTAATAGATTAACAACATGGTACTTGGGATCTAAAAAGCATCAGAAATAATATTTCTATTGAAGAAAAACATGCAATTTAGAGCATACCTCTCAATAATTGTAGATGCTTAGATCGTTTGATTTGGCCCTTCGAGAAAAGTGGTGTTTGTTCTGCTAAATCTGCTTATCATTTCTGTATTTCAACCAAAAAAGATGTATTAATACATAAGGCTCCTTCTTTAACAATAATCACGAAATTCGAATGGAGAAGGTTATGGAATATGGAAACGTTACCAAAAATTAAGCATTTTATATGGCGTGCTGTCTCCAACATTGCTCCTACCATGTCAAACCTGCACAATGGAAGAGTAAAGGTGAGTCATTGCTGTCCTTTCTGTGAAGAAATTGAAACAGTTGAACCTACCATTTTATGTTGCCCCTGGACTTAATGTATTTGGTTTGGTGTGTTTGGCTGGACATATGAACGAAGTCGGATTTCTACTCTGGGTGATTGGCTGTTTAGATCAATGGATGGTTTAGATCTATCTAAACATGAAAGACTCAATATTGAAGCCCTGATGTGTGAAGTTGTGTGGTTTATATGAAAGGAACGGTGTTATTCAATGTTCTCAAGCAGAAGTCCTAACCCTAATTTAGTCATTCAAAGGTTCTTTGTGAGGAAGATGGAGAGATCTAACTTGAATAGTCTGAATATTTCCAGTAAAGTTAGATCTGAAATTTCCGTTTCTGGTTTTGATGAATCGGTCAAAATAGAGATGCTATTAGGGCTTCGACTGGTATGGAAAAGGTTGTGGAACAAAGCTGTTCGAATGGGGATAAGCATGTCTGGAATAAGATACAAAAGGTTTTCTCTGATCCTCACGGTTCTTTGACAAGTGATCTGGTGTTCCTTTTCTCAGATGCTTCATGGATTGGGCCGAATTTTCCTTCTGGGCTTAGTGTTGTGGCCAGATCTGTTTCAGGCCAAGTAATTGGAGGAAAATCTGAGCTTTCTTTTGCTCCTTCGGCTGAGACAGCTGAATGCAAGGCCCTTGATCTGTCTATTCGTTTAGCTTAAAGCCTTAATCTTTCAAATGTTTTGTTCATGATGAACTGTAGCTAGGGGTGGGCACGGATCGGTTTGGTTCGGTTTTTCCTAAAACCAAACCAAACCATAATTTACGGTTTGGTTTTTTTTCCATCCCAAACCAAACCATTAAGTAACGGTTTGGTTCGGATTATAATTTTTTAAACCATTAAATAACGGTTTGGTTCGGTTTGGATTACGGTTTAAATCAAAATTCTAACTAAAAATCTTTCTTGTTCTAGTTTTTTTACATTTGTATAGATTCTTAAATATTTATATCAATTTACAAAGTTGATATTATAAACCATGATAAAATAATTTATAAATTCATCATACTTCTAATCTATAGTTCTCTATAAATCAATTATCCACCAACAAAATACATTCACTAACCAATACATAGTAAGTCATAATTTATGATTTTTAATATAACCATCATGTCAATTATCTAACAATAATTTAGCTAAAATAAAAAATCATCTATCAACAAAATTCATCACTGGATAAAATGACCAACTGACAAAATATATTAAACAATTAATACATAATGAAAATTTATAACTAAATAAATAAATTTCATACTTTACAAAGTTAAAAGCTATTAAAAAAAATAATAGTTCATCATAAAAAAAAAAATTACATATCATGAGCTTAAAAAAAAATAAAAAAGAACAAGTTGATTTAATTAATATTTACCAAATAATAAATATACAATGAAATCATATAAACATATAGTAAAATATTATTATATTTTTTTAAAACGGTTTGGTTCGGTTTTACGGATTGGTTTGGTTTACCTTCCAAACCAAACCATAAATTTACGGATTGGTTCGGATTTGAAAATTTTCAAACCAAACCATGAAAAAAACCATATTTTCGGTTTGGATTGGTTCGGTTACGGATTGGTTTGGTTCGGTCGGTTTTTTTGCCCACCCCTAACTGTAGCAACTTATATCAGGCTTGTTCTGGAGCAGTTGATTGTCTTCACTGGAGTTCTAAACCTTTTTTTGATCTTATTCGGCTTTCTTTATCTTTGCTTAGTCATTGCCATTTTAGTTTCAAGCTTGTTAAACGTTCAGCAAATGGTGCTGCAAATTGGGTAGCTTCTTTTTTTAGGAGGAGAATGTGTTCTTATGATTAGTGGATTTCCACCCCATTCGTCCTCCAAAAGCTACTTGATAGAGATTTTACGTTTTTTCCGGATCTTTTGATTGACTCGGAAGTTATCTTTGTACGAGACCATGGTTGATTTTTAATAATATTGTCTCGTTTGTTTGGCCAAAAAAAAAAAAAAAAGCTAAAGTCTATTAAAGATTCATAAGTTTAAGCTTGGCTTCTTAGATCCGTTTAACTAAATAAGTATGAACTTGGCTCGTTTTTACATATATATTAATATATTATATTAAGCGGACTTGTTTGCTGACTTGAGAAGTTCAAACTCAGCTCGTTTAGCTAAACGAGCTTAAGTTTGAACTCGAACTCGAAATCGTATCGTTTGGCTAAAAAAGCTTAATCGAGCTTGAGTAGCTTATTAATAGCTCATTTACAACTCTAATGAGAGAGCTAATTGTGTGAGTAAGAGAGCAAAAATAGTAATCAAAAGTTTGATTAAGTATTAATTTTATTATTTTAAAGTTTAAATATCAAATTAAATTTTCTTGCAAAACATATATACCAAATTTGATTTATCCAATATAATTCTACCGCGTGTATGAGGATTTTATATTAAAAAACGATCATAATTTGAAGAAACGAAATGACCAAAATACTAAAGAGAAGTTGGGCCAAAAAAAAAAAAATAATAATAATACTAAAGAGAAGAACAAAATAGAAGGGAGACTCAGATTTAAACATAAAAGCAATCGGTTACACTAAGGTTGCGTTGGATTATCTGCAATTTATGGGACAGGACTGGATAAACTTTTGTTCATTGTTTGATTTTTTTCAAGAGTAAGGGGATAGAAAAAGACGAAAAGATATTTGTTATTTCATGTTTTAATAAATAAGAATTTGATATATGTTATAAAATGATAATTATTATTTATATTATTTTATAATTTTTTTATTATTTTTACATATATTAAATATTTATTTGTTTGAACACGAATAAGATAATGATGAGGTAACAAATTCGTATCCGGAAAAAACAATCCCAGAGCACAGGATGAACTTCAAAATAAATATTCCATATATCCCACCGTACAAAAATAAAAAGCACAGGGACAAAATGACTTCGCTCTTCAAAATTATAAAAATATACCTATTAAAATTAACGTCTCTTTCTTCTGTTTCCTCTTTCCCTCGTTCAGTCGGCTTCCGTCCACTTCGTTCAGTCTGCATTCACTTATTTGAAGCCCTAGCTTAACTTGCTCAAGTGACTCTCTCTCTCTCTCTCTCTGGCCTCTGGTCATCTTTTAGCTTCCAGTCATCTCTTTGTTTTGTTTTCTGGCGGGTCTAAACCCTAATATCTTCTACTATGCCGTTTTGTTCCACTTAAAGCCCTAGCTGAGGTGAGTCCCTCTTGCCACTCCATTGGTTGTGAATGATGCATCTGTATTTAGCTTGCGCATATCTTGAATTGTATCGTTTAACTTTTGTTAATTTGTTTAGTTTATGTATGATTTATTTGAGTTGGGCTTGTTTATATTTGGATTTTTTTTAGTGAATTTCAACTTGATATTAGTCCTTACAATGTTGGATTCCTAGCTTAACACTCATTTATGTGAGATATTTTTCTATTGGATTTATGCTTATAGACATCACTTGGTTTTCAAATATGTGTTTGACATTAAATTATTCTAACTTGCTATCATGGCAGTTCAAATATATTTTTGGTTAAACAATAATGTATTAAGAGGATTTATGCTCATGGCAGTTGCTACTGAAAAGTATACTTGATAGTTAGTTTTATGACTGCAATTCTTGGACGTTGTGGAGTTGTATTGGCTTATAGGGGCTGCTGTTACCAAAATTTAGGAATCGGGTTGATGTTGTTGGTGCCGAGGGTTGTCTGTACTTTAGGGGTGTTGGGTTTTCATTGATGTCGTTAGAAAACAAAAACAACATGATATTTATGAATAAGAATTGGAGTCCTGGTCAGTTATGTAGGGTTATATCTAATTGAGGTTTCTTTTTGTTTCTTGGTTCTGTTTTTTTGAGGCCAAGTGATGGATTCGCCGTTTATTGAAACAGAGTGCGTCTACTATCAGTTATGTGTAGATATCTGTTTTAATGAAAAAGAGCTAGTGCCTTTTGTGTTCTATGATGCATTAAGCTTTTATTGAAACAGAGTGTGTCTACTGTGAGTCCTTTTATTGTCCCTGCGTTCACAAACAAACGTGCCAGTTCATGTTTATGGCGAATTAAAATATATAAACTGGATCCAGTGGGTCCAAAAGAAAAATGATACTTGGTTGACATGACAAGATCAAACTTGAACTAAACTTGGAATAATGGGCAAGAGAAAACTCACGATGCTTTAAATCTTCTGATTTATCTTTTTAGTTTGACTAGAGATCTAACTAAATAGACCAAATTAATTTAAATAGTTAGGAGGAGGTCATGTGTATGTCCGTTGCATCCACCTTAACTATGGACATAGATCGTTTTTGTCATTGGATGTTGCTATGATTACCACAGATGATCATCTATAAACAAATTAAACAAATTTTTAAATCCTCATATTTGTCATTGGACCTGATCTTGGTCCTTTGAGGAACCTTTCGTCAAGTTTCTCACTTGTTCAAAATTTCCTATGAAAAAACACTGCCTGGGTCAATATTGACCAATTCTTTTGCAGGGACATCCTTTGAAGGGAAAGAATGTTAATGCTGGTAAATCATGGACAAAAAACATGTAGGTGCTGCACTTTATAACAGGGCATCATCACTAGAGACTGGTTAGTTTATCTCAACAGATAATTTGTTCTATCTGAATATCTGTTTGAAAATATATAGCATATAATCTGCATGTCGAATGTGTAGATCGTGAATATGTTCAAATGGGAAGAAAAGCTCAATTATGTCTGGTCGATGAAGTGCCATTTTGCCTCCACTTGTTATATACTGGAAGTGTATTACAAGAAAGCTATGCATTATATTCTAAATCTGGTCTTGTGATGATCAAAGCAATTTTCCAAGTATCAGCTTCATGTTATGAACAAAACTTGTATTTAAATGTTGCTTTCACTCACTAAAATTTAATGGCATCTCTTGGTGTATTTGTCTTCAATTTATGTAGTTTCAAAGTGTTGGTGTCAACCGAATTTACTCGGATGAACGGAGTTTCTGTTTTGATTAATGTGGTTTCATAGGAATTGGACATAGCTTTCTATTCTGGCCAATCACATATTAAAGACCAATGTACACGTGATGTGTAGTACCTATTTTATCTTTTTTCCCACTAATGGGGATAACAAAGTTTAAAACATATTTGATAATACTTAATTGTTGCCACTGGACTACGTTGCCTGTTTGTGCAGATCTCTATCCATGTATTTATTTCTTGCACACTACCTCATGAGTTATTAGTTAAACTAGATATTTATGGCACTAAGCAAGTGGTGGTAGATGGTCATGTAGAAGGAGATATATTAACTAAAAAGAAAACACTAGGCACTCAATAGTTTTGGCAGGGGCCACGATGTCATACGGACTAAAATGTGAAAGCTCATTTTGGTTTTGCAGTATTGATCTTTTCTAATTTAGTTATTGCCTGTACTTATGCTACATGTGTTAAAGGTTTAAGGGGCTGTTACAGATTCAAACTTTACTGATGGGTCTGTTAAAGGATCAAACTTTGCTGCAGAATCTGTTGATAGCATTGAAAGCATAAGTGGGTCTTTGTATATTTGAGTCTGGATTAAATTTGAGCCTTTTTTCTGTTTTGAGGTGTTGCAGTTTGTAATGTGTAGTTTCATCTATTTGTTTTTGGTTTGCAAGGTTTGTGAGAGCTTTTTCTGACATAAATTTTTTTTGCTTGGTCCAGGTTTCAATCTAAATTTGAGCTTTCTGATGTTTGGAGTCGTTTCTTCTTGGATATTGTTTCTAATGTTATGTGCTTTTGATTTATGATATTGTGAACATTGGTTTCATGCTATTGGTTGTGTTCTTTTGCATTCAGGTTTTTTTAGAGTTTAGTGGTTTAGATGTCTGTTTTGATTTAATTTTGGGATTTCTCTTGTGTTTCTGCTGCTTCTATGTTGATTCTCTTGACCAACAATCCAATGTGTTTTATTGGGAATTCTGTGAAGATTTAGAAATTTCTGTGAAGATGTCACAAAGTTATAAAGTTTGATAATTTATTTGCTCTGATTTTTGTCGTTTTCATTTTGGTAATATGTAGAATTTATTGATTTATGGATTGTAGGTGCTAATGTCAATATTGCTTTTCAGTTTCAGAGCATTACATTTTGTATCAAAATTCTGCTTTGATTTGTTAGCTTTCAATCTTAATGGTCATTCAATGAATTTTAAAGAAACGATTGTGGTGACTTCTGTTGAAATAACTGGTGCCACTGCTTTTGAAGTTTCTGGTATCATCACCCTTTCTTGTTTTAATTTGCTAGAATTATGATTATTAATTAGTCAAATCTGGGTGATAATTTTAGCTGTGCTTGGTGATAAACTCTACAAGATCATCATGTTGTGGTTCAAAGGAGTACCCTGTTTATTGATATTCATTATTTATTTTGAACTTATTCACTAATTATGTCGCCAGTCATGTTATTACTTGTTCTTATTGATATTATAGGGAAAATGCCCTTTATTTTCTTCTAATAAGGAGCTAATAATCTACTCATATTTTTATTGCTTTATGGATGTTGTTGATAAGAGGGTTCAGTATGAATTAATAATTATGCTATCAAAGATCTCATAACCCATCAATTTGAATTAGCTTTCTTTTTTTGTGGAATTTGATCATCTGGGTCATGTTATTTTGTGTTTTTAGCAAATGGGTTGGAGGTATAAAGCTGGTTTGTTCCTTATAGGCACAATTGTGTTGAGATTCTTGTAAGGAGATTGCTTGTTGTGAACTGACTATATGCATTGATTAATAGGACTTTATTTGGAGTATGTCCAGATAATTAGACAGTGAGATTGATGAGGATGTTTTGATCAGGTAATTATGGGTATTGGCTATTGCTTTAAAAATCTACACTATATGTAAATGGGTCCACATTTTTCCTCATCTTTGTATTGAGATGGGATTTTCTGGCAATTGGAATGGGTGTTGTTTATTATTGCTTGTTGTTTGTTCTTTTATTCATGACTATCTAGGGGATACAATGTCTTAAAATATTGACACGACTGGGTGATTTGAATTTGCTTTGTCTAGTTTGATAGTTTGATATACTTGCTACTTGTAGGAAGTCCTTTATATATATGTGTGTGTGTTTGTGTGTGTGTGTGATCCCAAATGCTGAACATCAATACAAATATCATTAGGTAGAGATAATAAATGAAATTCTTATAATGGTGCATTGTTTCAAACGTTTAATTACAGAAGGTTCTTGGTTTAGCAAATATAAGTCTATAAATAACATAACACAAAGCACTAATGATGTAAACAACGTCAGTGATGTTTTCTAGGATTTCTTGTTTGCTTCTTTTGTTGAGAATGGTAGTTAATCCTATATCGAATGGTGGTTTTGCTTTTACTTCACTTCCATGTCAATTTCCTTGGGAGTACCTTCTACGTATCCCTTGAATATGACCTGTTTATTTTCTACTCCATTTGTTGCATCAGGATCTATGTCCCTATCCTCCTAGAAAATAAATCCTAGGATGTCTGGCAAGTGACAAGTTGATAAATGGTGGTGAAATTCCTATTAGGGAAGATGTTATCAATACAATTAGAAGTAGAGGCTAGTGTGGTCATTACTTGTACTTTTTTGGCTATTGTAAAATTTAATATGACTTTAAAATTAAAGCTTATATGTATTGCTATTGTGATGATTATTTTAGTTGTGTTATTATCTTTTTTATTCTTGTATTTTGATATAACTAGTATAGGTTAATTGGAAGTTTGTTGAATGACAATGAATTAGAAAAACTTCAATAACAATTGGATATTGATTTAAGTATAATTAAAGTAAAGGAATATTATTTTTGATAATTTACTATTAATTTAATAATTAATGTTGTTCAATATTATATTCACTGCTAATGTAATAATTAATAAAGATCTAAATATAATTAAATTGTTATGTAATTAATTTGCTTAATATTGATAGTTTTAATTTAATTAATTTTATAATTATTAAACATTTAGCTAATTAATCTACTATATGAATATTTAATATTTTAATTATGTAGCACATTTTTGAAAAAAATTAATTTAATTGTGGATTTTTATTTAATATAATATGTAACTACTTTAATTGTATATATAGATTAATCTTGGGTTAACTACAAAAACATGACCCGTGTTTTGATCAATTTGCAAATACATGACTTGTGTTATTTTTTTGACAAATAGATGATCTGAGTTATATACAAAAGTTGAGTTATAAATTACTATTAGAGGGATATGTGTTAAAGTTTTATTGGTCTAAGAAAAAATTAATTTTAATAAAAAATATTACTAAATAAAATTAATTAAAAAATATTTTTTTTTTGAAAATGGAAAATTGAAAAAAATGTAAATTAATTTTTATAACCAATAAAATATTGATATTTGTCATTTTAAAATTATTAAATAATATTGACTTTTGTATGAAACTTAGATGACTTATTTTTAAAAAAAAAAAAAAATAGGTAATGTGTTTGCAAATTGGTCAAAACATAGGTCGTGTTTTTATAATTAGCCCATTAATTTTTTATATATTTTTTTTAAATATAATAAAATTAATTAAGTCAATATATTACAATACAATGGCATAATGGTCTAAAGATAATGTCCTGTCTATCGTGTCTTATACTAAATACTGGACAGGACAAAAATCTTTGTCTAGTACCATACAATCCAAATGAGGTACAAGAGAATTGTTTTGTTCAGTTCCTTTTGTACTATACTATTCGGTTCCTATTGTCCTGTCTAATCCGTGCAACAAAATGCTATCTAAGAGTCACATCTTTAGCTTCAGATAACCATGAGAAAACCCTAACTAGTAACTTTGCTTTTTCAGCTTAGTTGATCCCTCAAAGTTCTTTGACTTTTAAACCATATCAGAACACAACCATCTGAAGGGTAATTTCCTCTACATTAACTTTACATTGTTTTTAAAGTTTCAAGTTCTCTTATTGCTTGTTTTGTTTAACTGCTTATAACGCTCATATTGTTTTATATTTTCCTTCCCTTGAGTTGGGTTTGTTAGATTTGCACAAGTAAAACTATATATAACGAGAGAGGAGAGAATATATAAAAATTATGTTTGTTCAGTGGAAAATGTTTCCCTGTTTTTTTCCTTTTTTTCCATCATTTTTTTATTATTTTTTTTAATAAATACAATTTTACATCGAGTTACTACCGGATCAAAAATATTCCCAATAGCAAAATAGCCAACTTGAAGGTCGAGTTTAACCCAATTAGTAAGATATTTAGCGGCCATTACTAGTTGTTTTAGTATGTTTTTAAGAAGAGGAAAGCAATCTCCATTTTCCTTTTTGGTAGTTACTACCAAGGATATCCACTATGTGCTTCTCACACCATCACTTGTTAGTCTTATTCGCATAATATTTGACAAGTGTTAAAAGTAAATACAAAAAGCTGTTTGATAAACAATTTCCTTTGACAAATGCACTCTTGTTGTCGTTGCAAGAAATTTTTCTCTTGATTAGCAATTATAAGATCATTCATAGTTACTATAGTGTTTTGTACAAGACCAATCTTTTCT
Organism: Combretum micranthum; assembly: GCA_024138025.1. Taxonomy (NCBI): domain Eukaryota; kingdom Viridiplantae; phylum Streptophyta; class Magnoliopsida; order Myrtales; family Combretaceae; genus Combretum; species Combretum micranthum. The sequence continues at coordinate 231,953 of JAMXBD010001345.1, forward strand.
TTAGGGAAAAATAAATAAATAAATAAATTTTATGATGTTGCAGGAGTTGATTACTGTTATGAGGAAAGCTAAGCGTGCAAAGAGGAATCGAAATAGCAATTTGAAGAGCTGCAAAAGGTTAAGTGATTTACCTGAAGAAGTCCTTCAACACATCCTAAATAGGCTTCCTACTAAAGATGTTGTCAAAATGAGCATATTGTCAAAAAAGTTAAGAGGAATTATGCATGGCTGTTGGTGTTCTAAGGATTAGCGAAAAGAAATTTAAGAAAAGGTCTCTCTTTATAGAATTTGTTCATAGAACACTTGACCCTCTGTCTGGTCGTCAATCTTCCCAAAACCAAAAGTGTTTCATCTATCTTGTGATGTGTTGTCCGATGCATCTCATGTCAATTGTTGGATTTCTACTGTAATAAGTTGCAATATTGAGGTGCTTTATTTGTCCCTTCGGCATTTAAATTCAGAGTATAGGTTGCCTCGCTGCCTATTTGACTCTCGTTCACTCACAACATTCCATTTGGATATGCCATTTATTCTTATCCTTCCTTCATCTATTAGTTTCCCAAGTCTCAAAATTTTAAAGCTTGTTCGTGTTACATTTGTCAATGCTGATTCAATCCAGAAGTTATTATCAAGCCCTGCACTTGCGGAGCTGTCTATTTTTAGATGTTTCTGGACATGCTCAGTTAGCATTCGTGTTCCTATACTGGAGAAGTTGTCAATTGATGAATCTGATTCTAGCTTGGGTGAAATACAGGACTGGGATATGAAGATCTTTTGTGGCAAACTCAAGTCTTTTTACTATAAGGGTGACTTGCTACAGGCTATGTTTCACATTGGCTGTTCATCATCACTAATAAATGTGATGATCGACTACCATTGTTTTGATACTGCTGAGCTTAGTTGCAAGCGCTTGATTACAATGTTAAGGGGACTCACACAAGTAAAAGACCTATCTTTGTCGGGTGAATGCCTAGATGTATGATTCCTTCTCCATGAAGATGCTTGATTTCTTACCTTGGTTATTCAGTTAGTCAGCTTATTCATATTTTGTCCTGCTTTATTTTAGGCTTTGGATTACGATGACTCGAATCTTGTTGGCCTTCCAAGGTTTAGCAATCTTACCAAATTAAAGTTGGATGGAGGCTATATGTGTTATGATTGGAGACCCTTTGTACATCTGCTCTCAAAGCTTCCACGTCTCACGATTCTGGAACTTGCAGATGTTTCTATTCCAGAAGTATATGAGGTATATGTTTTTCCTTCTACTCTGTTGCTTTGTTATTGCAGTGCTAAATAGTTTACTCTAACTCTGTTTTGAATTGTTCTTACCAGGATCTTGATCAACCTGTAGATTTTGATGAACCTACAGATTCTGATGAACCTATATATTTTGACTTCAATAAGCTAATATTGGATCCTATACCTCCATGCTTTCGATCACACCTCAAGATAATCACTATCTCTGATAATTGTGTCCCTCCAATTGGAGCATTGCTCAAGGCTAGTGAAGTTCTAGAGACAATGATAATCCGAACTCGTTCAAGTGAGAATGTAGAGAAAGATATTCAGCAGTTGCAAAGCTTCCGAAGGGATCTCTACATCATAGAACTCACTTCTGAGGATTAATCCCTTACCAGACACGATATATAGTAACAACGTCTGCATATTCTTATATGGTCCCTAAGAGTGAGCTTTTTTGGTGATGCTATGTTATGATATCAATATAATGTACTCCTCTTTCTCTGTTCTTGTTCTTCTTTTGATTTCATTGTTTTCGCTATTAACCGTGGCTAATGCATGGATTGATTTAACTATTCACTCGATCCTGTGATATTGGTGAAATTATTAGAATGTTATAGAATGCTAATCTTCATACCTGGATGAACACGAAATGGACATTCAGGAACTTGCAATTTTAGTAAATTTGACTCTCAGGCTGAACGAACAATTTGCTTCCGACGAGCCGGATGGAATGAACATTATGGGCATTAGAAATTTAGAACCCATAGATTTTCAATTGAAAACTTAAGATATTATAGTTCTATGTGGGGAAAATGGAATTGAAATAGGAAGAAAGAGTGTTCTTCCTTTTGAATGTTTTATTATAATGATAATAGATTTTAATATGATTGTAAGATTATGATGATGGATTTGTTGGATTATAGTGTTTATGATTTACTTTGACCTTGTGTTTAGATGTTATCGTTGATTGTTTATTTGTGTTGCTTGATCATGGACTTTTCACCTTAAAGAGATTTGAGATTTTTAAATAAGGACCTTATGTTCTGAGCCTAATTCCAATTGGACTAGCTGTCAATTTGTTATGGCGGTTTATATATGCTATAGATTAAACATGCTATTGTTGTAAATTTGGTTAAATCTGAATAATCATTTTCATCATCAAAATTAGACCATGTTCATTAAAATTTGTGATTTTTTCTAGGGGAGTTCGTTCGATGTTTGTTTTATGTTTGGATATTCATTGAATGAAATGAAACAAAATGTGTATAAGATGGGTTTATCAAAATTCCCTTATGGTTAAGATGCAGTGATGGATAAGGAATGGAATTACAATTTTGGGTCTCATTTCCATTACTGCTTTTGGATTCAATTTAGAAAGTTGGAATTGTAATTCTTGAAATAATTGATTTTGAATTTAAGGTGGAATCACATTTCTCTTTTAAAAAACAAAATCGTAATTTCATTCTGTTTCTTTTGATAAATATATAGTGTTATATATATATATATATATATATATATTCTGACTAAATAACCCCATTAATAAAATAAGCTTCAGACATATCTAAATCTACCTATCTCCTTTCATTTATCCTGTGATGGTTAGGTAGAGAAAAAAAAAAAAAAAAGAAATAATAAAACAACACACACATAACAACTGTTAGGGGTATGCTAATTGAATGTTTAGGATAACCGAATCGAAACCAAAAAACCAATTCGAAAAAAAATGGATAATTTGTTTAGGATTGGAGTTTTTAATTTTTTTGGTTTTCGATTTTGGTTTATAGAATAAAAAACTAATGGTTTCGGTTAATTATTCGTATTTATATATATATATATATATTATAACATACTTATATAAATTATTTTGTCAAAAATATAAATAGTTTGATATTATAACTTATTGGGCGTACTTGTATTGATTGTGCAAAATTTGCAATTAAATAGTTAAGATGACACATGAGCTAGCAATAATTGAATTCTTAACATGTTAATTTGTGAACAGTTAGAACAAGAAAAGTTAAAATGTTAAAAATTTATATGTATCTCTTTAGATTCCATATATATATATGTATATAATTTAGCTTATAATAATTATATACATTTGAAAATTTTTGGAAGACGGGCTCTACAATAATTGTCTTTATGCTAATGCCAAACAGAATCAGTTCCCTGATGATCTGGAATGTCGTGTCCATGCAAAATTTATCACGAAAGAATTTCCATAGAGTAATTAAACCTTGATAATAAGGTTTTTACCGACAAATTAAATAATGCCATTTGAAAAACATATTTTACCTCTATGGCTTATTAAAATAAGTCATTATGTTAAATGGTTAAAAACAATTTAAATTGTCGGATATAAGGTAAAAACTAATTCACCTTCAAGGATTATTAGAATAAGCCATTATATAAATAGTCAGACATAATTCAATCATAGTTAACTGTAAATTTTGCATAACCAATATGTTAAATGGTTAAAAACTGAAAACGGAAAAAAAAAATTAAAATAAAAAGGGTTAACTATTAAGGTGAACTGTTTATAATGTATCGATTTAGAATCGGGATATTAAAAAATCAATCTTTACGATTAGATTTAAAAAATAGGATCACGGACCGATTAATCAAACCGTAAACACCACTAATCACCGTTTGGCTTGAGAAACATACAACCCAGAACGTGAACCGCAGCGAAAAAGGAAAAATGTAAAAAGGGATGGCAAGAATTGTGTGTGTGTGTGTAACATTATGTTACATATGTTTATTTATATGTAAATGTTACTTATAATTTTGTAACAGATTACATAAATGTTATATATGAATCCATACCATATGTTGGTTATATATACAATATAGGCTGCATATATATATAATTTTTACTTAAATAATATTAATATAATATAAATTATATATTTGCAGTACATGTTATAAATATATAACAAATATAAGTTATCCAGAAATATTAAATATATACTTATATCATATAAATTTTTAATATTAATGTTATATATATTTGTAACAGAAATATAGATTATATATATGTTATGTACGTATATATATCACATTTGTATAGATAATATGTTTATCATATATAAATATATATATCTATTATTATAAAGTCAAAACTTTTGATTTTTGGTGCCCACAAGAAATTTTTTATTACTCTTAAATAACAAATTCAACCACACCTAATTATAACAAAGTATTGTAAATAAATGATTTATAAAAGGACTATTTTGACTATATAAATGTCTTCTCTCTCACTCCTATAACGTGTTAACATTTTTCTTTAACTGTCCAGTCCCATTCATTCGTCACCTTTAATTTTGGTAACTGCCTAAGCATCTACTTTTGATATTTGTAACCGTCACAAGTAATTTAAACGCGATTTTTTCACTTTTTATTAATCATGTTCTATAATGATCTTCAAATTTTTCTAGCAAAAAAAAAAAAAAAAAAAAAAAAAAACTTCAAATGTTTCCCTGGTCATGTACCTCAAATGCCAATACAAATGAAATAATAAATACAATATCTAACCCCTATGATCCTTGAACAAACATATAGTGTCATTTTCTTCAATTGGTTTTGCCCTTTTTTTGCCTTTTTTGCAAAAATTTATCTATACTTTTATTCATGCTAATTTTTGAAATGGTAAACTATGTTAACAACACATGGATAAATGACTGTCATTTATCCATATGTAAAGTTGGCAAGTATGATGGTAAAAGGGTAATAAAAGAAATGATACTTACTCTTTTATCTTCCTTGCTTCATTTTCCAAGTGTGGAGTCTTTTTTTTTTTTTTGGTCTATTTTCCATTCAATTTATCAAATACTTCATTATGTACATATTACATGGATGTAATAAATAATGATTTTTCTATGGTCAAGATTTCAAGATTTTAAAGGAAGAGATCCAGTTTATCAAAGCAAGTTTGGATGTTGTCTAACGGGTAATGAAGGTTGAAGATGACATTCTATATCAAATGAAAGATTTATTATATTATAATTTGCTAAAAACAATGCAAAAAGAGAATTCTTCAATCTAAGGTATATTTGTCTTTTAAGAAATACTATTGTTTACAATTTGGCTTAAATTTTAATTGGTTAAGAGAGAAAATTCAATGTTATTGATATGATTTTAGGAGGATTATCTATTATTGTTGTCATCAAGTTCTATGTGTGGTTCTCTTTCCATTACTTTTAATTACTTCTCTATATTATTTTGTGGTTGAATTATTATCAACCAAAGATTACGAAATTTCAAATTTGTTCATATCTAAGTAATAAAATTATACTTCATATCAATCTTCTCATAAGGAATTTCTAGACGATTAACTTTTTTCTTAATAGAATATATGTAATTTCCTTTTTCATATCAAATGTGATATTATAGAGTCAATGTAATTAATGAAAAGTAAAATTTATTTTTTTTATCATTTTCATACAATCTACTTTTTAAATCTTAAAGATTCAAAAAAAAAAAAAAAAAAGTCCATCAAGCATCTTCTTTTTTCCTTTACTTCACTTATACATAAACATATTGGAAAATATATAAAAGGTAATGTAAACCTGGCTTTTAGTATAGCTTTTAGTCGAAAACCCTAAACCGGAAGTTTAACCGGAAACCCTAAGACACTAAAACCCTTAAGGAAATACTAGTAGTTTAGATCCGGCAACACCGTGTTCTTAAACCAAGACGTCGAAATATAAGTAAATGGTTTAGTAAGGTCCGTAATAATTTAAGGATTCTTAAAAATATCAGATTGGAAAGTTTTCGGCCTATTCCGGACCCGATCGGACACAGACTTCGAAAAACGTGTCCCGAGGCCCGGAGTACCAAAAATAAACCGTTAATACCGTTAGAATCGTAATTTCATAAGATTTCCAAAAATATCAATTTCATAATTTTTCGGTAACTAAAAACATCTGATATAGCGATTTCATTCGTATTTTGTTTACTACCGGTAATTAATTTGTCTTCTACACTATTCAAGGTACACTAGGACACTATTCTACACTATTCACTCTCTCTACTTTATTTCTAATCACTCTTACAAATGACACAATTCACACTATTCATGTTTTCTTTCCCCATAAAAATCTACTCATACCTTTCTTACAAAATATCACTTCTTCTTACACAAAATTAATAAAATTTGTACAAACTCACCCTCCCTATCACATCTATTTTATTTTATTTTTCTTTTATTTAATTCACTCTTAATTCCTTCACAAAACTCTATAAATAGCACCTCCCCTCTTCTCATTTCTTCACACCATTCCAAAGTAAAGGATTTATGCCAAAATCCTCTCCAAAAAAACTCCTCTCTAAACTCTTGCAAGAACTCATTTCTTGTAAGAAGAAACTCTCTTCTTTTATTACCAAAATAATTTTCCTTTCAAGCTTCATCACCAATTACTACCAAAAGCCTTCAAGGAAAATAATCTTTCTTTCTTCTTACCCATTTAGGTAATGAAGAACTTCTATTCTATTTTTTTTTTTCATGTCAAGTAACCTTATATGGTTTTAATGTTGTTTCTTAGGTTGAAAAACTAAAGAAAACCACATTAAGATCATGTTTGGTTCTTGTTCATGGAACTACTTTCATGTTTATATATATTTTGTCATTTATTACTTGCTTTATACTTTAATCTTGTTATTTATTTACTTTATGCAATTTATTTACTTGCTTTCCCAGTAATTTAAGACTAGTCTTTCTAGTCTTAGACTTGTCCTCATCAAGTCAAAACAACTTCTTGTTATTTATGTTTTGGGACGGAATTTATTCTTTGTCCTGGGAGCTTAGATCTCCCAATACTTGATATATATATATATATATATATGTATATTATTATATGTTCTTATTCATATCTCTTTTATGTTGTTTATTTGTTTATGCTCATAAACTAGAATGATTCATGGGTAAAATGTTATAATAACCAATGGTAACCAAACTTATGAAACAAATTTTGAAAATAAATAGTTAGCTACAAATAAAAAGGAAGTTCTTAGAAAAACCAAAGGAAAGGATTTTTACTCATCAAAAGTTATTAAAGGAGTTGTTTTTCCACAAAGGAGTTTGAGAAACTAGTTTTGACAAAAGCAACAATTTTCTAGTTTACAAAAAAAAAAAAAAAAACCGTGGCATTTCAAAGAAAAGAGTTTTCAAAAAGTTTTTCAAAATAAAAGATTTGGTAAAACAAGTATATTTTCAAAAACAAAACCAAAGAGATCTTACAAAGATATTTAATAAAGTTAAAGGAACTCAACTCACATTTTCAAACAAAAAGGTTTTATCTCAACAAAAAAAAAAATTAGGCAAAATGAAAATGAAGATTTTTGTCTTGAGAACAATAGAATAGGTTGATCTTTACAAAAACTTTTCTCAAGAAAAATCATTCAAGAAATTTACCAACTCTTTTGGAAAGAAGCAAAACAAGTTTTTAACTCAAGAATCCACTTTCAAAACCATAAGTTAAAAATAATGAAAGTGATTTTTGGAAATCAAATCTTGAACAAAGAAAAACCATAAGATAGATGTAAAGAGAAAAGTCTTTTAAATGATATAAAACCAAAAAGACCATTTCTCAAAAATTAAGAATAAAACTATGTTTTCCAAAACTTCTAAAAATATGATCAAGACCATAATGAAATAAATAATTGTCATCCATGAATCATACTTAATGAATGAGTTATATGATTATCTAAAAGAATTTCTCAAAGTATATTGATAGCTAAGTATCTATCAAAGCTTTTTGATAAAGTATGAATTAGAATTGATTTTGTTTTGAAGAAGAAATTTCGTGCAGACCTGCTGCACCCTTCTTTTCGCCACCTTTTTGACCTTGTTTGATGAATATAACCTTAGAAATAGATAGCTCTCGTCGAATAGGTATAAATCGGTATATTATATGCGAAATTCCGAGTTAAAATGACCAAGTTATGGCTATTTTAAGTTGGAATTTCCTTCTAGGCGGAAATTGACGAACTTAGTAAAATAGAGTCACATAGTTACGATTCGACTACACAAAAATACTCATTACGGGTATTCCTTTTCTTAGGTGACTTCGGTGGAGGTATCGACCTACCGGAAGACTACTACGATTAGTAGTTGTGAGCCATGGCCAAGTGAGTATTCTCTCTTTAATTACATACTTATGCTTGTGCTTGTAATTGTTAGTAGCATTAGAATTAGGTCAAGATAAAAACTATGTTTGCCTATGGAATTTCTTCCTTGAATGAATGATAAGAATATCGAAATGGGAAGTGCTTAAGATATTTGTATGATGTAGAATAAAATATGAGTGTCTGCAACCTCTATGATCACCTCTAAATTGCTTAAATCTATATGCCATGAATAAATAACTACAATAATCATGCATCCCACGTAGTGAGTCACATTGCATTTGTTATTTTGTCTTTGTGGGGAGAAGACATAATAGCATGGTTGGGAGGCCTGAAAAATTATCGAGGGCATAAAAAAACGCCTGGGGCATGGGAGTGCCTGAAATTATTGAATATTTAAAAAGTGCGGGAGACACTTTATTACTAACGGTGGGGTACCTGAATCACCATAAGAGAAAGAATTTGGATATTTTGGTCGCATGTCTATGGACCACCCAACCCCGAATGGAGGGCGTAAATCCATTCACATATGGCTACCGGAAAGTCATATGCTTGTTTGATCACTTGCTTGTGCATTTCATATGTTTGATAATGAACTTGTTTGTTAAAATTGTTGCTTAGTATATAATTTTTGAGGTGGAATCTCACTAAGCCCGTAAGCTTATACCCCTATAGCTTTTTGCTGCAGTATGATTACCTTTGGCTTGCCCGAGAGGCCATTTCACTCAAGTACTTACTTGGATCCCTAAGGAGCTTCTTTTGGAGAAGTCAGGACCTAGATTTAGGCATAGACTTCTATTTGAATCTCTTTAGATTATAAATTTGTAATGAGACCTTGAGGACTCAGATTTATTTATCGGGGGAATGCCCCTATGATCTTTTGTAATAGATATACTTTGATAATTTATGAAATGATTATGTTCTTATTGCTTATGAATGTCTTCTTGAACTATTTCGATTCAAAGTAAGGTTCCCTACTTTGTGAGAGTTAGCCTTGCACCCGGTATCTAAACTCATGTGATGACTAAGGTTGCCATACTTGAGTTTAAATGTTGAGTGCGGCGGACTGTTACGCTTAGGGTATCCTTTGGGGCGTGACAGGTAAGTTATTTATTAATTTCTAATTTAAACTTTTTGCCTGCACATGGTAAGTTCTAAAATAAAGCAAATATATACACACACGTAATATTGATATATTTTTATTCACTGAAAAAAATATTGTTATATTTCTCAACAACTTTAAAGTATTTTCTTTTCATATTTATAATTTTATTTTTACATAAATTATTATATAATAACTGCTTTACATATTCAAAATTTTTTAATTATGCACACACATAGCAGGTTTCTATCCACTAACATATATAAGAAAGAAAAAATAAAAACACGTAGACTAAGCAGCAATTATATATGTTTGATAAAGATGTATTTAAAAAAATATTTAACAAAATATATACATAAGGATATTTTTGTTAAACATATATAATAAAATCGAAGGGTTTTTGTCGTTATGATCATCATAAAAATTTATTTAGTCCTTGTAGTCTTTTACGTTATGAAATTTATAATGACGTCTGGTTTGCTAAAAATTCAAAATCATCGCATTATCAAAGAGATATGGATATTTTCCATAAGTTGAACGAAAAAATACATGATAAAATATTTATTCAAACGGAATATGTTTAATTAATTTGAAAAAATAATGAATAAAAATAAAAAGGAGACTAGGAATAATTCTTATGTTTAAATATAAAAGGGCAAAACAGATATTCTATGATCCGAAACGATTATGAGAGGATGAGTCCTATTATCTCAATAAATAATCCAAATCTTTTTTAACACTAACCAAACCCTAAAATTTTATACATTTTAATATTTTATATTTCATTTAATTTTTATACGTGTGTCGCAACCATCCATTTGAAAATATGCACCCATAAGATTACGTATTGCAGTAGCTTTATTGTTGACTTTTGTCACCAAATCGCCATAAAGAAACATTATATATCCGCTTAGTTGATCCCTCAAAGTTTAGCTTTTCATACCACAATCTATACGGTTCTTCTGCGTTAAGTTTTCTGACATTATTTTGTACTTTTTAAGATGTAGTCTTGTTGCCCTGGTTTTGTTTATTTACTTTCCACTGCTCATAATGCTAATTCATTAGGTTGGTAAATGGTAATAGTAGGTTTGAAGTACTTATATCAATTGAGAGAGAGAGGAATTGAAATGAAATTACCTTTAGGAAGGAAACATGAAAGATTTTTCCTTTTTGCTTTAACAGGATCTATATGAAGATTAGGGTTTCTTTTCAGTGAAAGTTGTTAATACACACACACATAGATATAAATAGTGTAATCCGAAGATAAAAGCTGGTGGAATCGGAAGGTGTTATATTTAATCAAATTACATTCTATGATGTTGCAGGAGTTGATTACCGTAATGAGGAAAGCTCATCGTTCAAAGACGAACCAAAGTAGCAATCCTAATAGTTGCAAAAGCTTGAGTGATTTACCTGATGAAGTCCTTCAACAAATCCTAAGACAGCTTCCCACTAAAGATGCTGTCAAAATGAGCATATTGTCAAAAAAGTTTGAGGAATTATGCACGGCTGTTGGTGTTCTAAGGATCAGTCAAAAGGAATTTAAGGAAAGGTCTCTCTTTATAGAATTCGTTGATAGAACACTTCACCCCTCGTTTGGTCGTCAATCTTCCACAAAAGTATTTCATCTATCATGTGATGTGTTGTCCGATGCATCTCGTGTCAATCGCTGGATTTCTGCTGTATTGAATGGCAACATTGAGGTGCTTTATTTGTCCCTCCAGCATTTCAATTCAGGGTATAGATGGCCTCGGCGCCTATTCAATTCTTGTTCGCTCACAATTTTCCAATTGGATATGCCATTTATTCTTATCCTTCCTATATCCATTAATTTGCCGAGTCTCAAAATCTTAAAGCTTGCTCGTGTTACTTTCATTGATGCTGATTTAACCCAGAAGTTATTATCAAGCCCTGCGCTTGAGGAGCTGTCTATTTGTAGATGTCTATGGACGTGCTCTATCACCATTTGTGCTTTTAAACTGGTGAGGTTGTCAATCGATGAATCCAATTCTGGCTGGAAAGAAACATACCACTGGGATATAAAGTTTTTTTGTAGCAAGCTCAAGTCTTTTTACTATAAGGGTGACCTGCTGCAGGCTTTGTTTGTTATTTACTCTTCGTCATCACTGATAAATGCTTCGATTGACTTCCATAATTTTTGTATTAGTGAGCTTAGTTGCGAGTGCCTAATTACAATCTTAAGGGGACTCACACAAGTAAAAGACCTGTCTTTGTCGGGTGATTGCCTAGAGGTACAATTCCCTCTCCGTGAAGATGCCTCATTTCTTACCTTGGTTATTTAGTTATTCAACTTATTCATATATTGTCCCACTTTGTTTTAGGCTTTGGATTATGATGACTCAAATCTTGATAGCCTTTCAAGGTTTAATAATCTTACCAAATTAAAGTTGGATGGAGTTTATATGTGTTATAACTGGAGACCCTTTACATATCTGCTCTCAAAGTTTCCTTGTCTTACGATTCTGGAGCTTGTAGATGTATATATTCCAGAGGTATATGTTTTTCCTTTGATGTTGTTGCTTTGTTATTGCTGCGCTAAATAGTTAAGACTAACTCCATGTCGAATTGTTCTTATTCAGGATTTTGATCAACCTATAGATTTTGAATTCAATCAGCTAATATTGGATCCTGTACCTCCATGCTTCCAATCACACCTCAAGATAATCATGATCACTGATAAATATGTACCGCCAATTGGAGCGTTGCTCAAGGCTAGTGAAGTTCTGGAGACAATGATAATCCGAACTCGTTCAATTGAGGATGTAGAGAAGGATATTCAGCAGTTGCAAAGCTTCCGAAGGGATCTGAACATTATAAAACTCACTTATGAGGATTAATCCTTTTACAGACAAGATATATAGTGACAACATCTGCATAACTTAGCTTTCTCTGTTCTTTCTATTGCTTTGTTTTTGCTGATGAACCGCAACTTACATTTGCTGCGCCTAATGCCAGGATTGATTCAGCTATTCACATGATGCTGTGATTTTGGTGAACCAATCAGAATGATTTTAGATATTAAAATGCCAATATTCCTAAAGCTTACTGTTCCTCTCATTTTGTTAATCTAGAATGCTGGGCCTCATACCTTTCAATTTTTAGCAAATTTGACTGTCAGACTGATTGACTAGTTGAACCGGATAGAATGAACGCTGTGGGCATTAGAACCCATGATAGATTTTCAATTGAAATCCCAATCCTCTTTTAGGATGTCGGGACCGGATCACATGGTTGTCCATATTGCATCTTGAGTAAATCCTCCACCACCTATCGCTTTCTTTTCGGATTTTCCTTTCTTTTCTTCTTCTTTTTTTTTTTTAAATATTTACATTTTGTAAAATTTTAAATATTATTTATTACCTTATTTTTTTTTGTAGAATATTCTTGTCAGATTTAGGAAAATTGGCTATTTAAAGGTGGTACTATCGAAATTGACCATGGATGTTTTTGTGCTTTTTTTTTCCCTCACCTCTAACTCTAAGGCTTCTACTTAAGGATGCAAACGAGCCAAGCCGAGCCGGCCTTTTGCAAGCTCGGGCTCGGCTCATTTATTTTTTAACGGGCTCGAGCCGAGTCGGTCTTTTAACGAGCGTGGAATATATAAACTCGGGCCCGAGCCGTTAAGCTTTTCCAAGCTCGAGCTCGACTCGTTTAGTTAAACGAGCCTTAATGAGCCGAGCTCGAGCTTGGGCTCGTTTCTTTAAACGAGCTTGATCTTGGCTCATTTAGCTTATAAAATTATTTTTTAATTATATTTATAATATTAAATTAATATAAATAATTATATATAATATTACATTAATATTATATAAAAAGAGCCCGTTCAAGAGCTTGGCTTGCAAGCTCTTAACGAGCCTATTCACGAGCTTTGTTCTCGAGCCCATAACGAGCCTGTTTACGAGCCAGCTCGCGAGCTTGAGGACAAGCTCAGGCTCGACTCGTTTAGCTAAACGAGCCTGAGATGGAGCTCGAGCTTGGCTCGTTTAGCTAAACGAATCGAGCCAAGCCAGGCCTGAAACGAGCCGAGCTCGAGTAACTCGAGAATTGCTCAGTTTGTTTGCAGCCCTACTTCTACTCCGCCACATCAACAAAAACTCTTTTCCTTTAAACTCTTTTCTTTAAGGATGACTTGACTTTATTCATAATGTTGAGAGATTTTAATGTTTTATTTTAAAATTTGCAAGAGCGGTTTGTTGGGCATGAGAAAAGCATCTATAGCTAAAATTTCCTATGACCAAATTTAATTAGCCAATTTTGTTCAGTCTAATACAAGTATTTATGTCTTAAATAAATATTAAAGTTAAATATGGTCTTAGTTATGACCATGCTCATTCCCAATTCTATTGGTTAAGACCTTTATGAGGAGCTTTTTGTAGACATGGGCACACTTGAAGAACCGAACCAAATCGAAACAAAAACTGCTGGTTCCGGGTCTTAAAAATGAAGAACCAAAATTGGAACTATCTTCTATGGTTTTGATTTTGAAACCATGGAACCACAAAACCACTTTTTTTTTTTAATTAAAACTTAAAGAAAATAAATTTTAGTTTTTAGTAAAATAAAATTTAAACTCAAATAATGAATTATTGAGTCTAAAAAGTGTTAAATTATTTAACTAAAATTTTTAAAAATTTGTTTAAACTACGTGTTTATTTAGAGTAAATTACGCAAGAAGGTTATAACATTTGATGATAAGTTCATTTTTTGTCACAACATTTTGAAAAGTTCAAAGGAGGTCAAAACATTTTGAATAGCGTCTTCTAAGAGTTCAAAGGAAGTCACAACATTTCAAAAAGCGTCTTCTGAGATTTAATTAAGTATTTCTCCTATTGCTCCATGTCAATAGAACCTTAAAAGAAAGATTTCTTGAATTTTAATTAAATATCTTCTTTTTGATACGTACTAATAATGACTTCAATTGATCTACTTCTTTAAATGTTGTGACCTAAAATGGATTTGCTCACCATACATTGTGACCTAAAATGAACTTACTCACTATACGTTGTGACTTCTGTTGAACTTTTCGAAATATTGTGACTTAAAATGAACTAATCCTCCAAACCTTGTAATCTTCTGGTGTAATTTACCCTATTTATTTATATACAAACACAATCGATATCAATTGTAATTAGCAATATAAAATTACAAAAATACTTTAGAGGATAAAAAGAAAATTACAATACATAAAATAATGTTATTAAGGAAATGAATTTTTCTTTTAGGAAAAGTTTATATAAACTAAATTATATATAATTTAAAATTATATTAATTTGTGTTGTTGATAATAACACATTAAATATTATAAATAGGAAATAAATTTTACTATTCATATGAAAAAGTGCAAACATTGATAATCATATATTTAATACAATTTATAAATTTTTTTCCTCTAATTTTTTTCCCAAAGAATGGCTAGGTTCATCGATTCTACTCGGTTCTAGGCCATTGAATCGCCTAGAAACTAGAAAATTGGTAGTTTCTTAGCTAGTTTTTGAACGGGCTAACCGATCTAGTTCACATTTTGGAACTACTAATGACGATTCCGATTTAGTTCCTAGTTCCAAACTGAACCATGCCTGTGTCTAGGTTTTTAGATTAAATCCTTATGCCACAAAATTTTAGATAAAGATGGTTTGCAAAATGCTTTTGCTATACTAAGAAGAAAATTGTCAAATAACTCTATTTTAAAATCTTAAATGTTGAACCATGTGGAAGTTACAATCTTATTTTGATGAGAAAATTATTGCATAAATACTCTATAACTTTGTTAAATTAGAAAACTTGTTTTTGAAATGTTTAGGCTTTGCTATGTTTGCGTTTTTGTTTTGTTCTTGTTGTTACTGGTGGCTTTAAGCATGCTCTAGGCCTGATGCGTTTGGAATCATTCAAAGCTCAAAACACAAAAGTTGTAGAGCTCTCTTTAAGCTTTTTATAGTATCTTGAATAATCTCAATCGGAATTCAGATAAGAAAGTTACAACTAAAATACAAAACTGTGTCGAAATGGCCAAAGACAGTTGAGGGATAGATTGAGCCTTCAACTTTGGGCTTGATTGGATTGGCTTGCCGGTTTACTCTATCAATGCCAAAATAGAACCGTTACACACTTTCTGATTTGACCATTAGCGACTGTTTTGAGGGGCAACTGATAGCATGCTTTGACAACTTATAAATAAAGTGCTTGGGGTGTTTTTATAAGAGAGTAGAGCTTAATAGGATGATATGATGTGAAAATACTCTCTCAAATTGTATTTATTTTTGTTAAATGAATAGTACCATAGTGAGATTGGTAAGCTAATATTGTAACACACTATTCACATATTCTTTGAGTGTTTTTAGTGAAGTCCTCTCTTATTTGAGGCAATAGGTGAAGTCCTTATATGTTGAGACACTTATGTGAAGTCCTGCATATGTGTAGGTATTGGTGAAGTCCTCTTGATGAGGAATTTGTGAAGTCCTTTTTGTGAGGCAATTTTTGCTTGAATTAAGTGTGAAGTCCTCTTTGAGTGACGTAATTGTGGATTGTGGAGACTAGGAAGCGGGCTGGATTCCAGATTATATCACAATGTAATCTTCTCCTTCCTTATCTCTTTATTATTATTGTTGAAATTGCAAAAATTGGGCAAAATTGATAAAAGAAATAATATATACTTTCCACTGCTTTTAGAGCTTAGAAATTCCCACTAAGTATTAATACTTTAAAGCTAACTCCAATATAAATGACCTCCTTTGAAGCCCGCTTGGTTCACTGGACTCATCAAGCGTTACCACATAACCGAAATATTAATATGTAACACAAATACCATGCTAATGCATATATGTCATGTAATGCATGTTAGTTTAAGTTTTAGGGTCTGATAAACTTTATCTAATATTATTTAGTGGTCACTCCAACTTTAGACAATCACCAATTCAAGCTGCACGATCACTATCAAGCAAGTGCTTGTCACTTTAAATATTGAACTTGTAATTCATTCACACAACACATAGCATACAACATTTCCTAGCCCCATACATTTGTTCCATTTCAATAATATTTATACTATGTTCCACTATTTTACAATCACAAGCAATGTGAAAAGATTCAAGTTACTCACTCTTGCATATTGCCTCAATCATATTAATAATCACTTAGGAAATCTAAGTCTTGATTTAAGGTTCTTATAAGATAGAAGACATGTATTACTAACTTTGTAACAAGGAAAATAAGGATTAAACAAGATTTTAGAGTAATAGGAGACGTGTACACAAACCAAAGGCTATATGCCCTGGCTACACCCAATATCAAGGTGTGTATGGAGAAGGGTAAGGCAGGGCCACCACCCCCTTGCCATGCCCAATATGGAGGGGCGTATAAACTTAGGCATGGATACGGGGGCTACTATGCTCCTTACCACGCCCTAAATGGAGGGGCATAAGGGCTACTATGCCTCTTGCCATGCCTCGTATAAGGGGCGTATATACCCAGACGTGGATACAGAATACACTATGCCCTCCACCACGGCCCATATGGAAAAGCCGATGAACAACACTTCTAAACTTCACACTTTTACACATTATACTAACTTTAAAGGTCTTATTACCATAAAAAACACTCTAATATCAACACACAAGACTCATATCCAGCTCTCACTCCTTCATATCTTCTAACACTTAGCCACTCTCTACATCAATTTAAACAACCAACCATAGTCCATAACATGCTGGATTTAAGAATTTATACCATAACTTCATAACTTCACTTCACATATCTAACAACAAAACTCATAACAACCTTACTTATACCATCATTCAACAAGGACTCTTAACTTGTACATACTCAAATACAAAATCAATAAGGTAAAAGCAACTATTAACCTACCTACTTGCGCTTTGACTTGATGATAGAAGTTTAGCTTTAGTTTCTTATTGATTTGAGAAGAGAAATTGAAGAAGATTTGTGGAGTGTGTGTGTGAAAATTTCATCCCTTTGAAGACGGAAGAGGAGTGAATTTTCTACCTTTTAAGTTGATAAACATCCTTCTTATGTAAAGAAAAACTTTGACTTTTAAGGCATTTGAAAGTTATAGTATGTGTGTGGTTGTATGATAATTATGGTGGGTTAAAAGCTAAAATTTGTAGAAATTTGAGCTTAGTTTATGTATTAAAAGAGCTTGTTTTAATGTACACTTTTGCTTCCACACATCCAATGCACTAAATCAATATTTACTTGAAATCAAAATAATGTTTGACAAATTTAGTTTATAAATTCTATTTATTTAGAAAATTCTTTATAAAAAATCTATATTGATATTCTTTATAAATTTGAAGTTAAATTTTTTGGATTCAAATTCTTAAAAGAGTATGAAAGAAAAAATTAATTGATAACAACATGAAATAACTCAATTGAAAATTTTGAATTTCTATTCCTACTAGATTTATTTTACAAAAGCTATTGTAATTGAAATTACCCAACATTCTATTCATTCTAACACTCGTAATCAAAATACATAAATTTTAAATTCTACTCTCTAAACTTGATTTATGAAAAACTTGGGGTTACATTTAACTTTCAAGGATGATGGATCAATCCTTTTTATTCTTTTTTCCAAACTCCAAATTTATGGTACTCATTGATTTCTCTCTCTTTTTAGCATTCATCAATCTTATAATATATTACCTCCCCCCAAAAAAAAGAAATCTTTTAATATATTACCTTAACATTATTAAAGGAAAAATGCATCTTTTCGTTGAAATTTGAAAATATAAATATCTTAATCGTAGTAATTAGTTGGTGTGTTTCAATTTTTGTTTTTTATTTTTTAATAATAGCAGATATTATTTTATTCGAATTTATTAAAATCAATTTCAAATTTATAACTTAACAATTTTAAATCTTATCGTAAACTATCAATGTCTAGTTTGTTGGTACAAAAGTCATTTTTTATTAATTCTCTCCTCTCTGACTCTGTCTGTCTGTCTGTCTGTCTCTCTCTCTCTCTCTATATATATATATATATATCACAAATTGAACCACAAAAGGGATTTTTTTTCCCAAGAGTAAGAGAAAATGAGAGAAAACAATATCTTATCGTTTCTGAGATAAAGAGGGTGAAATTACACAATTGCTCTTAAACGTTCTTAAAATAATGGAGAGACAAAGTTAACTCAAACGTAAATAAATTATAGATGTAGGATTAATTGGTAATTAAAAGTTTCAATTATTTCGTTAAAGGGTTTTAAGTTTTTTTTTTTTTTTTTTTTTTTTTTTTTTTTTCAAATTGTATAGAGACTAATAAATAACTAAGAGATGATGCACTTGTATTACATGTGCAAAAGTACAAGAAAAAAGCACGGAAACGTTTTTTATTATTAAGAATAAACAGGGAGGAAGAGGAGCTAGAAAAAAATAACTATTCTACTCTATTATATTATAATTATTATTGTTGTTGTTGTTATCATTATTATTTTGACATGAATAATAGAGATTTGGTTAATAATAGTATAGAATAGATAACCCACTATTGCCTTAATAGTAAATAATACATATTTTTTTTTCCAAAAAAAAAATACATATATTTATAGATAACATGGAAGTAATATATGATAATTTTAATGATGGCTCTCCGTCACGCTTTATGAACAGTCTAAAACATTCTTCTCGTCACTTAATTAAAAAATTCGAACACAAAAACTTATGAGTCAATAGATAACTTTGTTATTGAAGCATTATCTTTCCGAATATATATATATATATATATATATATTTTTGCTAGTGCATAATTCGTCAAAAAAATAGTAAGGGAACGTCATAAGAATGGAGTTAATTTATTTTTAGTATTTTATAAACTTGTATAAAAATATGACGCAAAAAAAATCTTTTTCTCATAAATCTTTTGGATATCTGAGATCAATTATGGATAAGTTTTTTTTTTAATTGTACATCAAACCTCCTTACTATCAAATTTATTATGTCACGTTCATTACATGGGTGGAAATAGATATATGGGAATGGAATTGTAGTTTCATTCTGATTCTTATGATTAAAAGGTCTTTTAAAAGTTAGAATAATCATTCTTGCAGTTGGTCAGGAGTAACTCTGAATCGGTGGTTGAGCGGACAAAATCGCGATTTAATGCTAATTATTTAAATTATTTTTTATCCAATCACATATTTATTATTTTGTTTATCACCAAAATATTTGGTATAAATAAATATTTTATTCCATTTCATTTCATAGATATACCGATTATAGGAATGTATTTCCTATTTCCTTACTTATCCTATTTTATTCTATTCATTCTATTCCAATACACATAATCTCATATGATTCTTGCATATCAAACATGATTTAAAATTCTATACAATTTCTTTATTTCAAGCTCAAAGGATTGGCGTATGAGGAGGGAAAAAAAAAAAATGTAAAAGGATTGGTCAAGTGATTTTGAAGTCTTGCAAATTAAAAATTTTATGGGGATCTATAATCTATACAAATTTTTTGAATTGGTTAATTAACCATTAGTGGCCACTTTTATAACAATTCTTTTCTTTTCTCTCTCTCTCTCTAAAGTGTATAGCTAGATCAATATGGAGATACTTAAAATGGAAAGAGGTAAATGTTTTTTTTTCTTTTAATTTTGAGTACAATTTGAGATGTGTATATATGTACATATATATATATTATATTTTTTGAAACACATAAACTAAAGATAAACATTATAAGTTACAAGAAATATAGAAATCCATCGTTTACTAAGCATAGCAATTATTCACAAAGATCATCATATATCTATCCTCAATTTGCAATGACTCTTATATATTCCCCACTCTATCTCCTTTGAAATCATAATTTACTATTTTAATTCTTTTTTAGTTTTTTGTTTTTTAGTTTTTTTTTTTTTTTTTTTGCCCTTTCACCATTACTGTGAGATTGAAATCCTACCAAAGCTTGCCGACAAATTTGCACTACCATTCTGCATACTCCACGAAGACTAGTTTTGGCTTCTAACCTACACGAAACACACACACACACACACACACTGTCTTGGAATCTAAAGGTAAGTCTTTTTTTCATTAACTTGTTTTGTTTTATTCATATTAATAATAAAGACTCATATGCTTCCTTTTATATAAGGTAGAAGAAGATAACGCACTAGCAATGCGAGTAGGATGACAAACATACAATTAAATCTGTGCTTACCACACAATTTAGATAATATAAGATTTGACAAGATCTAACTTCTTCTCAAACTACTAAAACCTTTCATTATTTGTTTGGATTCGAACCCTTTTATGATACTTCATAATAATAAGAAATTGCTTATGAAGGCCTTGAAAAGAAATTGAGAATGATAATTCTAACATTAATTTCTATGTAAATCCCTTTATTTTAATTTTATTATTGATATTAAAGGACTTATTAATAATTCAATACAATGTTGTGGCCTTTGGATCATAAAATATTATAGTAATGAATGTCAATTCTCTAGACCTTGGTGCTTCTTTTAGAAAAAAATTGTTTTTCAAGATTTTAAGTGATGATGTCGTATATTGTTATCAAGAATTTGTGAAAATGCTTGATGATGCTTACGTTCAGTTCAAAATTGTTTATTGTTGTGCATATGATGTGTGCTATTGAGTTGATCCTTTTGATTGTTAGATATGAAACAATAACATTAACCGAATGTGCTTTCCTTGATGCTTGTTAGGTGTTACAATCTTAAATAGAGAACAATCATCCTTCATAATTTTTAAATCTAAGAATCTTGGATGTTTTCTACTTTGTATTGTAGGAGAAGAATTTTCAATGGAGGCAGGTTTGTTAGCACACGAAGCTAAACGCCTAAAGTTGAATGCAAATGGAGATGTTGGTACCGCCCTAGAGTTGAATGATTTGCCCAATCCCATTCTTCTGCATATCCTTCCCTTCCTTCCCATAAAGGATGCTGTGAAGACTAGTGTTTTATCGAAAGGGTGGGAAAACTTATGGCCTTATATGCCTAAGTTGGAATTCCATGTTGATTCTTGGAATAAGTCCTCAACTGCACATTTCCTAAACATTATCGATAGAGCATTTATCCTTCGTGGTGTATCTTCCATAGATACATTTTCTTTAGATTTTACACCAAAAGATGATACGACTAAATATCGCATGAAAGCTTGGATTTCAGGTGCAGTGAGACGTAAGGTTCAAAAACTCATCCTATATTGTCCTTCGAACCATGTTCCTTCTTGTGTATATAAATGTAAAACCTTAACTGAGTTGCATTTGAAAATGGAACTTCCAAAACTTCCTTCTTCTTATGTCTTTCGAATCTTAAGGTTCTTCAACTTAATATACGTAATCCTATGGATGGCATCTCATTGCAAAAGTTTTTCTCTCCTCCCTTGAGGAGTTAAATCTTAATTGTCCTTTGAAAGATTCGTAGGAAAATCAATATACAGCTCCAAAACTTAGAACATTGTCCATAAGAGATTCTTCTTTCCAATCTGATGTTTCAAATGGCTTCAAATAATTGATTGATGGAAGCAGTCTTCAATGTTTTCAATATTCCGCCGCCTCTATTATGACTTTGTATATCTGTGGAAATGTACTGGTTAGAGCCACTATTGATATTTGGATCATACATTATTTCACAGAGCAGATCAATTCGAAAAACTTATACACAAGCTCTTGACAGGCTTTCTAATGCAGATCTTTAACTTTGCCTTTTGTTGCAATTAAGGTGTGCTTTCAATTATTGATAGCTTTATATTTTCCTAGTGTGTGAATTGTTTTAGGATGTTATAGATTAAAGCTCTATATTCGCCTTATTATTATCAGCCCTTTGTGAAAGAAGTGACCTTTTGATAGCCTCCCTTTGTTTTCCAATCTTAAGGAGTTGAAAAATTCAATCGCATTGTTTTAGGTTTGATTGTCGAGTGCCATTGGCCTTTCTTACAATGTTTCCTCGGCTTGAGTATCTTCAATTTAATAAGGTATCCATTCTATTCGAATTTTATTATTTTGTCAAAGTTTCTTATACCACTCTCTTAATTGCATTAAAATTGTCACTATCATTTTGTTGAGATTAAATCTAACTAACAAACATGTCAACTACAACTCAATATTGGACTCAATTCCGCCATGTTTCTTACTAGGACTGAAGAAAATTGATGTGTCAATTCAAATATGCCAATGGAGAGATAATAATCTTTTGCAGATTGCTTAAGATGATTAACATTCTATAGGAAACATCTTTCATATTCTTCTTACAAGAATTCGAGGAACCACGAGGTGGTTTTTGAGGCTTTGAAAGCTCTACCGACTTCGCTAAATATACATGCTCCAATCCTTCGTATGATAGCAAGTTTGGCATCCATTTACCAAATTCATTGGCAAACACTTGGTGATGGAGCAATTAGCAATTTGCATTTCTCAACTAAAGGACGAATGATTGGAAAGAGTTATTGCATTACAAATATTGATTTTTTTTCTTTAGGATGAAACTTTGGTCTTTATTTTTATTTATTTATTTATTATTATTTTCCCATTGTTTTGCAATGCATGGTAAATGTTGCTTAGTGTTATAATTGAAAATTTGATGGATTGTTCTAAATTTAATCAAATACTCCTTGCTATTTAGGTATTGTTAGTAAGTAATAAAAATTTGATTTTTTTTTCCGGTGCTAAAAAAACTTCATTCAATAACTTCAGAATTAGTACAAAGAAGCATATAAGACAAACATGAAGACTTAGTCCCCTGCAAAAACAAGGTTCTTATTACACACGTAAGATCCCCAAAAACTAAACAAGTCCTCTTACTAACAAAAGGAACTACTAAGAGTTTTATTCAGGCCTTCTTCTTCAAGCCCGTTTACATCTTGGTGATTCTAGAATATGCCAACACACATCTTGAGTTGATATGTGCTAGCATATTCTAGAATCATCATATTAACGAACATTAATCAAACATTATACATATGATTTAATTCAAAAGTTAAGCAAACTAAGGCTTTCTACCTTTCTTTCTCTCTATCTCTCTCTTTTTTTTTTTTTTTATATATTTAAAACATGGTGGAAAAGGGGGTTCTTGGTTTCTTCTAACTAAACTACTTCCACATCATGCTCTATATGATCATAAATCCTTCATTTAATATGCTCCAACTTAACAACAAGGTCTTTAATTAACTTTAGTTAAGTGGACATTTTAATTAATCATGCTTCGTTACTAAAAAGTAATAATATATCAAGATTTGGTTCTTCACTTTCAAGCAATCAACAATCCAAATAAGCGGAATTGGTAAATTGAGTTAACAGTGTAATATTCTTCCAAACATACGATATTCGGTTAAAATTGTAAAATTTGACAATTAGACCATCTTATGCACTAATTAGTTCAAAAGAGTTTCTTAAAATTGTACAATTGCATAATTGAATCACAATTTTGACAACTATACATATATACACAAACTAAAGTATTGATATTGACATTGATATTTGATAGTGTATCACTAATTTATCGGCAAAAAAGATAAAGTATAACTAATTAGATCCAAATCTTATGGATAGGAATGCAACCAGGACGGATATATTAAAATCTGAACTCGAACCTGAACCCGATACTGAATAAGGTTCCCAAAACCCGTCCCAAACCCTATAGGGCTTTTGTCCATGAACCCAAACCTGCTACACAAACCCTATAAGGTACCCGAACGCGAACCCAAAACCTGTTAAAAATTTACAACAAGCAAGGAAGAAAATAAAAATTAATGAAATAAAAAGTGTCTTAGATTCTTAGGAAACCAAATTAGAGAGAATATAATGTTCATCACGATATTTATCAAATCACAATACAATTTTTAAAGCGAAATAAAAATTAAATAAAGGAAAAGCGTTTCTCATCAAATCACAACACAAATTTAAAATCCTCATAGATTTCACTACTTATTATATATATATTTATATATTTTAACAGGTTCGGGTTTCTCAACGGGTTTTGTACTCATCCCATAATCCGTCTCAAAACCCTATAGGGTTTTATTATTCATCCCAATACCCATCCCAAACCCTATAGGATAAATACCCATAGGGTATTTATTGGGTTAGACGGGTCAGGTACCCTATAAAATCCTGCCCGCTTACATCCCTACTTATGGATAACAAAGCTTGACTTTAAAAACAAGATTTTAAGTATAATGAAACTACATATTAGAAAAAAAAAAAAGTAATAAAAAAATCTCATAACATTGTAATTATATCTTCCTTTGACCCAATACACCTTCTTAAAACAAACTTTCTTATTAATAAGTATTGTGAAATACTAATTTATAGAGAGAGAAAGAGAAGAAAAACTAATGAGTGTAAAACTGATTAGACAATTCAATACTCCTATAAAAGTGGCCAATTCATAAAAGTTTTAATTGGAATCCTCTTTCTTCTTCTTCTTCTTTTTTTTCAATTATTCTATCGTGTAACTTTTATATTTACACACCTACCATCTCTCATGTCCAAGTCCAACAGAAATAATTTCACTATATCATCTAATAAAACTTCCTAATGTAACTTCTCTTTTAAATTATTTTTTATAGGATAAACATTTTATTTACCAAACTTCCTTTGAGTGCTTATGAAAGAACAAAATTGCCGCATCAACATTTTTATTTATTGCCTCCATGAAAAACCAAAACACTAGAGCATTTAATCCACTTGGTCGATTAATCGAACCCACTTTTAGGAGTTGGGAAAATGTCTACATTAGGTTGTGAATCATGGGTCGTAGGTCTGTCACCGATGGTTTAGCATTCTGTCTACTCATGGCCATGGGTCATGGATCTTTTGGTTTGTAGTCGAACTTCCGAACGTCTCCATTGAAGATGGATGGGAACCTAGCAGAAATGGACTTGTCGGAGGAAAAGCATTCTAACGAAAAAGTTATCGTTTTTTCAAATTTTTTTAATTTTCTATAATTTTTATTTGATTTTACTAATTTTATTTAATAAAATAAATTAAACGAGATTTTTAATTTATTAAGTAAATGATAAATTAAATGAAAAACCAATAAAAACTTAAAAAATCGGATGGATTTAACTTTTTCAAAAGTAAGCACTTGTGTGAGGATTTGTAGCAAATGTGAATACACAGGAGCACTAACGTGGCATTTTATTAGGTACAAGTGGGTGCTATACCCAAAATTTAAAAATATTAAATCATAAAAGATTAATTACAAAAAAATACCAAATTTTTATAATAAACTATTAAAATATTTGACCACAAAAAACTCTATTGTGATTTTGCATCAATAAAAAGCACTCCATATGTAGCTTAATTTGTTAATTTTTTTTAACCTAAATTCCATCTAAACTTTTGAAAGAGGAATTTAAAAAGATGAAGCAGTAAATTGGCTTGTCTTTTTCTGGGGCCGTTTAAGTTGGCTTGTTTTAGTGTGTGTGGGGGATAGAGCATTGGAAGTTACAAATTGTAACCGATGGGGATGAGAGTGTAACGTGACAAGGGAGAGAGGATCAAATGATTGAATTGACCGATTAAGCCTTTATAGTTTTTGTTTTTTATAATTTACTAGTCCACGATTCACTCGTGTTGTGTGTACCAGAAAAAAAAAGACTATTAAGCTTTCAATATAAAGGTGTAGGTAATTGCTATTGTTATAAAAAGTAGAAAGAGATGGGCAGCGTGGGGATAGTAAAAGAGGGAGAATGAAGAAAAATTAAATAGGATTTGAATAGAATTAAATAAAGATTTAATAGATATAGTTTTTTTTACATAAAATAATTTTTGGTATTCGTAAAATTATGAAATTAAATAAGGTTTGAATATAATTGAATATGGATTAAATAGATATTATCTTTTTATTTTTTATTATATGAGTGTAAAATATTTTTGGTATTTCTGAAATCGTAAAATTAAATAGAAATTAAATAGACATAATCTTTTCCATATAAAATATTTTGGTATCCATGAAATCATAAAATTAAATAAGGTTTGAATAGAATTGAATAGGTACTAAATAGACATTATCTTTTCATATATTACTATGTAAAATTTTTTTGTTATCCCTGAAATTATAAAATTAATTAGGATTTGAATAAAATTAAATAGGGATTGAATAGATATAATCTTTTACCTAATCATATATCTTTATATACTGATCTAAATCTCTTATACCATAAATGTTGGATTGTTTTATTTGCACACTTATTGTAGATACATTGTCTCCTTGTAATAATTAAATCATATTCAACCTAACATAAAATAAAATACAAATCTTCTATTTCTTTTACTTTTTTTTCCATTATTAATTCTACATATCTTATCGGATCTTTTTAATTATCAATAAGTTTTAATTGAATTAAAAAAATAACAATACAGACATGTAAAATTACTTTAATTTCCATATAATTTTAATATTTTAATATAAACCCTTTGCTATTTTTCTAAAAAAAGATTATTTGCTAATTTTATATAACGAATTAATAAAATCATAAATCATTATATGCGACCGCTCCTAGTCTCCTATTAACTGATCCATCCGGTGATCAGCGGTCTAGCATTCTGGACAGTTGAAGAGCCACTGTTTTACAACGGCGGTTACTAACAAATTAACTTTACCCAAAATCGTGCTAAACCCTAAATGGGCATTCCGGAATAATCACAATTTTCTCAGCTTTGCATCAAAGTGGTAAGTCCAATTCAGTGATGATTCTTGCATTATCTCGTATTCACATATTTTCTTTTTCCTTGATGGTTCCCTGTTTTTTATCTTCAACATTCTAATTTTCATTGATTTAGGTTTCTGCTTTTTCTTTACAAAAAGGAGAAAGAAAAAAAGAGTTTATTTTAGGGTTACAAATGATGGGCTGCTTCTGTTTTTTAGTATTTAGACCCACGAAATTCTCAATCAAGATTGGACACCTTCGCATGTTAAGTTGCTAAAGAATCGCGTTTAAGGATGTAATCTTTTTTGTAAGAGCTAATCGTTGTGATTTTCCTTTGCGTAGATAAGTAGGTACTAAGTTTTTTAGTCATAAGGTATGATATGGTGTTTCTTTGTTTTTGAATTTTCTTTTATAATGTGTGTTTAGGTTGAAGCTGTTGTGATGGAAAAGATGAGTTTTTCAGAGGATGAAGCTAAAAAGATGAAGTTAGGTGAAAATGGGGATGTTGACGTCTTCAGAAGTTTGAATGATTTACCTGATAACATTCTTCAATTAATTCTTTCCTTTCTCCCAATGAAAGAGGCTTTGAGGGCTAGCGTGTTATCGAAGAGGTGGGAATTCTTGTGGACTTGCATGCCGAGTTTACATTTTGATTGTTCTTCTTGGATTAAGACCCCAAGTGCTCAACTAATGAGTATTGTTGATCGAGCATTTGTTCTTCGTAACACTTCTCCATTGGAAACCTTTTCCGTTCACTTGCGGTCAAGGGATAAGTTGGCTGAAGAACGCCTGAAAACGTGGATTAAGGCTGCTATTGGTCATAGGGTCCGGAAGGTTTCCCTGGATCTGTGTGATTGTGCTTCATCAGCTCCTCTGTTTGTATTTACCTGCGAAACCTTGGTAGAGTTACACATAAGGGCATCGCTTCTCAAAATTCCTTCTTCTCTTTCTCTTTCAAGTCTCAAGGTTCTATCTCTCAAATGTGTGAAATTTGTAAACAGAGGTCTGACTGAAAGGCTTTTTTCTCTTCCTACAGTTGAGGTGCTAAAACTTCATAAATGTAACTGGGGTGATTTCACACATCTTATGATTTTATATCCAAATCTAAGAGAACTGTCTATCTACGAATTTCATTCTAAATCTGAGACCCTCAGTGAACTCAAAGTGTTGATTAATGGAACAAATCTCAAGTCTTTTGAATATGCTGGTCCACTTTTCTGTTTATATCATATATCTTCCACCTTGTGGCTGAATGATGCTACTATTGACATTCATAGCCGGTGTTCAACTGGAAGGGAAGATCAATTGGATCAGTTTTATGAGATCTTGAAAAGGACGTGCAATGTTAAATTTCTAACTGTATCATCTCACAACATTGAGGTAAAATTACTTCTCTCTCCATATCTTAATGCCTTTTCCACGTAATAGATTTCTAGTTGTCAATTGTTTGTAAAATTTTATTTTGGTATTGACTGGGAAGTTCATTTTTGTCCTTGCTACCAGACCCTCTCTGGAAAAACCAAGCTACTTGAATCTCTTCCTGTATTTCCCAACCTTACCAGGTTGGAATTCAAGGGACAGAGTTTTAATTTTGATTGTCAAGCACCTTTAGCAATCCTCTCACGGTTTCCTTGCCTTGATACTCTTGTATTTGAAAAGGTACATATCTTAGTAAATGTTATTTCTAATCCATTGTATTGCATTTCAGCTACAGGTGGAAATAGTAATTGGTTGTTTTACAGGGAGTAAAATTGACGAAACAGCGTAAAAAGCCTAATCGGATATTGGATCCAACTCCTCCATGTTTCCTGTCCAGTTTGAAGAAAATTGCTATCCGCAAGTTTGACTTTTCTGATAAAGAGATGATAGTTCTTAGCATATTGCTTGAGGCTGCCATGGTTCTTGAGGAAGTGATTATACAATTCTCAGATTTGTTTAAAAAACAACAGAAGAAGGAGGAGACGGTTGTTGACGCTCTTGAAGCTCTGACTAAGGGATCAGCAAAGTGTAATTTCATTTTCCAATATAGTTAAAAATATGCATTGCTATTCAAGAACTGTCTTCCTTTTTCTTTTGGAACAAATCTGGTCATCTCAAGGACTAAATACGGATGGAATCCCAGTCAACCTCCAGCCATACTCAAGTATTCATCTTTAGCTAGTGTTATGATAATAATCTGAATCTTCATCAGATGATATTTTTGAATTACTCAGTTTTATGGTTAATTTTATTTCTCTATCATTGGTTCTTTGCGAATTGAACTCGAGAAATGGCAGAATCTGCGTGGGATGATCAAGATGAGAATTTCTGTAAACCCAATGGTTCTGTAAGATCAAGTGGTATGTCCATTGCGGTTCTTCAACACGTCCTAATCGGTTCCGATAAATGATTCTGTGGGAGTAGGTCAAATATGTGGAAAAGGATGGGTCATCAGGCTCTGAATGGAGTAAAGTGATAATATTAATTTTCCGATAATAGGTTTCTTAGGTGTAATCTTTATGCTAAAGCAATAATATAGTCGATGTTATGCATATCATGTTATGCTAGACATTATTCGAAATTAGGTAATTTAGGGATTATATTACATGTACAAAAAATACCTACAAAAAGCCCATTTCCTCTCAAAAACCAAAACTCCAACTTCAACCTCTGCCAAATTGTATGAACTCTAACCCAATGGAGGGAGAATCCAAGAAAACTTTCAAGATACATTAAGGTAAAAATTTAGTAGAAATTAAATTAAAATGAAGCTGCTCTCATTTTATAAGTTTCTTTTAGGGTATCCTTCGGATTTGATCCCCGGCCTGGTAATTTTCCAATGAGATACCAAGGATCGACGGTCACCGGAGCTTGGTCTAAGGCCCTGTTCCCTGATATAATTTCTAGCTTATTGAAGATACTAAATTAGCTTAGAAAATTCTGAAAAAACTATGTTATGACTTATGAGCTAGAGTAATTTTGTTTTGTTGCTGTTTGAGTGAAAAACTATGAGTGCTGAAAAAACGATTAATCAATCAAATAAGATTCTTTAATTTTAAATTTTATAAATACAATTCGGATATTTTTAATGTTGGTTTTAATAAGTTGTATGGTAGAAATGTGAAAACAAGAAAAACGATAGTGGGAGAAGAGAAGTCGGGAGGAAAAGTGTAGAACTAATAGAAGTTAGATTGGTTTTGAAGGCTACAGGCCTAAACCTATACAAATTTAACAAATTTTATTTTATTTATTTATGCTATTTTATTTTATTTTGCGCTAGGGTTAATAGAAAGTACAATCGGGGATGAAGGGAAACTGTGAGTTAGGTATGAAAATAACAAAGTCTTCATCGGGTTGAAACTAGTGGCTGATATAAGACGAAGAAAAAAAAGTTGAAAGGAAAGACCAAAGCTTCATGGGCCTATTACCACTAAAGATGGGCTTACTAAATAAGTGGTCTCCATGCAGAGTCCATATTACATATTATTAGTCCAGTCGGTTTTTATTTTGTAATATTCTAGAATATGCTTTTAACCAACTTTGATGAGTTCGCAGATCTTTTCATATCTTTTTAGGAGCAATTGGTTATTGTAACTAACTAGCTATTACACTATATAGTATCCTCTGGTGTAATACAAAAAAATATACAGAAAAATCAATACAACATCGTTTGCTCTAATTGCTTGTATTCGGGTAATTGGAATTGCTCTAGATACCATATAAACTGTATCCGCCTTGCTGGTTGCATTCAATCAGTATTCTATGGTATTGTGATCTTCATTAGCTTCCGTGTAGCAACTGGTATCAGAGCTGGAAACACAATGGAAACAGGGAATCTAAGAGAGTTGAAGAGACGTTGAGAGGAATGGTCAAGGAGCAAGTTGACAGGCAGGAGAAATTCCTCCAGGAGCAATCCGACAAGCAAGATACCTGGATCAAATGGTTCTCAAAACCCTACAAAAAAAAAAGCCATCATTGAGAAACAAAATCAAGCAATTGACACTTTCAAGCAACACATCCAAGGAAAGGCTCCACAGTGGAGCAACAGCCTGTTAGAACTGAAGCCAGCAACACTGCGGATTCATCACCATTGGAAATTAAAGGTAACAATACGAAAACTCTTTGTAGTTATCAAATACCCACTAAGAATACAAAGATAGAATTTTCATCCTTTGATGGAGAAGGGTTTAGAAGCTAGGTTGCTAGGGCTGAACAGTTTTTTACTCTAGATGAAACTCTTGAGGATTTTAAAGTGAAAATTGCAGCAATGCATTTAAGTGACAAACCTTTTGAGTGGTATAATGCTTATGTTAAGGCTAGGAGCGAAGTGAGTCCAGTAACTTGGGAAGAATTAACCAAATCGTTAAATGCACGTTTTAATGAGAGAGGTTTTGAGGACCCAATGTCTGAGTTAAAAGACTATAATGATGAATTTATGCACTCGTCAACTCAAGTTCAATTGTTCGAATCGCACTTAATTAGCTATTATTTGTGTGGACTAAAACTAGAAATCCAATATCGCATTCGTATGTTTCAACAAAAAACCCTCACACAAGCTTACACCCTAGCAAAGTTGCAAGAAGCCACCTTAATTTCTTCAAACAAAACCTTAAAACCTATAAACCTTCAAACACACAACCTACATTCCTAAATACTCCACTCCTTACCACCTCAATAACAATCAAAACACCATCCCTCATGCACGACTAAATCCAAGCCTAAACACCAAACCAACTTCAAACACTTTCCTTCCAAATACTAACCAGAACAACCTAAACCAAGGAAACCGTAACACTAGACTGTTGACACTTGAGGAACTTGAGGAGAAAAGATGCAAAAAAATATGTTTCTGGTGCGACGAACCATTCGGATTAGGCCATCGTTGTAGGAGCAAGAGGTTAAATGTTCTGGTGGTTCATCCTGAGGATGGATAGAACATGGAGGATGAGGTGAATGTTGCAGCAGAGGAATTGGAAACAGAGTTAGCACAACTAACCCTATGTGTAGTAAATGGAGCTGGAGGAACTCATGAGCATAGTATGAGAATCAAGGGCCATTTCAAGAGTAGGGTTTTGAATGTCCTAATAGGTACGGGTAGTTCATCCAATTTCATAGATGAACGCTTAGCTGTGGGACTCAATTGTACTCTACCTAAATTAGACCCAATTGCTATGGTTTTAGCATATGGGTCCAAGTTGTTTAGCAAGAGTGTAGTTCGGGAATTCCGTTGGAGGATGAGTGAGATGGAGTTTGAATCGGACTTCTATACTTTGAGTTGAGTTCTTGTGATTTGATACTTGGTATGCCCTGGTTGTCCAGATTAGGTACCATACAGTGGAATTTTCAACAACAACGGATGGAATTTGAGTGGCAGAATAGAGATGTGTGCTGCAGGCGAATGAGAAAGTAAGCAATATACAGGGCATAACTTGGCTCAATTATTGAGTAACATTGCAAGTCAAGTTGAGATCCAGTGTTGGGTGATCGTGGAACCAATGCCCAATAGTCGAATATTGAGGCAAAGCTGCTACCATCCATTTTGAATCTTTTAGAAGAATTCCATGACCTATTCGATGAATCACATGGGTTACCACCCAACAGGAAATGCAACCATCACATTCACCTACAGGAAGGAGCAACTCCCAATTTGAGACCCTATCGGTACTTAGCATTACAGAAATCAGTGTTAGAGGAATGGTGAGTGAGATGCTAATGAGTGGGATAATTAGGCCTAGTCACAGCCCTTTTGCTTCACTAGTGGTGTTGGTGAAGAAAAAGGATAATACGTGGCACATGTGTGTAGATTATAGGGATTTAAATAGGCTCACTATCAAGGATCGTTTTCCTATCCCTATAATCGATGATTATTTGATGAATTGCATGGTGTAGACCACTTTAGCAAGTTGGACCTCCGATCAGGTTATCATCAGATACTGATGCACCCACATGATGTTATAAAACTGCGTTTTGCAACCATGAAGGCCACTACGAATTCTTAGTCATGCCTTTGGGTTGACTAATGCCCCTCCACTTTTCAAGGGCTTATGAATGAAGTGTTTTCGGCCTTACATGAGAAAATTTGTGCTGGTATTTTTTTATGACATTTTAGTGTATAGCACTAATGTGGAATCACATGTTAAGCACTTAAGGATGGTTTTTGAAGTACTGAGGAAGGAGTGTCTGTTCTTAAAGCAGTCCAAATGTGTTTTTTGTGTCCAACAGATCGATTATCTTAGACATATTATAACTACAAATGGAGTTGCTAAGGATCCTAGGAAGGTTGAAGCTGTAGCACATTGGCCCATTCCCAAGAATTTACGTCACTGCATGGGTTTCTTGGATTGGCTGGTTATTACCGCTGATTTATCCAAGGCTTTGGTCAGATTGCTTGACCATTGACTCAGCTACTTAAGAAGGACCAATTCAAATGGTCTCCCAAAGTTCAATTCGCATTTGATTACCTCAAAAGGGCTTTAATTGAATCCCCTGTTCTTAGTCTGCCTGACTATTCTAAGTCTTTGTAATAGAGACCGATGCAAGAGAGGAAGGCATAGGTGCAGTCTTGATGCAAGATCAGCATTCTATTGCGTTCATTAGTAAAGCTTTGGCTCCCAAGCATAGAGGATTATCAGTCTATGAAAGGGAACTTATGGCATTAGTACATGCCATAGAGAAATGGAGACACTATCTCCTCGGTAGACATATTGTGATCCGTATGGATCACCAAAGCCTCAAGTATCTTCTTGAACAACGATTGGTGACTCCCAGCCAACAAAAATGGTTGACCAAGTTGTTAGGCTTGGACTATGAGATATAATATAACAGGTTCTACTAACATTACTGCTGATTCTCTTTCACGCAGGGAAGCCCATTCTTTAACTCAACTGGCAATACAAGTTTTTGTACCGGAGTTGTTGAATGACATCAAGGCAAGCTGGGATCTAGATGTTGATTACAAACAGAAGATCCAATAACTCAAAAGTGGAGTTGTAGTTGGGCATTTTTCTTATGAGGATGAATTGTTGAGGCGTAAGAATAGGGTGGTAGTGGGTCCTTCTACTGTTTTAAGGTCAAAGCTACTTCAGCTATACCATGGGGGTTCATTTGGAGGACATTTAGGTACCCAAGCAACCTACAAGAGGATTTCTACTATTTTCTATTGGCCAGGACTTGAAAAGGATGTTAGACAATTTGTACGTGAATGCACTGTTTGCCAGCATTTCAAATACGAAAATGTAGCTTCACCGGGATTATTAAGTCCACTAAAGATCCTTAATGAATGCTGGCAGGATATAAACATGGACTTCATTGAAGGACTGCCCAAATCGAATGGGAAAGAGGTAATCATGGTCGTAGTCGATAGGTTGAGCAAATACGGTCATTTCATAGCTCTCGCTCATCCATACACATCATCTACGAGCGCACAAGTTTTTTTGGATCAGATCTATAGATTACATGGTTGTCCGGAGTCCATCACTTATGATCGCGATCCTATCTTTGTCAGTATTTTTTGGCAAGAATTTTTCAAGCTCCAAGGAGTATCTTTAAACATCTCTACTGCTTACCACCATCAAACGGATGGGCAAACAGAGGTGGTTAACAAGTGTGTCGAAACGTATTTACGATGTGTCACAAGGGAGACTCCTAAACGTTGTACTCAATTCCTTTCACTTGCTGAGTGGTGGTATAACACCAATTTCCACTCAAGTTCTAAGCTTACTCCATTTGAAGGCCTCTATGGGTATTCACCCCCACTCCATTTACCCTATATTCCGGTGATTCTAGGGTCGAGGCTATGGACCGAATGCTATCTAACCGAGAGAATCAAATGAAATTACTAAAATTTTATCTTCGCAGGGCACAACAACGCATGAAACAGATTGAGGATAAGAGTCGAAGTGAAAGAACCTTTCATGTGGGTGATATGGCGTGGTTGAAGTTACAATCATATAGACAAGGAACAATCAGATCTACACACTACAACAAATTGACCGCTAAGTACTATGGACCATACAAAGTATTAGCACGAATTGGGGAAGTCGCTTACGGATTATAGTTACCCCCCGAGGCAACGATCCACCCTACATTTCATGTCTCACAGCTTAAGTGCTTCCATGGTCCAAGATCGGATGTCTCCTTCGATCTACTTGTCTCCTTCGATCTACTTGTCATAGAACAAGAAGATGAGTTAGAACCCAGCGCTATATTGGAGAGGAAGATGGTGAAGCGAGGTAATCAAGTAATCACGATGGTACTCATCTTATGGCGAGGAAAAGGAGCTGATGAAGCTACATGGGAAGTCTATCAAGACATGGTGTTGCAATTTCCTGAAAATCCCTCGTGGACAAGGGATTTTGATGGGGAGGGAAATGCGCTAGGGTTAATAGAAAGTACAATCGGGGATGAAGGGAAACTGTGAGTTAGGTTTGAAAATAACAGTCTTCTGTCGGGTTGAAGACTAGTGGCTGATATCAAATGAAGAAAAGGAAGTTGAAAGGAAAGGCCAAAGCTTCATGGGCTGGTTACCACTGAAGATGGGCTTACTAAATAAGTGGCCTCCATGCAGAGTCCATATTACATATTATTAGTCCAGTTGGTTTTTATTTTGTAATATTCTAGAATATGCTTTGTAACCAACTTTGATGAGTTCGCAGATCTTTTCATATCTTTTTAGGAGCAATTGGTTATTGTAACTAACTAGCTATTACACTATATAGTATCCTCTATTGTAATACAAAAAAATATACAGAAAAATCAAATACAACATCGTTTGCTCCAATTGCTTGTATTCGGGTAATTGGAATTGTTCTGGATACCATACAAGCTGTATCCAACTTGTTGGTTGCATTCAATCAGTTTTATGTGGTATTGTGATCTTCATTAGCTTCCATGTAGCATATTCGTTTACTTCCTTCTTTTTCAAGGATGCAAATTTAACGTTATTCGTGTTTTTGCTCAAATTTGGAAACGAGTTTCAGAATTAAAAATTAATATAGGGTTTATGAAAATATTGGTTTTTATGAAAGGAAAAACTGCGAGAAGGTGTGTAACTCCTGGAATATGTGAAGCTTGGTGTTTGATGGCAAGAATTGTGCAAAACTGGATTATTTGTGCAAAAGGTGGGTAATCATCTGAAAACTAACAACATATTAAAATTACAAAAACATTCTAAATTCACAGTAAACAAATGGCTTTAGAGATTGGACAATTAGAAAATTTTAAATAAGAGCCAAATCAAAGTTACTAAAACGTCCTCCAAACTTTTAGAATTTTACCAATTAAATCTTCATATAATAAAAGAATAATTTAAATTTAAAAGATTATTAAAAAAAAGAGATAAAAAGACACCAAATCATCCTCTACCTTAAATAATATAGATAATCTAAGCAATGTAGTTTTGAGCTCGTTAATTTTCCATATTCCATAGAATGTCTATTTTACATAGATGATAAGGGATTTTGGAAATTTAACCTTTTATATTCATTAAATTTTAAACTGCAAAATTTGAAATCTTTTAAAATTGATTTTGAAAATTTTATTTAGTGAATTGGTGTTATGGTGACTTCTAGGTGTTTATTTTGATTTTGGAGAAATTTGAAAATTTTTTTCTTTAAATTAATTGACGATGAATCTTGTTCAAGTGCAAAATCGTGAAATTTAAATATAACCGCACTTTGCTAGTTAAGTATCACAATGGTGAGATCTATGCATGTAGAGTTTATATTATTATTTGTGGAATTTTTAAGGCTTAGCATGTTAATTATTCTTGAATTATCTAGTAAATGGCTTTTATAATAACTTAAGTGATGCTGCGAGATTGAAATTGATGGTGAGTGATATGTTACTTCGGCGTTTTTAGTTTCATGAATTCATTACCTGTTCTAGCTGATAAAAATATTTTAGATTAGAATCATGGGAAGACGGTGAGTTGATATTTTGGATGGTGCTGGCAGGTTTGATATCATTAGTTAATTGTGTAGTTTTCGGAAGTAATCATCACAACGATATATAGAATAATAAAGTTAGGGAAATTTTATTTTTCAGTCACTAATTTTAATAAGATCAGTTCTATCATTATCCGACAACTCATATTATATTTAATTATGATTGAATCACTTAATTAGTTAGCATTCTAATTATTATATTTAATTTAATGATTAAATGATTGATTGGATGATTTTGTCGACAAGACGGCAGACGTTAATGACAAAGATATGGCCAAATGAAATCCATAACCAATATAGCCTTTGAAGATAAATCTTGTAGAAAATATCTCCAATTTCACGAGATTTGAATATTGAACTTTTGAATTTATCCACGTTGATAGCTTGTTCGCCACTTCCAAAGAGATACTGATTTTTATGAACACAGTTGTTTCTTGAAAAGCTCTTGAAATCTCCTATTTGAATTTCAAGATCTCGAACTTGATATGGATGAGAAGATATTCGATTGTAAAAGAGATTCATCTTTATCCATTTCCTTGTGTTTAGCCAAACATACTTTATCCATCTTTGCATATTTGATCACAATCAAAAATTAAAAAATATAAAGCTATCTTTGCATTATTTTTTCTTGATAGTAAAAGATTTAACAAACTTGATTTTCAAAATCGTTGAAGTGAATGAGTGATTGATCAACTTGAAAAATCCTTATGGATTTGATTTAATCTTTAGTGGAATGAATTAGATGTATTATTCGAATACATCTAACAAGTGGAGCTTACTCTACACAAAATAAATTAATGAACTTAAATATCGAGAATCAATAGCTTTAGCGAAATTCATTTCGTATTGTATTTTTCCTATATTGTCAGTGTTTTTGACCAATACGTCATTTGACAAAACTTTTGACCAATACTTCTAATATTTTTATTTAAGTTCATTAGACAAATTTTCTTAACTTCTTATTTAATTTCTATGTTGAACACCAAATAAAATTGTTAGAAAACACTTTATCTTTTTGTAATCATCAAAACTAATTAAGATAAATTATAGAGATCGAGTCTCTTGACTAAGATAGGCTTCAATGGTCTCTTCTTCCAAAATCACTAAACTTAAATTGACCTTTCACTACTGAGGTGATTTAAGATTTCTTCCATTTAAATATACTTCCTCCTCTCTTTAATGAATTGTATTTAGTTTTGATTCAAAAGTGTCAAATCCTAAAGTAGTCTCTTAATTAATATCTATAAGCTTTTGTAACTTCTTATATAAAATTATATCTAAATTTCTAGCTAATAGGCTTTATGCTTGCATCCATTATTTCCCCTTTTCAGAGTGCTTTTGCTTGTTATTGACCTAAACAAGAAAATATTATACTTGCACATGAAAATTTCATGATTAAAAAATTACAAACTCTTTTAAGAGTGTTTGCAATGTAGAGAAATTAGATATAGCAAAGGCCTATGATAAGGTTGAATAGCCCTTCTTAGTGGTTGTATAAAGGAAAATGGGTTTTCATGGCACCTTGATTAACTGGATTATGACCTGTGTAACTTTTGTTTCTTATAGTTCAATGATCAGTGGAAAAATAATTGGTAATTTCATGCTAACTAGGGGAATTAGAGAGGAAGATCATATCTTCCTTTATTTGATTCTTTTGGTTGCAGATATCCCATCTATTATGATTACTAAAGAAAATGAGTTAGGTCATCTAAAGGGCTCCAAATTAGACTAAATAATCTAGAATTAATCCATTTATTCTTTGCGGATAACTCATTGTTTTTCATGGATGCCCATTAGAATAACTTAAGGTTTTGAAGAGAGACCTGGACTCTTATTGCAAATCTTCTAGATAGCTAATTAATTTCCATAAACCTTCCATCTTGCTTAGCAAAAACACCCCTTAAACATTACAGTTGAGTGTGCTAGTTTGTTGGTTATTTCTTTGGAAGATAAACTAAGTTAATACTTAGGTCTTCCTTATGATAAAAGTAAATAAAAAAGTGTAACTTATCTTCAATTAAAACTAATAGCTTTTAGTCTCCAATTGTGGAAGAGTTTTCCTAGGGATGCAACCGGGGAGGGTCGTTATAGGGTACTCCCCCGCCTGCCCCGCTAAAAACCCTATAGGGTCTGACCCTATAGAGTTTAGGGTCGGGTTTTAGGTTGTACTCATAATCCGTTGGGAAAATCCGACTCGATTTAATTAAAAAAAGTTAAAAATTTTAGTTTAAGAAATTTACTTGTTCATTAGTTGAATGATGCTTTTCATATAATCATTTTGTTATTCATGTATTGAGTCACATGATAGGGCCAAGTCAGTCGATATCTCTTTCATATTTTATCTGCAATTGTCAAGATTCAAATTGGAATATACTTAGAATCATGTTCTTGATGCGTATTGTTGAATGATCGAGATCTTAAATGCATAATATTTTATTCAATTGCGTTGTCTCTGCTCGATACATTCTCTGTTACCTGATTCCCAAATCCACGATGGCAGAAGGATAGAGATCCATTTTTTCAGGAAGTTCTTAACGATATCAAACTGAGGTCGAAATCCTAACGTAATCCTTGCGATTACTCATGGTTTTCTCCTGTATGCTCCTTTGTTTTTATCTTCACGAGGGCGCATGTGCTGGTGTTGTGTTTCGTATGGGCGAAATTAATAACATATACCGATTCATGATACCAGTAATTGAGATATTATTAAAAAAAAATTGTTTAGATGATCTTGAAAAAAGAAGAAATAAAACCGTGGAAAAGATAAAAGATTAAGATTTTCCATAAATTTATCGAGTCGGGTCCGGTCGGGTTTTGGGACAGAATGACCCGTCCCAAACCCACCCCCGTTTACATCCCTAAGTTTTCTTCCATCACAAGGAGGAAAGAAGGTTTTGATAAAATAAGTATTTTTTGTTTCTCAACCTATGTAATGAATGTTTTCTATTTTTCTATTAATTGGTGTAAGCAAATGACTATCATGATAGTGAAATTTTGGTGAGGTGGTAACTCATCTAAGACAAAGATATGCACATTGGAAGAAATGATCTAGTGTAGTAGTCTCTAAATCAAATGAAAGGTTAGGTTTTAAAGATTTCATTGATTTTAACCTAGCTCTCCTAAGAAATTAGCTTGGAGAATCCTCAATATACTTAATGATTTTTTGAGTAAAAATACTCGAGAGTACTTGTTTTCCAAATTCTAGTTTCTTGGAGGCTATTAATGGGGGTTATGAATCATGGTGTTGGTAAAGTATTGTAGTTGGGATAGAGTTGATTGAGGACAACTATCTATGGAAAGTCAGATAGACTTTTGGATTCCATCGTAACCATCCTTTAGGTTATAAGTAGAAGCAGAATGCAAGGATTACTTTATGTCTAAATTGGAGGTTAAGGACATATGAAACCATAGTGGTAAAACCTAGAAGCTTAGTAGCAGTGGAGACAAAATTTCCCCTATTGAAAGCAACTATGGATGATAAAATAGTGTAGCCATATACTACCAATGGGGACTATTCTGTTCAATTAGAACAAGATATGTGGTATTGTCTTATAAACCAAGTGCAAATCTTAATAAAGCATCTTCATCTTTTTTGTTGATACAAGATTGTGGAACTTGATTTGGAATCTTGATACTGCTTTAGAAATTGAAAACTTTCTTTAGCATATATGATATAATTCAATTGCCAGCAATGAAAACTTGTTTAAGAAGAAAGTTAAAAATGATCCACTCTATCCTTTTTGTAATGTTATTGAAAAAATAAAGCACATGTTGTTATATTGTGATTGGACATTTTTAATTTAGTCTGCAAGGTTTGGGTATTAAGTGAATCTTGTTGTGATATGTGGAATAGAGTAGTGACTTTTGTTGGTTTTTGGTATGTTTTGAGTTTAGCAAGGAAGACAAATAAACTTTATCAAATATTGCTACAACATTTTGACATATATGGAAGGAAA
Source organism: Combretum micranthum (assembly GCA_024138025.1). Taxonomy (NCBI): domain Eukaryota; kingdom Viridiplantae; phylum Streptophyta; class Magnoliopsida; order Myrtales; family Combretaceae; genus Combretum; species Combretum micranthum. The sequence goes on from JAMXBD010001345.1 coordinate 272,955, forward strand.
GAAGCAGTTGCTCTATTAATAACACCTACCCAGATCTTAATGCAACAATGTGAAGCGCTCATCTTGTTATATCAAAGGGAGAATCTTTAGCATGGTACAAAAAAACTAATTGACGAATAATTGGTTCTCCTTAAATGAATCAACAATCAACAATTTCCTAGATACCACTTGCTATACATCAATTTAAATTAAACTATAATGTAACGATATGTATGAACTAAGGTAATCTTAGAAGAATTGCTTTAGCCCTTCACTTCCACTCTTGTGTTAGAGGGATTTGGTTGCACTCATATTTTACAAAAATGCTTACTTATAAATAAATTTGATCATATTAAAGCTCTTTTGGAATGCATTTGGGGGTGAAAATTAAGGACAAAAAGGGAGAGATTTTTGCTGCAACAATTAAAGAAGTTTAAGCTTGCTAGAATATTGAAGTTGTTGGGATGGGAATGGATTAGTGAGTAAGAGCCCTTATGCTTAGCTCAGTAATGGCCCTTCAATGAGTTTGTGGTGTTGTTGGGTCCATCTACTTTTTCCTCTATTGATTCATGTGCTACATGCTTAACGTAGGGAAGTTATCATTGCAGCTTGTAATGACAAATCTGAACTTTTTTTAGTCGATGTGTAAAAGGTGCCAAGTCAAATTTGTTGAGGTTTTAGAAGTGTAGAATCATGACTTAAAAAAGAGCCTACTGAGATTAATCTAAAGTTATCATACCACGTCTGCACCTGTAATATGAGAATAATTTTGCAAGTCAGATATTGCAAAACTCCACTTAATATTTATTGCACAAGTTTTAATTGTATGGATATACATTTATCACTAAGGAAATAGGATATCTCACAATCCACCAGAGCAGCATAAAATCGGCACCTCCTACTAAATAGCAAGATTGGATACTATCTATATAATAAAAACTTAAATAATTATGCAATTAATCTAATTCATATTATAAGTTCATCCATTACAATACAGAGTCTAAGCTTATATACTAAACATAAAGTTTGTATCCTAGGCTTATCTTTTTATCTTTTAGAACATCATCAGAGAAGAACTCTTTCCATTCATTCTTAGCCCATTCCCAGCATATAGTATCCCTGCACAAAAATTACTGGGGAATGAGCGGACCGTAACTCAGTGAATAATAAGTCCATACCACACATCAATAAAAAAAAAAAAAATACAATTATACTTAATAGTCATACACAATGCAACATTCAACCATATGAAACATGCACGGTTTGGATAACTAGAATCCAAACCAATGGAGATTTACGCCCTCTCTTGGGGGTTGAAGGATCAACTCAAGTAATTTACACCCAAGAAAGACTAAGAACTAAGGAAGGCGAAGTTGTTCTTTCTTATACATCATTTCATTTAGAAAATGTCATAACTCAACTTTACCTTAGAACTTAGAAACTCCACTAAATATTAATCATTTCTTGTCACCTCACATATCACATCCTTTGTGCCTGCTTAGTTTCTGTGGTAGTCGACAGAACAGTGGAAACCTTGTGTAGAACAAAGCATATTACTCAAAATAACCAAATGTAACCAGAGAACCAAAATGCTGATATGTAGTGTAGTTACCATGTTAATGCAAATTATGCCATCATACAATGCATGTTTATTTCATTTAAGAGTCATTATATACATTGCACCACAATATCAAACAATGATTATCACTTCTAATATTAAAGTTTGTCATTCATATAACACTATACAACATACATTGTTCTCATCCCCATATATAGCCAATTATTTTATATTAATAAGGTTGCAACTATATTATAAGCACAAATAATATGATAAGGTCTAAGTTACTTACGGCCTGTCCTTGCTTAATCATCATAGCAATCTTATAGGGAATTCAAATTCTGATTCATGTTAAGAATTAAGATATCAAATACTTATCACTATACTTACTTCACATAATATAATATTGTATCCTTATGTCCTAGACTCAAGTCTTCAATATCCTTATATTTTAACTTATCTTAGGTCAATTTCACAGCATCAAGTCTTTCAATATTCCATATATTTTTCACTTTCCTTAGGTCAATTTCACAGCATAGATATTTGATTCAATGCTCTTAAAGTCAATGTTTCTTAAGCTATAAAGTTTATAACGAGCTTCTTTTTGTTCATTGCCTTATACTTAGCCATAGTTATATGAATTTTATTTTCATTGTGTTTCTCTTTATCCTGATTTGAATATATATCTTTAATTATTAAGATCACAATTCTTGAATTTACACATTACATTGATCTATATTTTGTGGCTATAAATTAAAATTTATGAAGACCAAAATCTATATTCTAACTTATGTATGTATTGCTAAGATTAATTACTTAATTCTAAGTTATATCCCCATATTAACTAATAAACATTTAATTTAAAATCCTTAAATTTTCCTAAGTCTTTATCTTTTCATTAATTTAAGAAATTTTGTATGTTATAAGGTCTTAGAGTTAAGGTATAGATCATGGGCATTATTTGGGTGGTGATGAGACAAGGCATCAGATCACAGGCGTGATGTGTTTGAAATTCTATTTAGTGGGGATAACGGTCCTTGTCATGGTCATGATAAGCATTGGGACTTAAGGAAGAGGTGATCACGGGGTATAATACGGTCGTGATGGGTGTTAACAATGAGATCAAGGAGGATCACATGGTACATTACGGCCATGATTGGAGGGAATTTTATTTTCTAAGGGGATCACTTTCTATGTTATGGCCATGAGGGGCTTAAACATGAGTACGGTGAAGAACATGGTCTCGATCACAGCCGTGGTTGATATTATTCTTAGACTTCTGAGGGGATCATGGCAATGACCACGGTCGTGATTTAGGGATGCAACTAGGGCGGGTTCGGGACGGGTTTTTTGAAACTTGAACCCGACTCGAGTCCTTAATGGTTGTCCCAAAATCCGAGAAAAACCCTATCGGGTTTTTTTTGTCAATCCCAAAACCTAACCCGTTAGGATTTAAGGAACCCATAACCCAACCCGACCCGACCTGACTCCAAGATTTTTAATTTTTTTCTTTAAAAAAAAAAGAAAGAATTTTGTTTTAAGTTATATAATGATACAAACACTTATATTGAAAGAATGAATTTTAGATAATAATATCATATAAAATGATGCAAACACTTCATTTCGACTTACTTTCACATACATATAATATAAATGGGATCATTACTTTAATAACTTAATATTTTTAATTTTTTAATATTTTGAATTTATACTGAGTCGGGTTTTTCCAATGGGTTACATAATAAATCTAAAACCCGACCCTATAACTTATTGGTTTTTTTTTTTTTAATCCCAAACCCTGTCCCAAAACCTATAGGGTTTTTAGCGGATTGGGCGGTCAGGTACCCTATAACGACCCGCCCCACTTGCATCCCTATCGTGATTGGTATTCTTTCTTAAATTGCGGCCGTGTTTTAGCTTATGATATCAGATCCATACTACTCCTATTTGATTAAGATAGCTATGTATAAGTGTGTATTATAGTCATATCCTAATATTTACCACATAATTCATTGTGTTAGTGAAGTTGCATTAGTTTATAGGCTGCTTATTTGTGTTTATAGATTAGGTTGGGTCATAGCTACAATGTTTTAAGAGTAGAGACCTTCTTTTTACTCTTTCAAATCTTATTAGTTCTTTCATTCTTCAGTATCTTTGTTCTAATATTACATGAATAAATATATGTACATAAAATAGGGGATTTCATTCTTTATTCTAAGATGATTCTAAGTTTATCATGCATTCTAATGTTTTTTGTAAAGATAACTAGGGATGAAAAGCATTATTACCTTAGTCTTGAGTGAGATTTAAAGATGGTTTCCTCTTATGGTCAAAGAAGCCACTACTTGATTTAGTATGAGAGTAGGTAATCCCTCCTTATTTTTTAAAGGTTTTGTAAATAGAAGGTGGTGTTTTAGTTCTTTTAAGGAATTGAAGATGTATGAAAGAAGTTGTTTGGTGTTGTTAATTGCTATCATTGATTTTGGTGTGAAGGAAGAAAGAAGTTGGAAATTTTTGGTGCTCTGAAGTGAAATTTTGTGAGTATTTTATATGTGTGAGTTGTAATGTTTGTCAAAGATTACTTGAGATTTCATTTCGAATGATTTGCAGAGATTGAGGTGAAAATGGCTTCCTCTATAAGTGAATGGTTGTGCTTCTTCCATGTGTATGTGTGAGTCAACACATGTCACCATCAACTATTTAATGAGGGAATGTTGGATAAATTTATAGATCATAACTTGAACTCTACTTCTCTACGATGTGTAGAAATGGACCAAAATTATAGGCCCAGGCCCTGCCCACTTTGGTCCACTAGCTAAACGGGCTAGCCGGTGGGGCAAAAAAAATTTAATTTTTTTTATTTTCGAATTTTTATTTTTTTATGTTAGTTTATGTGAAAATTAGAATATTTTTATATTTCAAAGTTTTATACATATTAACAATTAATTTTTGTGTTAATTTGATTACATATATGTAAAAACAGGTTATTTAAAATGATTTATTAGATATTATATTACGTTTGAATCAGTAAACATACATTTAAAAAAAATATTATAATGCTTATATTATGTGTATCAATCTATTTCTTCCATAACATACCATAAACAATTACTAACATGTTATTATATTATTACTATTCTTTAAATTTTTCTCTTCTTTGTTTTAATGTTTTGGAATGTGGACTAGCCCGACCCATCATAGGCTAGCCCGCTTTGGCTTACGGGCTAAATGGGCCTAGCTAATTTGGCTAGCTTTTAAGTGGGCCAAAAAATTGGTTGTAGCCCTTATTTAAAGCGCGTATACCTAGCTCTAATAGTGTGTCCACCAAAGCTTTAGGGAACTCCTTACATAGAATTTTAAACTAGCTAATTATAATGTATATAAGACAAATAAATGTATACTATTAGATAGATATTGATAAATATATAGATAAATTATTAATTAGTTCAAGACGATAATGCTAAAAATTATTTTTAGATTCCAAATATCATAAAAGATAGTAGCAAGTTAACATCTAGTGTTATATGGTTACGTGATTAATTATTATTAAGGTTTTCACATATGCAGTTAAGGTTTTTGGGCTCAATGGGTTAAATTAAGGTTTTAGACTCTAAAGAGAGAGAATTGTCTAACTTTCATCTTATGCAATTCAAATTCTCATTTGAGGTCTAGATTCATAGATATTGATCTGTTTTTGATCTTATCATGTAATTTTCAACCCTAGCGATTTTTCCTTAAACTATTATTTTCTAGCCACATATGCTTTAAAATTTAATTGTTTCATTTTATGCTTGAAATATAGGGTCATAGGTATATAACTATTGATTTACTGAATTGAGTAATCTTGTCTTTGATATTTTACTAATTGAGAAAATTACTTGTTATTATAAGATTCAAAAGGAAAAATTTCTACATGTATTTCCATACTTATTGACTAAATATCTATTTTTCTAACATCTATTTATGGAATTTTTGTTTTCAATCACTAGTCTCATGATGGAAAAATCTCGGGAGTTACATCTTCTCCCAAGCTTTATCCTCGAAGCTTGAGGTGCATCTGATTTATGAAACAATTATGGGTAGGTTATTTTTTATTTTGTTCTTTAGCTCCCATGATAATTTTTTGATTTATGGATCTCATGATACTTTGATATATTTGATTTTCTTACTTCGAAAGATTTGCACTTTAGAGCTTATACCTAGTTCTAGATGCTTTTGGTATGTCAATTTCTCTTGGAGTGTAATGGAAAATTCAAATTTAAAATGTTTAAATATATTCATGTTAAATATCTTTGAGTGTAGTGTATCATATGTTTACTATGCATTGCAGAGTCAAGTAAAATTATCATAATTAATCTGATTGCTTTAAATATATTCATGTTAAATATCCACATTTCCATTTTTTTTCTAACCTTTTGCTTTAAAAAAAAAGAAATTGAATTCAAATAAAAATCTTTCAAATAATTTTCTTCCATTTTCATAATTTGACAAACTCACGATTTCCAACCATTTTCATTTTATCTTCTCTTAACTGATAATGCAAAGTAAAATTTAAAACGTTTTTCATGTCGTGTTACCGTTCATATTCATGCTCGAAAATGAAAAGTCACAAGGGGTTTCTTTGACTGTGCTCTCGAATCGTCAAATCCCATGATTTTTCAGCTTTCTTCATCCATTGGACCGTTCCTCTCGGGTAACGTTCGATTCGTCTGCCAAATCCGATTATTTTGTATTGAAACTGTTCGATGAAATGCTTAATAGAGACTATTATGTGTAATTGTGATCTTCTTCACATTTATTATGATCGAAACTTCCGTAGTTATCACTTATTACTATGGCTGCAGTGTTAAGAGGGTTGAAAGACGTGGTGTGGTTAAAATGGGGAAGTTAACTTTTGATTTTAAAAGTGGAAATAATTTCCCTCATTCGTTGTTTGCATTTTTGCAGTTCTTAATTACTCTCTCCAATCTGCAAAGAAATATAAAAAAATGAAATAAAATAAATGGTGGGAAGATTTTTTTTTCCTGCAAAACAACCTCTACCTAAGTTGAGTGCATTTTCTTGTTGGTTTAGACTCGTATTGGCTTGTTAATGGATTGTTAAGCGTGTTCCTGAAGCAATATAAAAAGTTCTTTTTTAATACTTGCTGCTCTTATTATTGTGCGGTAGATATTTGTTGCAATGGTGGATATTTTAGAGCCTGAAGTGAAACGCCAGAAATTGATTGAAAATGGAGATGCTGGTATTGCCATGGAGTTGAACGATTTGCCTGAAGGCATTCTTTTAAACATCCTATCTTTGCTCCCCATAAAAGAGGCTATAAAGACTAGTGTGTTATCAAGAAGGTGGCAATACTTGTGGCTTCGTATGCCTAGATTGGTTGTTGAACATGTTACTGATGATAAGATTGAAGCTACTCGTTTCATGGATTTAGTGGATAAAGCATTCATCCATAGAGATTCATCTTCCATGGAGTCATTTTATGTGAGGTTTGGTTTAAATGATGATGATAAAATTGAACACCGTGTGAGAACTTGGATAATGGGTGCCGTTAGGCATAAGGTTCAAAAACTTTCCATAGCATGTCATCTTGAATCAACCCCTTTTTGTGTATTTATGTCTGAAACCCTGATTGAGTTAAATCTATCTGTGCCAATTCTAAAACTTCCTTCTTCTATTTGTCTCCCGAGTCTAAAGGTGCTTTGTTTCACATGGGTAAAGTTTGTAGACAGCCTCTCAACGCAAAAGCTATTGTCTCTTCCTAATCTTGAGGAGCTGAAATTTTCCAGTTGTGATTGGAAAGATCTTTCGCTACTTAATATTTCAGCTCCTAAACTTAGGAAATTGTATATGAAGAACTGTGATACTCACTACAATTGTGCCAGCAATTTCCAAGTACTTGTTAATGGAGGCAACCTAAGGTCTTTTGAATTTGCTGGTTGTCTGAACTATGACATTTGTATATCTTCTGCATTCTTTCTGGAAACTGCTATTTTTGAAGTTGGCTGGATATATAGTGTAGTAGAACAGTTTGGCCATCATGTACATAAACTCTTGATGGGGTTATTCCGTACAAAATTCCTGAGTTTAACTTCGACTGCTATTGAGGTATGTCAGCTTATCTCTTTAGATATCCATGCTTACATTCAGTAGTAGACTTCAATTATTCAATCTCACGCAACTTTTGTTTTTTACTAGTTAGCTGTTAAAGTATACATTCTCGTGCAATTTGTTAGGCCCTCTACGAAAAAAGTGACCTACTTGATAGCCTTCCTCTATTTTTCAACCTTAGAAAATTGAAGATCCAAGGGCAAAGGTTTAATTTTGACTGTCAAGCACCTTTGGCGATTCTCACGAAGTTTCCTTTTCTTGAAGCTTTGATATTTGAAAAGGTAGTTATTATACATAAATTTTGTTTTTTCAGCATTCATTTTAGTTTTTATGGTAAACTATGCTTGCTGCCCATGTTTTAGGGTATAAAACTAACAAAACGACGGAAGAAGTACAAATGGATACTGGAAACTATTCCTCTTTGTTTCTTCTCTGAGCTGAAGTACATAACAATATGCGAGTTCGACTATGTTCAGACGGAGATCCTGCTTCTTGTGATTTTGCTTGGGACCACCAAGGTTCTTAAGGAAATGGTTATACATGGTTCACAGTTTTTCCGGCATCGTCGGATAGAGGAAGATGTAGTTGTTAATCAGTTGAAAGCGCTTGGTAGGTGGTCGGAAGGTTGTTCCATCATTTTCAAACCTAAATAGAAGATGCTACATTTATTAGCAAGACTGCTAAACTTTCAAGGTCCCTTTTGTCAATTGAAAAGTTTCTTTAGCTCTCCTTAGTAAGATTATTTTGATTTAATTGTGATGATCATTGTATTTGGAAGCGCCTGCTGAGTTAAATTAGTACAAGGACTAGTTGTTTTCAATCTAAATTTCCTTTGGTTGGGACATTCTTCTTTGAATGCCAATTTTGGGCATGTTTTTGAGAAAAGTGCCAGAACTCTGTGGCCATGGATAAATAGATTTGCTATCAGCATCATAATTTCTTTTTTATCTGTACCTTAAAGCTCTGGGGCACAAACATGTTGCCCTTCTTCATTCTTGTGCTCTAGAATTGGGGCTTCAGTTTGTGGGGTTATACATCTATAGTACTTGTTGCTTGTTAAGGTAATTTCACATCTGATAAACAATCTTTTGTTTTTAATGGAAAAGATTGATTATCTATAAGTTGTCTGACACTCATTCTGTGATGCTGTTTTTCGAGATCATTGAAATGTAGACGCTTGTGAAGTTTAACAACAATTACAAGGCTTTATTACAATTTTTTCAGTGTGGCCATTATTATTTAGTTTGTTAAGTAGTTGCTGACAGCCTAAGCCACTAAAATTTTCTATAACATATTTTCAGGCTGTCTTACTAGTTTCATCTCTTCAGGACCGTATTGATTTCCTTAAATGGTTCATTCAGGCAAGAATTTCCTTGGAAATTTTATTTGCAATGTTTATTTCCACTGAAATTCCAGCTGCTTGGTGCTCTGGTGCTCTAGTTGCAACATCTAAATCAAACTCTATAATATGATTATGTATCGACCGAAGGTACATCAGGTCAAAAGGTCCTGGCCATGATTTTAACCCATAAATGAAAGCCCAATCCATTGGATTGAACTCACTTTGTTAGGATGAAAGTTAGTCTTGGGAGGTCTTTCTATTAATGAATAAGTAGACCATCTATACTATTATTAAGAGAATAAAGAGTTATGACTCTAATATTTGGTTGGTTCCAACACTATATTTAACTATCTTTTTTTATCACATTCTCTCTCTCTATCCAGTCACATTTTCTACATGTATTCTTTAAGTGCATTCCACATTCTCTCTCTTTCTCATCACATTTTCTACACATATTCTGTAATTGCATTATCTTATTCTCTCCTTTTTTTTATATATAAATATATGAATGTTTTCCAAATTATTTTTATGTATTTATTATTATTTTTACTCAGTATTGCTAATAGTTTAGTTTAATAATTTGATATGTTATAAATTTACTATGTAGTTTGATTTAATTTTTATACATGAAATGTAGGTGTGCGTTTGTTAGTATATATAATACAAATGGTGTATTATGTTTCACTAAAAAGACAAAGTGATGTATTATGTTGATAAACATTCCTTTTTCTTATTATTTTATTGTACAGGTCATTTTTTTCCCTTCAATACTAAAACCCATATGTAAGACTGACAATAATATAACTGATAAAGAACCCTCACCGTTTATACTTGTAGTTATATAATATATATATATATATATATATATATTTTATTTAAGTGAAAATCTAACTACTAATATATACAAATTAAATAATATATGGGTTTGTTTGGATTGTCTGTTTTTTATCTGTATCTATATTTGTATCTAAGCTTTATGTGTAAAAGTGTCTGATTTATAGCTATATTGTATCTATATTTGATCTATTAGATGTATTCTTGAAAACTGTCATGTGTTTTTCATCTATATTTATATTTTTTGACAGACAATTTGTTAGAAAAAGCTTGAAAAAAGTATCTATCATCTACCAGATGCCAAATGAGTCCAATTAACTTCAATTTTTTATGGATAGTTAGACTAGTAATGCAACGTCAAATTTTTATTTTTAATGAACTTGTATTATTTGATTAGTCTAAATGAATTTCTTTTATTATATGCATACATATAATATTTTTGCCTATGCTATTATATATATGTATATTCTATTCTTATAGAAAGAGCAATACTCATTCTCGCAACAGCCCCTTAAAATTTGTTAGAATAAAGTTTACCTATATTTACCATTTCTGTTCATTGTTCTGATTGACTAAAAAATAAGAAGTGGTGAAATGTGGAGAGAGTTCAGTCAAGATCAATAAAAATATTAGGGCACAATTCATATTTTATTTGTAAAATAATTAAACCGTTCAACTTATTGAAATTCAAAAGCTAGGAATTTTTTTTTTTGGCTCTTTGTTTTCCTTGGATTTGATCTTCTAGTAAAATGATGCATTCTTTGAAAAAGAAAAAGAAAAACAAGTTAATTGTTAAAGTAGGTCAAAGGGGTGATGTGAAAGGTTTTATAGCCCATGTTTAGAGATGTAATTGGGTCGAGTTTTAGATGGATCATATGAACCAAAAACCCAATTTCCTATCTTATGAGATCTATCAAACTCAATTCTATAATCCTATAGGGCTTTGATATTATATTCAAACCCGCATTACAGGGTTTGATTTAGAACTTGGAACCCCACCTTGTAATCCTATAATCCTACATTTTAAACTTATTTTCAAATTTTAATAATTAATTTAAGAAAACAGGTGCTTCTGACACAAATTTTCTATACATTGAAAAATGAAATGATGCGTACATAATTGATAGAAAATGTTGTAGATTACAATTATTATACAACATTTAACCACATAAAAATCTCTTGTGGGGACTTAAATATAACATACAACTAATATTAATCTACATAGTAAACATAACTTGAACAAAATTTAATAAAAAGTTTTAAAATCCGTAACTAGGCTATTAGACATAAAAGGAAAAAACATATTTAGGAGGTAAAAAAGATATTAGCTCTTTTATGTCTTTTTCTTCTGCTTGCCTATTTAGTAATATTTTTATTTATTTATTTTTTTAAAATTATAATACTGTTGTCGGATATTCATCGAGTTTATTATATGATCCAAACCTGACCTTATAACCATATAGGGTTTTTGCTTAATATCCAAGCTCAATCCTAAAATCTTATATGGTTTAATATTTTAGGGTTTTTAAAGGATTTGGTGAGTCAAAAACCCTATAATGGCTAATCTAGTTACATCCTTACTCATGTTAGGTCGCATGGAGTAAAAAATTAAATATCTTATAAGTTAATAAAATAAAAAATGGTAGCTGGGTTAAATACTTTTTGCTTAAGAGACTTGGTCCGAAAGACAATAAACTTCCCTCTAAAACCAAAAATTAAAAGGAAAAAGGAAAAACCAAAGTTTAAATTTCTGTTTGGAACGGTAGAAAGCTAATGGAATAAAAAAAAAAAAGAAGATAAAATAGGATGAATTTTTGTGTTTGAGTATTTTTTTGAGGATGCAGAAAAATGTGATGAATCTAGTGAAAATGGAACGAAATATGAGTCGCTTCCCTTTCTTTCTAAGATTGGAATATAAGTAGTGGCAATAGAAGGAAACTTATTGAAATTAATAAAATACCCTCAAGAAGAGTCGGGGACAAAACAATTTTAAATCATTTGAGTCGATCTCTCAATTTATTCCCACTCATTTTCTTCCATTTCCACTTTTTATATTCAAACAAGTGTAAAAATTTTCTTTTCATTTGATTTGTTTTATTTTCATTATCTAAGTAATTGTTTCTTTTCCCCAAATCATCCTCATCAAATACTCTTCTTTATCAAATTACAATATTTTAGATATCTACATCCTCTCTTGGAATCATAAGCTAGATCCCATTCTTTCAAATCTTAATATCTCTTTTCTTCTGTGGAGTTCCTTTTCATTGCTCAACACACTGATTTTCTTAAATTAGGGTTTCTTATGCGGAAATAGTTTTCAATAGCTTCGATAAAGGCTTCTAAATTAGCAATAAAATGCTTGTCTATCTTTACACCTCATGTCAATGAATAAAGTTAATGGATAGTTGGGAATAATTTGCGTATGAATGCTCGATGAAATATTTGATTAAATCAAAATGTTTAATTTATTTTTTAATATTTTTTTTTTCCGATTGTTACTACAGTAGCATAACCTGTTGGCCTATTGCAATGATAGATACGGAATTCCTAGTGCCCAAATTATTCTTATGATTGGACTATATCTGGTCATTTCATGAATATTGTTGATAGATCATTTCTCCTTTGTGATTCTTCTAATATAGAAACCATTCATTTAAATGTGATGCAAGTGATGACGTAGTTCGATATTACTTGAGAACTTTGGATTGTCATCGTAATTAAACGTAACATTCAGCAGCTTCATACCATGTCATGTTGAATTTGCCTCAAGTTGTATGTTTACATGTATAAACTTGGTCAAGTTTCGTCTAAATGTGTCAATTTGAAGCTTCTTCTACTATTTGACCTTCGAGTCTAATAAAAAGAACTATATTATTTAGTACTTCTTATACCGTTCTATTCATTACTCCTTGTTCTATCAAGTTTTTACAAGTTACAACCAAATGCTACTTGAAGACGCTTTCTCTTACTCTTATAGAGTTTGTACAAAGTGTGTCATTGCAAAAGTTATTTTGTTTTTTGATACAGGAGGAGCTAACTCCTCATCATTGCAACTAGAAAGACTTAAAGATTCTTAATATTTTAGCTCCAAAACTTTCAAGATTGTTCATAAATTATTGTTCTTGTTCTTCTAGGGATAATTTCTAGTTATCGATTGATGGAATTGGTATTAGGTCTTTTGAATATAGTGATTGTCTTAATTATGGCATTTAGATATCGGATGGCATCTTCCTAGACTCGGCTACTCTTGACATTCATCATTCTTATCAATATGTGAAAGTAGAGGTTTATTGTGTTATCGTGTGCAAAAACACTTGTTGGGTTGATAAAATCAAGATATTTGAGCTTGTTGTTCGTCGCTAGGAAGAATATTGAATAGGTTATATGTATTACATATTTGTATACATTATAGGTAATTACTAATTATATTTTAATATGAATGAAATAATGAATAGTTTTCAAAATAACTATAATCCATATGACTGCACATTAAAAATTATTGGTATTTACTTATAATATGTGTATTACGCGTGGCTTGTAATAGTGCCCATTGAAACTTTTCTCATGTAGGTGTTGAGGTGTGATGGTTTATCTTTTTATATTTAAGTGCTTGCGTTCTATTATGGTTTCAATTCAATTAATTTTTGTGAAGTTTTAACTTGGTTTTTTGGTAAAGCTTATAGTTTTTGTTTGAATACCAGACCCTCAATCATAGAAGCGACCTCATTAATACCTTCCTTTTATTTTACAACCTTAGGATTGGGATTAAATGGGCTGAAGTATAATTTTGGTTGTCAAGCACCTTTTGCAATCCTCACAAGGTTTTGTAAGGATACCTGCCACTGCTAATCAGGTGGCTCATGGGCATAAATTACATTGTTTAGCTGATATTATTCTAATTTTTTTTCTCAATTAATATGTATAGTCTTCTAAGGAATTAAATTGAAAGGGAAGGGAGGATTATATTTCGATACTACACCTTTTTCCTCCATGTTTGGTGAACTTGAAGTAAATCATAATATTAAATTTTGATTATGTTGGATGGGATGATTATTAGAGAATTGCTTACTGCTGCCAGGTTTTTTGAAGAAATAGTTATAGAGTGTTCATATTGTTTCTGGAAGCTCCAAATAGAACAAAAGAGAGTTATTAATGATCTAGAAGGTCTCCTTGAGTCTCAAAAGATTGTAAAATTATTTTTAAAGCCACATTGTTTAAATGTTGATACTATGTTCATTCGCAAGCATAGCTAAATTTTAAGGTTGCTTTTGTGGTGTAATGTTATTTCAATTTAGTTGGTCATGGGAGATTTTGAATATATTATGAATTGATTTTCATTAACAGGTTTGCTTAGTTTGATTTTTTTAAGTACATTTTGGTTTATTTTAACTTGAATTGAGGAATTGCTCATAAATTATATAGATTCGGTGTTAATGGTTGTAATGTTTCAATAGAACTAGTTATAAAACACTATTGGAGGGATATATGGACAAGAAAATCATATTTTGAAACATAGTAGACCAAAACACTGGTAAATAATTTACAATTAATTTGAAAAGAACTTGGAACTTTAACTAGGAAGGTATTACCAATGGTATTTAATGAATCAAAACATGATTTAACTACCTTTGTCCTCTTTTGTTGATTCAAATGAAGTCATTAGGTCTGCGCAATGATAGATTTAGACACCATATGGTTTGGTTCAAAATCAAAAACTAAACCAGAACCATTACCGGTGGTTCTAGATCTGGAACTAGATCAGTTGGCCGGTTTTAGAACCGGCTAAGGAACCGTCGATTTTCTGGTCTAGCTGGTTTCACTAAAAAAAATGAAAATAATTAGACAATTTTTTAAAATTATATTAAATATATAATTATTAATGTTTACACTATTTCATATGAATAATAAAATTTATGAACGATTTACAATATTTAAATTTTTATTATCAATAATACAAATAAACATAACTTAAAATTATATATAATTTAGTTTATATAATCTTTTCTTAAAAGCAAAATATTGAGATATTTGACCGTAAAAAGCTCTATTGTGATTTTGCATTCGATAAAAATTAGTCCACATATGACTTAATTTGTTAATTTTTTTAATCTAAATTCAATCTAAACTTTGAAAGAGAAATTAAAAAGAAAAAAAAAAGATGGACCAGCCGTTATTTAGAAGGAGTTACGAATATTTCGAGGAGTAGTTCTTTGAAATATTTGAAACAACCATTAAGTTGGAGGGTTACGAATATTTAGAGGAAGTCGTTCTTTCAAATATTTGAAACAACCATGAAGTTGGGGGAGGGGGGTGTGTGGGGGTTGTTAGAAATTTTAATTTCTAATTGATTCATATAATTTAAGTATTGATAATTGTTATCGTCATACACACGGTGATGATTATGTAGTATCTAAGAGACAATTCGTGATGAAATCCTCCGTGCCAATTCGTTAAAATTTAAGTATTTTAGTGTGTTTTGTATATTAGTAAAAGTATATCTCTTCATGAATCATTAATATACCTCCATCAAGATTCCTCATGAAAAGTCATGTCATTTAAATTAAAAAGTCATGACTCTTCGTAATGGAAGTTATATATTGGGCCATAAAAAAAAAAACAACAACAACACACTACTTTTAAGTTTGATTCAAAATCAAGAATCAATCAAGTCCTTATATCATCAAAGGGCGAATTTAAGTGATACGATTTGGCATAGGAAAACATATTTATTACTTGGGATATAAATTATCGTGATGGATTCTTCAAGTAAGTTTTCTTTTCATTTAACTGTAACTTTTAATATGCCATGATTGTTGATTTGGTTAATTTTAATTGTTTTATTAGGATCCGTATTGTTAATCGCTTTCGCTTTTAATGTTTAAAATTTTAACATTTTGTATCAGAGCGGGTCTAATAGAAATTAAATTACCAATTTAGGGTTTATGCAATTTGGGTTATTTTTCAATAAAGTTGATTATAGTTAATTGATGTTTTAAATTAACTGTTTATGGCATAATTAAATTGAAATGTGGGTTTTAATTTGAATTTAAATTTCGTTGAATATTTGAATTGATAGTTCGGCAATTCATCGGTGAATTCAATTGTCTCAGAATTGTGATTTTGAATAGTTTTATATAAAATGTGTGCTTGGTTT
Source organism: Combretum micranthum (assembly GCA_024138025.1). Lineage (NCBI taxonomy): Eukaryota > Viridiplantae > Streptophyta > Magnoliopsida > Myrtales > Combretaceae > Combretum > Combretum micranthum. Next base: position 288,933 of record JAMXBD010001345.1, read on the forward strand.
TAATTGACCAATTGTCGATTCAAATGTGATGAAATCGAATGTGGGCTATGCATGTGTCATCAATATGAGTAACCTAAGAATGCATGCTGTCTGTGAAAAGAATTGAAGTGCATGTGCAGATATGGCTTATGCAAATTTCAGGAATTGATATGCAAATCTTTCACATAAAAACCCAATTTAATAATGTTAAATGTTATATGTTATTATTTGAGCTTTAAGAAATAAGTTAATAAAATTAAGAAAAAAGATATTTAAAGAGTAGTCTTTTAGATAGAGTATTTAATATTTCATTAATTGTTATTGTAATGATATTATTAAACTTAATATTTGAGTTTATATGATTTAAATCTTTAATATTTTAGTGAGTGCGTTAGCCACCAAAGTGGCCCACTCAGAGTTCATTAAATGATTTAATTAGTGTTATATATTTATTTGAATAACCATCATAAATGACATTTAAGAATATAAACATTTATAGTTATTAACATGTAGTTATACGGTTACCGAAAGGTAATCTTACTCATTTAATAACAATTGAAGTAGGCTATAAACCCTATATTTAATATATAGTGTACATCCAAAGATGACTTGTATTTAAATTAAATTTTGTGATTGACCTTATATATGCTATATGAATGATGCATATTTAGTGATTGTTAGTTGTTTTAGATTTAGCCCAAAGGTGAATTTAAATGCAATATTTTGGTATATATATATTATAGTCTGAATTGTGGTTTAAATTCAAAGCAATTAATATGTGAAATGTAAATGTTTGCAGTGGCTCTATAATATGACTGCCAATGGTATCAAGTTTAATGGGCAAAACTATGATGATTGGATTGAGTATGTCAAGCTAAATGCTGGCCTTTTGGGACTCGATTCAGCTCTAATTATGGATGAGCCCACTAAACCGACCGATACTAGTTCGGAGGCAGACAAGAAACTGTGGGAGAACTGGGAGAGGTCGAATAGGCTTATGATGAGCTTTCTTAAGCTTAGCATAGCGCCTAATGTTAAACCTTCCCAGCCCAAGACTGAAAATGTGAGGGAATTTGTGGCTGAAATTAAGAAGTGTACTATGACAGACATTGTAGATAAGTCTGTTGTTTGCTCTTATTAATGATTTATCTAATAGAGAGTACACCATAGCTCAGTCAATGGAGGAACATATTACTCACATGGTGAATACCTACAACCGGCTTAAGAGTTTGGATATGGATCTTGGTGAGCGAGTGTTGGTTGAGTTTCTGCTAAAATCATGTAAGGGTGATGATTTCAAGCAATTTCGGAGAACTTACAACCAACTTAAGGAAAAATGGTCTCTTTCGGATACTAAGGCCATGCTCATGCAAGAGGAGGCAAGGCAAAGGGAAGACCTTAAGGTCAAAATTCCCCAAGCCAACTTTGCCTATTATGGTAAATCAAATGCTGGTTCTAGTGGCGGCAAAGCTCCAAGTAAGAAATGGAAGAACAAGGGAAAGCAGCCATTTAAGGTGCAGCCCGGTAAAGGGCAAGGAGAGGTTGAAAAGATTCTGAAATGTTTCTTTTGCAACAAACCTGGGCACAAGAAGGCCGATTGCCTAAAGAGGAAGGCATGGTTTGAAAAGAGAGGTATACATTTTGCTTCCGTATGCTTTGAATCAAATCTGATTGAGGTACCTTCTAATACTTGGTGGCTTGATACTGGTGCAACCACTCATGTTTCTAATGTTATGCAGGGTTACCTAAATCTCCACCGAATGCCGGAAAGTGAAAGCTTTCTATTTATGGGAAACAGGATGAAAGCTAGAATTGAAGGTGTAGGGACATATAGAATTGTGTTAGATACGGGCTATTGCCTTGATCTAGAGAAGTGTCTATATGTTCCTGATTGCTCTAGAAATCTTGTTTCCGTTTCTAGGTTGGATGTTTTAGGATTTGATTTTAGGATTGGACATGGTTGTTTTTCATTGTATCGTGGAACAAACCTTTGTGGTACTGGTTTATTGTTGGATACTTTGTATTGTTTCAATCTGAATTCTACTTTTGTTAATTCCCTGTTTAATGTTGATGTTGAATGTGATGTTGGTATGAAAAGGAATGCACTTAATGAATCTTCTGCTGACTTGTGGCATAAAAGACTCGGTCATATATCCAAAGAGAGGATTTTGAGGCTAATTAAAAGTGGAGTTTTGTCTCAATTGGATTTTACCGATTGGAATGATACTTGTGTGGATTGCATTAAGGGTAAGCAAACCAAACATGTATCAAAACAGGCTGCCATAAGGAGTAGTGGATTACTTGATTTAATACATACAGATATTTGTGGTCCTTTCGATGTACCGTCTTGGGGCGGTGAGAGGTATTTCATCACCTTCATTGATGATTACTCTAGGTATTGTTACCTATATTTACTGCATGAAAGAACTCAATCGGTTGATGTCCTTGAGATATTCATTACAGAGGTTGAGAGGCAGTTAAATAGAAAGGTTAAGGTAATACGTTCCGATAGAGGTGGTGAATATTATGGAAAGACATCGGAAGTTGGACAAATTCCAGGTCCATTTAAGAAACTCCTTGAGTCCAAGGGCATTTGTGCGCAGTATACAATGCCCGGATCGCCACATCAAAATGGTGTAGCAGAAAGGCGTAATCGTACATTGATGGAAATGGTAAGGAGTATGGTGAATGATAGTTCTATACCTGTTTCATTGTGGATGTATGCATTGAGGACAGCCGCATACATATTGAATAGGGTACCTAGTAAAGCAGTTCTTAAGACACCTTATGAACTGTGGACATCTAGGAAGCCTAGTTTAAGACATCTTCACGTGTGGGGCTGTCAAGCCGAAGTGAGGATATATAATCCACATGAAAAGAAGTTGGATTCCAGGACCATTAGTGGTTATTTCATTGGATATCCGGAGAGGTCAAAAGGGTATAGATTCTATTGCCCTAACCATAGTACGAGAATTGTAGAGTCCGGGAATGCTCGCTTCATTGAAAATGGCAAAGTCAGTGGGAGTGTGGGAGCACGTGATGTAGAGATAAGAGAGTCATTGATGGACCAAAACCATCAAATGATCCATCTCAAGTTGATGTTCCTATTATTGTAGCACAGCCACAAGGCATGAATATGGAACAACAACAAATAGATGCTCCAAACCCAATTATGGATGCCATTGTTCAAGAAGAGGAGGAAAATACTCAAGTTAATGAGCAAGTGCAACCTCAAGAAGAAATAGTATTAAGGAGGTCTACTAGAGAGAAAAGATCGGCTATTTCGAATGACTATATAGTTTATGCACTTGAGCATGAAAGTGACTTGAGCATTGATAATGACCCGGTCTCTTTTGACCAAGCCATGAGCGGTAAAAATTCCGATAAGTGGTTGATGGCCATGAAGGAAGAGTTGAAATCTATGGATGACAACAATGTTTGGGAAATGACGGAATTGCCGAAGGATTCTAAAAGAGTCGGCTGTAAGTGGGTCTTTAAGACCAAGCGAGACTCTAAGGGCAATGTCGAGAGGTACAAAGCCAGACTTGTTGCCAAAGGTTATACTCAAAAGGATGGCATTGACTACAAAGAGACTTTCTCTCCGGTTTCTAGAAAGGACTCTTTAAGGATTGTAATGGCTTTGGTGGCTCATTTTGATCTTGAGCTTCACCAAATGGATGTTAAAACAGCCTTTCTCAATGGAGATTTGGAAGAAGAGGTATATATGGATCAACCTCAAGGTTTTGAGACCACAAGTGAAGGAAATCTGGTATGTAGGTTGAAGAAATCAATCTATGGATTAAAACAAGCTTCTAGACAATGGTACTTGAAGTTTAATGATACCGTATTGTCATATGGGTTTGTAGAAATGACCGTTGACCGGTGTATCTACATGAAGGTTATGGGAAGCAAGTTTATAATCCTTGTGTTGTATGTAGATGATATTCTTCTTGCCGCTAGTGATCGTGGGTTATTGCATGATGTTAAGGATTACCTTTCTAGCAACTTTGAGATGAAGGATATGGGTGAGGCTTCCTATGTGATCGGAATAGAAATATTTCGGGATAGATCACAAGGAATTTTGGGATTGTCTCAAAAGGCTTACATCAACAAAGTTCTAGAAAGATTTAAGATGGAATCATGTGCACCTAGTCCAGTTCCCATCCAGAAAGGAGACAATTTCAGTCTATCCCAATGTCCCAAGAACGATTTGGAGCGTAAAGAAATGGATAATATCCCTTATGCTTCTTTAGTCGGGAGTTTGATGTATGCTCAGACTTGTACTAGGCCGGATATAAGCTTTGCGGTCGGTATGTTGGGTCGTTATCAATCAAATCCCGGACTGTTTCATTGGAGAGCTGCAAAGAAAGTTTTAAGGTACTTACAAGGCACTAAGGATCACATGCTCACATATAGAAGAACTAGTAACCTTGAGGTTGTTGGTTACTCGGACTCAGACTATGCCGGATGTTCGGATACCCGAAAATCCACATTTGGCTATTTGTTCCTTCTAGCTGATGGAGCTGTCTCATGGAAGAGTGGTAAGCAGTCTGTCATTGCTACTTCCACTATGGAGGCTGAATTTGTAGCATGCTTTGAAGCTACAGTTCAATCGTTGTGGCTGCGCAATTTTGTTGATGGTTTAGGCATCGTTGATACCATTGCCAAACCAATGAGGATTTATTGTGATAATGCGGCAGCTGTATTCTTCTCTAAGAACGATAGATACTCCAAGGGTGCCAAGCATATGGATTTAAAGTTTCTATCTGTCAAAGAAGAGGTGCAAAATCAAAGAGTTCAAATAGTGCACATTGGCACCAATGATATGATTGCGGATCCGTTGACTAAAGGACTAGCTCCTAAAACATTTATTGGCCATGTTAGTAAAATGGGAGTAGTCAGGAAGTCCTTGTATATCGGATGATTGGTCATACATGTATGAATTTATGTTTAGCACATTTATGTTTATTTGATACTCTAGATATCGATGTTTGTTTGGATTTTGCTTATCTATGAATCATATTTCAGTTATGCATATTTTATTATGATTATAGATATTGGGTCTTATTTTACGACATTGTGGGATAAGGTATTTTTAGGTGTCTACTTTATCAAATTGTGACTGTTTGAATTGAATTGACTTGTGATACATGGAAGGAATCGGGACGTTTGTCAGGCCCGTGACCGCCATGATTCGGTCTGTTTAGTTCTTACGAAGTTGTGACTTATATACGACATTATTTAAGTGAGCTCACTTTATGTTAATATGTTGTATACTTGTTATATATGAATCAAGTGGGAGAATGTTAGAAATTTTAATTTCTAATTGATTCATATAATTTAAGTATTGATAATTGTTATCGTCATACACACGGTGATGATTAGTGTAGTATCTAAGAGACAATTATCGGGTGTAAATCCCTCCGTGCCAATTCGTTAAAATTTAAGTATTTTAGTGTGTTTTGTATATTAGTAAAAGTCATATCTCTTCATGAATCATTAATGGATACCTTCCATCAAGATATCCTTTCATGAAAAGTCATGTCATTTAAATTAAAAGTCATGACTCTTCGTAATGGAAGTTATATATTGGGCCATAAAAATAAAAAAACAACAACACACTACTTTTAAGGTTTGATTCAAAATCAAGAATCAATCAAGTCCTTATATCATCAAAGGGCGAATTTAAGTGATACGGATTTGGCATAGGAAAACATATATTATTACTTGGGATATTAAATTATCGTGATGGATTCTTCAAGTAAGTTTTCTTTTCATTTTACTGTAACTTTTAATTATGCCATGATTGTTGATTTGGTTAATTTAATTGTTTTATTAGGATCCGTATTGTTAATCGCTTTCGCTTTTAATGTTTAAAATTTTTAACAGGGGTTTGCGCTGGATGGGTGGTTGGTGGGTTGGGTGGTGGTGGTGGTGTGGGAGGGAGGGATAGAGAGAACCAAAACATCCAAAGTTACAAATCATGACAAGGGAGAGAGAATCAAATGAGTGAATTGACGAATTAAGCCTTTATATATATATTTTTATAATTATTACTTGATGATTCACTCACGTTATGTGTAAAAAAAAAAAATGTGAAGTTTTTGCTATAAAAAGTGTGGATATTTATTGAACTCATACCACTAGGCTTCTCACCACCGTTCAAGTTTCAATTACATGCACTCATATCACACTATCTCTCATTGAATCGCACCAATAAAATTTTAATAGAATCATAAACTAAAAGATTTGATATTTTAAAATAGATACTAGTTCATCAAATCTTAAGATAACAAGATAATATGTAATGTAATATAATATCTATATTATTAAAGCAAAATCACTTTCTTTGGTGTTTTTACTGTAAATGTTTTTAGCATATGGGTATAAAATATTTTTTTGTATCCCTGAAATCATGAAAATTAAATAGAGTTTAAATATAATTAAATAAGTATATTGAATAGATATAGTCTTTTCCTTTTTCTAGCATATGGACGTAGAATATTTTTGGTATAGAGTTTGAATAGAATTAAACTGGAGTTGAATATACATACTCTTTTCCACGTAAAATATTTTTAATATCCCTGAAATCATGAAGTTACTTATGGAAAATATAATTGTAATTATGATTTGCAATTAATTTCCTAATTTCTAAGACTAATTAAGGTTGTACTTTATATATCTATTTGATTTATATATATTGAGTTGTTTTATTTGCACACGTATTACAGGGCATCGTCTGCTTGTAATAATTAAATCATAATTAACCTAACATAAAATAAAATACAAATCTTCTATTTCTTTTATTAATACTTTTTTCCATTATTAATTACTTAATACTACATATTTTATCGTCCCTTTTTAATTATTAATAAATTTTGATTTAATTAAAATAATAGATTACAGACATGTATAATTACTTTAAATTGCATATAATTAATACAAACCCCACCCACCTCATATAGAAAACCTATTTGATATTTTTATAAAAAAAGATTATTTGCTAATTTTATATAACTAATTAATAAAATCATAAATCATTATATGCGATCACTCCTGTTAACTGGTCCATCCGGTGATTAGCAATCTAGCATCCTGGACAGTGTGAAGAGCCACTGTTTTACAGCAGCGGTTACTAACAAATTAATTTTACCCATATCGTGCTAACCCCTAAATAGGCATTCCGGAATAATCACAATTCTCTCAGCTTTGCATCAAAGTTTTAAATCCAATTCATTGACCATCTCGTATTCACATATTTTCTTTTTCCTTGATGGTTCCCTCTTTTTTATTTTCAACATTTTAATTTTCATAGATTTAGGTTTCTGCTTAAAAAGAGTTTATTTTAGGGTTACAAATGATGGGCTGCTTCTGTTTTTTAATATCTAGACTCACAAAATTCTCAATCAAGATTAGACACCGTCGCATGTTAAGTAGCTAAAGAATCGCTACATATTTTACCGAAAAGCAAGCGCGTTTAAAGATGCAATCTCTTTTATAAGAGCTAACCTTTTGATTTTCTTTTGTGTAGATAGGTAGGTACTAGGTTTTTTTTAACATTATGGTTAAGCTATGAAGGACATAGTCATCAGGTATGATACGGTGTTTCTTTGTTATTGAATTTTCTTGTATAATGTGTGTTAGGTTGAAGCTGTTTGTGACGGAAAAGAGCACGAAGCTAAAAGGATGTTGACATATTCATAAGTTTGAATGATTTAGCAGATAACATTCTTCAATTAATTCTTTCCTTTCTCCCAATTAGGATGCAATCGGATCGAGTTTCGGATGGATCATATGAATCCAAACCCGAACCTGCTATACTATAAAACATACCAAATCTGATCCTATAATCTTATATGATTAATTTCCTTCTATACCCAAACCCGCCCTACAGGGTTTACTCTAAAACCCGCCACCCGCCTGATTACCCACCTAACTATCAACCCAATTACATGCTTGACTATCAACCTGATTACCTCCTTGACTATCAACCCGATTAGTCGTCCGACCATCCACCAAATTATCAACCTGAACCTACCTTGCTTATTGTTTTTTTTTTTAATGGATTCAACGAACTTAAGCTAATAAAATAATAGTATAATAATATAGTAATTCATCTTCTCTTTGCCAACCTATTTTTAAATTTAGCCTATTACTATGTTTATATTTAGTAAATGTATCTATATTACAATATATTTTTTTTTACTAGAACTGATAGATTGGGTAGGGTGGGTATCCATTGGGTTTTAGTAGTATCAAAACCCGACCCTAGTACCCTACATGGTTTTTTGCTTATATCCAAACTTGACTCTATTACCTTATAGGGATTTTATTGGGTTGGACGGGTAGAAAACACGTTAATGGCCGACCCGATTACATCCCTACTCCTAATGAAAGAGGCTTTGAGGGCTAGTGTGTTATCGAAAAGGTGGGAATTCTTGTGGACTTGTATGCCTAGTTTACATTTTGATTATTCTCCTTGGATTAAAACACCAGGTGCTCAATTAATGAGTGTTGTTGATCAATCATTTGTTCTTTGTAACACTTCTTCATTAGAAACCTTTTCCATTCACTTGCGGTCAAGAGATAAGTTGGCTAAAGAACGCTTGAATACATGGATTAAGGCTCCTATTGGTCATAAGGTTCAGAAGGTTTCCCTGGATCTATGTGATTGTGCTCCATAAACTCCTTTATTTGTGTTTATAAATGGGCTTAAAAATATAAAAATTATTATTTATTTATTTGGGCTTGACTCATGGGCTAAGTGACAAGGCCTAATGAGTCTAGTTCAATTATTGTGATGGTTTGGGGAGATTTGGCTTGGTGGATTTGGAATAGAGATCGTTGGACTGATCCGTTGTATCCAATTTTTCTCAGACAGGCTCATGCACGCAGGAGATAAAAACTGGTCTTAGCCCATGAGGAGCTCATTCAGGATAACCATGAATTGAGCTTACTCCATCACATCAGTCAATCACTGAGGTGATCTGACGGTCATCATCTATGCCAAGTGTCTATAAATACTCAGTCATTCCTACTTGTTTTCAACTTTTGGAAAGATAAGACAAACAACAGTCTGTAAAGGAGGCTCTGTTCTGAAAGATCAAACAAGGCAACTTAAGCGATTTATACTCCAACTGCTCAAGAATTGTAAGGTTTTACAAGGTCTACTCAAGCTCCCTTAGCTGTCACTTGTGCATTTGAGACACCGAGATTGCCTGTTCTTCCTCCCCTATCATTTCTCTTCAAGCTATCCCGTTATCAAGTGTCACTTCTCAGTACAACTCCGAAGTCAAGTGCTAGATGCGAGATCCATGTGATGCGTGCGTGACCACTACTAACAAGGACCATGCATCTATATTTTGGCGACTCCACTGGGAGCTGAGGATTTTGACATCAGTTGTGATGACACTTCTAATAAGAAAGCCAAGTAACACTGATGACAACATAAATGAAGACGTTATCAACACCAACCTTAACACAATTGTTCCAGACATACCAGCATTGGAAGATGTCAATCCTAATGTCAACGCTAATCCTGCTACCGATATGCAAGGCATCATTGTTGATAATGCACAAGTCATACGTGTTATACAAGAAAGCAACGCCGAGACAACGTAGACCATATAAGAGAACACTCAGGCCCTGAATCAGTTCTTGGCCAGAGTCATCCGTCTCATCCTAGGCATGTTTGCTAATGCTGATGCACTCCAACGTGTAGCGTTACTAGGTCCAACCCTAGTTGCGTAGCAAAGTCCCCTCTTTATCCTAACATGCCATTGCTCTTGCCATTCAGGCAAATATACCTCGAGGAGTGAGTGTGCAAACCCCGTCACCACAGGTTGCAGTTAAGCAACAACTAGCCTTTGAAGCGGAAAATATTAGATCTCAGCTTAGCAGGTCATCATCCTCATGTGTACGCTACAGTACCAACCTAAGTGAGACTACTCTCCCGCCTAATAGTGAACATGCAATAGTTTCTCCAATTGCATCAACTCCACTTGTTGCACCAACTATACTAATTGCACCAGTTGCTCAATTAGTGTCTACACCAAAGGAATCCTTTATAACAAAGGAAGACTTGGATATTTATCTGAAGGAAATTCAAGCTAAGTCCTCTGCGGGAATACTGGACTTAAATCTTCTACACTACCATCGGATTGTTACGAAGCCCTACCCAAAGGACTATGTTAGTCCTAAATTTATGTTTTTCGATGGCAATAAGGGTAGTGTTAAGAAACATCTGCTAAAATTCATTGAGATATTAGTGGTTTATGGGTTTGAGGATGATTTAAAGCTAAAAGAGTTAAAATCTCTAAGAGAGAAGGCATACAACTAGTATCTCAATCTCCCCCTAGGGTCCATTGACTCATGGGGAGCAATGTGCAAGTTGTTCTTGGAGAAGTTCTTATCTACTTAAGAACGGGTCACAGTCATTGATATGGGAAGAATAAGGCAAAAGCCAAAGGAAGACCTTATGGACTACATTGAGCGTTTTAGAGAACGCTCTTTGGATATTCAAGATGCTTGCGATGAGAAAGAACTAGTGAAAATCTGCATCCAAGGGATGTTCACTACATACACCATCCACTTCGAGACTCTTAATCTATGTTCCTTTGCTGCTCTCATTGAGAATGCACGAATGACCAACAACTCTGTATCCAAATATGCGGAGAAGATGGAAGGTTTGGAAAGAGAGCTGCAAATGTTAGCTCACTCCAAGGAGAAGACTCTAGAAACAATAAGAAGCCAAGCAATGATAAACCAACGAGTGCTCCACCAGTGCTCTTATTCCCTTGCCTTATGGGGAAGGCTCATTCTGTGCTTGACCAATGGTTGAGAGATGAAAGCATCAAGCTCCCAAGGGTTGAACGTCTCCTTAATGCAGTCGAGAAGAATGATCCTAAGTTCTATAAATTTCATAAGACCGTCGGTCATCCCACTAAAGAGTGTTGGACACTCAAGAAGATATTCAATGAACAAGTCAATAATGGAGACCTTGTCATTGAAGATAATGATGTATGCAATAATCCACTCCTCGCACACAATCTTCAGTAGGGTACCATAAGTGTTGCTCATCATGATCTAAGAACTGAAGAAGAAGAAACAAGTTAACAAAGTTGAAAGTCATGTTATGCTTAATGGAAAATGATACGTTATTTACAATAGGTCTATTGAATTTGAAGAAGCCTTCATGTCGTTTTCAATATATTAAGAGTCTTTGTATGCAATTGCAGTTGATGTATTTTCGTCATTATTTGAATAAAATTATGGCTTGCATTCTCAAAGCCTTTTTAGTACAATTTCTCTTGTTCTTGTTACTTTATAATTTTCTTTCGTCGCTACAAAGTTAGAGATTTGTCTCCTTAGTGCACAAAGATAGTTAACACATTGCTGCTACCTAGTAAGAGTATAATCTCCTAAGTGCGTGACGACATGGCAACATGTTGAGCTTGTATACTGCAGATTGTTAAGAGTATTAACCCTCAGGCGTGGTACAAGCCATTGCAAAGACAACCTCCTTGACAACTCATACTGGGCAGTCAAGTAGTGAGAAACACCCCCTTGACTAATAAAGCTAGAAATTTGGATCCCAAGCAATAAATGCCACGATTGCTGTTGAAAGCGTGATTGAGTACTTTCTTAAAAGGAATCATTTAAATACTATCACTGGTAAGCCAAGAACCTTACTCTAATGCATAAAAAAAACTCTTAAGAGGTCCCTTAGATCATTAAGTCTAAGCAAGACTCATATTCATGATAGTCAATTGCAATCATAGTATCTTAAATATCACCGCTGCTTGGTAAGAGCATTATCTCCTAAGCGCGTGATAACATGCTTTACTTATAGTGCTGACTGGTGGAAGCATTTTCTCTTAGGCACATGGTAGCATGGTGTCATACCTACACGTGGTATAAAATAATGCTTGAAAAAAAAATGTGATTGACGATTATGTATTGGGAAATACCATCTTAACCAACTAAATTGGACTATTTGGGTAATAAGCCTATAAAGCACATAACACTATCATTGCTCAAAGCGCGATCAATATATTACCCTAATTATAATAATATTGTTGCTAGCAAGTGAGAGAATTACTCTAACGCGCGGCATGAAAGTCATACTAAGATAGCAAGCCTATGTAACATGATAATATCGTTTCTTAAAGCGTGATCAATTCACTATTCTAAGTTATGATAATGTTGTTGCTTGCAAGCAAGAGTTTTACTTCGATGCGCGACATAAGAATCATATAGCCTTTATTATATTGTGATTGCTGCTGCTAAGTAAAAGCAATGCTTCCTAAGCGTAAGCACATGTTACTAATGGCTTAATTCGAATTTTGACATTCACATATATATACATATATAAAGAAAAGATCAATGACTGCAATAAATTCAAATCCATTCATTCAAGTAAACAAGAACGATAACACATTGTTTAAAATGGAAATAAAGTAACAATCATGTCTAAACTAAAGCTTGCTATCCAAGCCTACTATAGACTCCAAGTCATCATCTCCTAAAGTAGTCTCCATCAAAGTCTTCGCTGCTGCAACCTCGGCTTGAACTTCCTGTAGCTTCACCACCAATTTGTCATGATGTCCCTTGGCATCCCTATAACTCAGCAATCTCTTAGCTTTGCTAGCAATAGGCCATAAGTTATCAATTCTAAATTGCAACATACAAGCCCCTTCAACATACTTGACTAAGTGCTCCAGCTCTATCATTGATAAGAAACTTCAACGTTTGTTTATCAGCAGCATGGCCTCACCACTCATCTTCACCATGGCAAAAGCTACCGCTGTCCCCAACATAGGAGAACTGGCTCATAATTCCCTATCTAGGGCATTAAGACTCTCTAAAGGAGCTATTAAATGAGAAGGCACAGTAAAGCTATGAAAGGACATAATCTCCACCGATGCAACAAAGTCCTCTGAAGTTGCTACCGTGTCCTTGCAAGACACGCTAGCAACTAGAAGAGGATAGACATGGAACTCGATAGTTGGATTGACACCAAGTACGCTCGTGATTCCTCCATCAAGAGCATGTTCATTATCCTCATGCATAAGCTCTTCAGTTTTGCTGGCATCACCTTCATCGTTACCATAGGGAGTTGGAGATGGTTTGCAATTAATTTTATTGGGGCCATCATCTTCATCATTTGATACTAGTATAGGCATAACAACACCATTAGAACATTGTGAAATTATAAAAGAGTTTGTGTCAACCTGAAAAAGGCAAATAAAGAGAGCATTAGACGAGAAAGAAGAGTAACAACAACAAGTCATATTTAAGGAGAATTATTACCTCATCGATAAATGCACGCTTCGTCGTCCTATAATCCACTATTTGAGGTGGTGGATGATCATTCTTTGATTTTGGAGGCGGTGCATCATTAGAAGGTTCCAGCTGGTTTGATGCAGGCTCTTTAACTATTTGGACACTGGCATTCGACCTATGGTATCTGTTCCTTGGTAGCCTAAGGTAGAACTCATGATAATATATGAGTGGCACTGGCAATGTGTCATCAACTGATGTGAAGGCATAGTCACGGAAGATGGCTATGCAATTCGACTAGTGTATCAGCCAACCAACAGAGGCAACTCCATGACACTCCGTAGAAGGAAAGAATAGTTGTTGTACCGTAGGATGAATGCACTTGAAGTCATTTGGCGAGATTGATAGGCATCGTGAATCGAAACTCTGCACAATGTTGAGAAGACGTGACACTCCTTGATTAAAGGAAAATTGGCGCCCCACTCTGTGAGGGGAGTATGCTATCACCCTTTGCTCCAAGCATCGTCTATTCAAATTTCCTTTATCAACTAAAGATGGCAGGCCCCCTGGGATGCACCAAAGCATGAACCTAGCTTAACTTTATCAAGCTTATAACGGCTATCAACTAAGATAACATCGCCTTTAGAGCCTGGAAGATAAAGTATGTCACCATTTGATAACCTTCAAGAGGCTTTATGAAAGGTTGAAACTCGACATCAATGAGCTAAAGAAGTGGCCGATTGACCTCTACTCTAATCCACACCCATGGCTGGGAGCAACAAGATTTAAATCCTTGTTGATAATCGGTTGTGTAAGGTGGTTTCGAAACTACTTGGTGGTACAGGTCAAGATGTCGATATAAAGACCCCAGGTAGAAAGGAGCTAGTGCTAAGGATTAGCCCTGTGCAATACGTATAACCAAAGTAAAGAGCCAATGGCTTACACCTTCTTTTGGCCTACTAGGGAACATGAACAGTGATAATTAAAATGCAATGAAGCTTGCAAGCTCATACCTATACATCAAAGAAGCAAAAGAGAAATGTGTTAGTTAAGAAGCCAAGTATAGGGCAATAATATGAACATACTTACTCTTTTCCACGAGCTAGTCCTAGTACTTGAGGCATGTTCTTTCTTCACTCTTTGAAGAAGTGTGCTATCTAGGCAAAGTAACACGGTTTCCTCTTATCATCACGGGCAAGCTTTAGAGCCGTTAGTAAAGATGCTTCGAGATGGTGTTCTTTGCGTGAAGTTACAGCTGCGGTAGCATTAGTCACCCTAGAACAATGCAGGTTCAGAAGTGTAGACACCTCATTTTGACATTTATTTTTATCAAATATTTTGTTAATCTTAGTATACATATAACTAAATTAAATAATTTTTTTTGCAATTATAAGTATTAAAATTATGAATGAAAATTAGAAAAATAAATCAAATTAAGGGAAATAAATATAATGGATGTAATATATATATAATATAGTATTGTAATTTAAAAAAAATCACTTTTCATCGTCTTCAACCTCTAGCCGCCTGATGGGTCATTTTCGAGCCCGTTTTCGGATCCGTTTTTTACAAACTAAATACACATTTTAAAACTACGCATGGAGTAGTTTGTTTTGATATATAATTTAGGCATTTTGATCAACAATAAAGATTTCAAATCCGGATTTGAAAGTTGAAAAAAAATTCTTTTTTTTTAGTTTCCGAAAAAAACTCAAAATCCATAAATTTCGCTAAAAACGTGTGTTGAACGTTAATATTAGAACGTTAATGATAGCTATAAGAATTTAATTGAAGATTATAATTGTTGTAGCCCGATTTTTTCTAGATTTGAATAAAAAACGTCTTGAAACCTAGCTCTATAAATAGAAAGAAAAAAGAACGAAAGAAAAAAAAGAACACGAAAAAGACGAACACGAACAGAAAAAAAAGAAAAAAAGAAAAAAAATTGAATAGGAGAAAATCATTGGAGTGTCCAGGAAATCGGAGGATCTCTGCCACCAGATGACCGTTGTTGATCATTGCCATCCACCATTGCCGTCGGACCTGAGCCCAGCCCGTCGAGCCGCACGCTGATCAACCCCCCCCTCGTCGCTACCATCGTCGTCATACTGCATCACGCTTTCCGGAGCCGTCGTTGGTCGTCTCCTCTGCGCGCGCCCAATTCTTCCTCGCCCAGGTAAGCAATATGCTCCTGTTTCACATTTTCTAATAATAATAATAATAAATAGGAAAATAAAAATTAGTATGTAATTATAATTTCAAAATATGTAATGAATATGTTGTGTTATTTTGAAAATTTAAGATATGTAAAATTAGTAATAGCCTTAATCATGATAGTATAGTCATTATAATTTATTTTTCTTGTCAATGAAAGATTGTCTCATAAACTTGTTCTAAAACTATTGAATTGAAAATTATGATATATTTTGTCATGATATAGTTTTTGAATATTCTATCATGTTGCATTAATTTGAAGATGATCTTGTTTTGTGATAAAATTAAATTTTGTGATATGTATCATGTTAGGTATTTGTTCATAGAATTACATTAAGATCTTATCATTGATAATATAACTATAATTATGCCATGATATAAGGAATACATAAGATTTCTAGAGTTTTATGTTTATAATATATGAAATTATGTGACGATATATGTATAGTCATTAAGAATCCCTTTATGCCATGATTTTGTCTTATCATAATATGGTAATGACCTTGATTATAGTAACATTGAATTTTATGATTTCGCCATTCCATATTGAGATCTTTCCCTTCATAATGTAACTTTAATGATATATAAATCTTGACCATGCCATGATATTTTTTTGATTAGGTTGTTAAATATTGATATATAATAATAACATGTAAGGTGAATTGATATGCATGATATGTGATTATGATTTCTTGTTCTAAAATTTTTATCACTTAGAAAAATTTATTTTCATGAAAAAGCAAAAACCTAAAATTGATAGATTTAGGATCCATATCGAAAGCGATTAATTTTGATAAAATTAATAAAATCTAATAAAGTTAAACAAAAAGATTTCAAAAAATTCTAAAATTAACCAAAAAATTAAATTTTTCAAAAAGAACTACGTGTATCTGATCCTGATTAACGGGTACATAGGCACCTAAATGGCGACTTAAAATATGTAAAAAATTATTTTTGTGAATTTATTTGATTTGTTTGTTTTTATATTAGTCTAGAATATTCATAATAATATAATTTGAATATTTTGAGTTCTTAGATTATATATTTCGTTGATGGAATTTGATTAGATTAGTATTTTTGTATATTAGCATAGTTAGTTAATTAGATCCTGTAAATAGTTTAATTTTGAAATTAGGGTTTAAAAGAAAGCAATTTAAATTGGAAAGTTAAAGTGGTAACCGTTTAGGTTTTAATAGGTTAGCCCCCGAACTCAAGTTAATTTCTGGTTCTCGTTTTCAAAACGATTTTTTTTGCAGATCAGTAGCAAAACCAAAATCAACCTACCCATTGGTTTTGGTTTATTTTTTTTTCTCGACTTTAGTCGAGTGGCGACTCCAAAATATTTTAAAAATTCAAAATTTCCTTTAATTCTTAGTCGAGGATTCGTATTGAATGGGTTAGGGTTTAGTACGAATCGGATTAAAGGAAATCGAAAAAAAAACCAGGCTCGACAGCTTGGCGACTCCACTGGGGACATTTTTAGAGGGCTAGCCACTTTATGCTTTTCATATATAAATTGCTTTCTTTTTTTAAATATCTTGTATATTTGTAATATTTGTGCTAACCGTGTGCTTATGTGCAGATATTATATATATATAGAGTTATTGGAGGGGATATTTATTTTGAAAAAAAAAATGTGTGCTAGATGTGGTCAAACCCGGGCCACCTTAGGTAACTTAGGACGGGAGGCACCAGTAGGTCTCGGGTGTTGTGGTTACCCACCATTCGAGACACGAATTAGCCTCCCACTCCGGTTAATGTGGCCCATGGCCCATTAATTGGGGACCTTTAGAACCCACCCTTCTTGCATCCACTACATGAAGGAGATGATGATCAAGCTTTGTAGCCAATCAAAGTGTTTTTCAAAATTTCTTTACAAAACAAAAGCTGAATTTATAGGAGTTAACTTTCCCTTGTAATCCGTTATGTAAATGTGTCTTGTAAATCCTTGTAACCTCGTTTTTGTCTTTGTATTCAGTTTAGTGTACCATGTAAATGTATATACCGTGTAACACATCTCTTTGTAATATGAGATTAAGAAATGGCAGTAGTATGTGTAATGGCAACATATGGGCCCGTCTTATCCCGAGATCCATGTTCATGAGCCTACTAGTCCGATGCCCATTTTGAACAAGTGGTTACAAACTTTCAAGCCAGAACAAAGAGATTCATTGAAGACCGTTTGGGACCTATTCTTTCTCTACCAAAGGTCCAGGTCCCCATTCATCTTTTTAGGGCCTTGGTTTACTTATGGAATGTTGATGAGCCGCCTTTTGCCTTGGTGAGCACACTTTGAGTCCCACTATTGAGGAATACACGAGGCTTCTTCAAGCTCCACCAACTCATGCGGGAATATATGCTCCTCAACTTAGTAAAGGGCCGATCAACTTGTTCAACTCCTTTTTAGGATTAAGAAGACCGATGTGTCTAAAGCTCAAGAATTGCAATTTGGTCTCCATTCGGCTTTCTGATTTATTCAAGTGGTTTGGATCTCCAAATAGTTACAAGGACAATAAGCCTATCTTCTGTGGAGGTGTAGTAGCATGGGAGCAAAATCGCATCAACGCCTTTATAGCCGCCGTATTCGGTACTATCCTCTTCCCGAATGGGGATCTTTTCATCCACTATCGGTAGTGGAATTAGTGGACCAGTTTTTGGGGAAAGTCTTATATCCCGGCCTTGCTCGCTGAACAAAATAGATCTCTCAACCATTTGAAGAAAAGAGGCCATGGGAAGTTCAAGTCTAGTATGGCACTCTTGATAATGGTTTGCAAGCCACACTAGAGATTATGGGAGCAATTTGAGTCCGCTTGCCACATTAGAGACGTTATGATCTTATTTTAAGCTTTAGTGAAAGAGTTCGCATTCAAGATCTTCCAAGGACCGATGAATGGGTGCACTTACTCCAAGATCTAGAAGCTCACACTTTCCTTTGGGTTGCTAAATGGTTCCATTCTCATACGGCAATAACCGAATGTAGGGAGTATGCAATTCCTTTGATTGGTTTGACCGGGTCCACGGGATATTATCCGGCTCGTGTGATAAGACAATATGGAGCACTTCAAGATATAACTAGCAAGCCATCATTAAAGGAGTTTACTATGGAGTATGATGACCCAGTGTTCCTTTGGCACAAAGAGAGAGAAGGCTAGGGTTGATACAAGCCAAATGGGAGACAAGAGAAATCAAGACGATCTACATGATAGACCCCATTAATACTGAGACGAAGAAATACCGAGCCACTAAAGAATACATCCTCAACCAAAGGGCAAAAGTGAACGAGTTGGAATTTCAAGCTCCCGAGATGAAGAAGAAGGATCGAGAGATGGAAAAGGAAGTTCAAAGTTCTCAAGGCAAGGTTCAAGCACTTGAAGCTCAACCGAGGATGGCGAAGAGGACTATCGAGGAGCTGAAGGACCGTTCAGAGTGTCCTAGCAAGATTAGGCGTTTGGTTTAGGATAAAATTTCTTTGTTTAGCTTTTCGGTTTTGTCATGTTTAGGTCATGTATTTGACTCCTTGAGTAAATTCAGCTTTAATGAAATAAAATGGTTTTTTGCTACAAAGCTTCTTCATCATCTCAATTTACATGCGCATGCGTTTTTCTTTTCCATATATATATTCTTGTCTCTACATGTTCTTGTATATTCTTTGCTACCCGTTTATTTGTTTTTGTGTATATATTAACCGCTAACCGTTTGCTCATTTTGTTGAGAATCATATAATATATATACATTTTCTTCTAAACTATGGAAATTTTGTTTTTGAACAAACAGTTTCTAAAAGATAGCTCCTAAACGGTCAGACCCGGTTCGAAGTCCATCATCTAGGTCTAAATCCAGAATGGCTAGCAACAACGACAATAATTCTGGTAATTCCAATGCGATTCCAAAGGCTCACTACTTTGGAACAAATGGTATTTCGAATGGCCGAGCAAATGAATCTTCTCACGCAAAACCTTAAGGCCCCTCAAGATACTACCGCAGGACATTCCGGGGTAAAGAAAGGACTGATGGTCAAGCTATTGAGGAACAAGTAATTAATCATGAACCACTAGCCATTGTCGAAACCGATTCTTCTGAGTTTAAGAAGGAAATTGAGGCTCAAAACAAAGAAATGGAGAAAAGGCTTCTTTCTCAATTCAATGAGAAACTCAAAGTTTTTGAGAAAATGGAAGGATTTGATCAAACTGGAATCACAAGCTTTCCTACAATCGAAGCGGAGCTTTCCCCAGAAGTTCAAGATTCCCGACTTTGAAAGTATGATGGTACTGGTTGTCCAAAGTTGCATACTAGGCTCTATGTGAGGAAGATGAGCCGGTACACTCAATATGAGCAATTCATGATCCAAACTTTTCAGGATAGCCTTACCGGTCCGGCTTTAGCATGGTATGCTCATTTGGATCTTGATGAGATTAATACTTGGGACAAATTGGCTAGGGCTTTCTACAATCAATATAAGTTCAATATTGAAGTGGCCCCTTCTATGTGGGATTTAAGTAATATGAGGAAGAAGAAAGATGAGTCCTTTAAGGAATATGCTCAAAGATGGAGATCAATGGCATCTATGGTATCTACCCCTATCCCGAGAAAGATTTGACATTCACTTTCATCAATACTTTAGAAGAACCATTCTTTACTCATCTCATTGGACACACTACTGCTAATTTCTCTGAGATAGTATTGGGGTGAAATTGAAAGTGCCATTATTACCGGGAGGATCCACGTGGAGAAAAAGGCTACAAATTTCAAGTACTCCAACAATAACAAAGGGAAGGATACCACTGTCAGTGTAGTCAGCTCAACCCCATACACTAAACCTACTCAATCCTACACCTACCAACAAACCCCAAACACTAATCAACCCTTCACCCATCACAACAACCACAATCCCAAAACCAACCATTCAATAGACCCAAAGACAATTCACCAAAATTCCCGTACCCCTTAGCCAAGTTCTAGCCCGGCTTAGAGCCGACAATCTGATCACCTTTGAAACACCTAGAGAAGACTACAAACCCAGATATAACCCCGAGCAAAATGTGATTATCATTTGGGGCAAGTAGGTCATTCTACTGACTATTGTTGGAGGCTTCGGAACAAGATTCAAGACCTCATTGATGCTAAATTGGTCCAACTGATTTCATTGAAACCGACCCCTAATGTCAACACCAATCCTCTCCCAAATCATGGGCCCACGATCAACATGATCACGATTGAAGAACCCGAGCTTTTATCGGAATGATCCAGTCCAATCCAAAGAAGATAGTTATCCAATGTCAAGGAGAGCAGAAAGAAGCCCCATATGAGGTGAAATCGATGAGGTATCAATTCCATGTGCCCATTGCACCGAAAGATTATAAAGCCGCCCGTTCAACTATCAAGCTGTTAATCAAGTTCCTAGGCCCATGGTCGGAAAACTTGGGAAAGCTTCAGAGCCCGAAAGAGAGAAAACATTGGCAGAGGAATTCTTCCCACAGAGAAAAGATAAGAAAAAGGAGGAGGAATCTGATGAGAAAACAGCCTTGACCAAGATTATGAAGATAAGTGATTATAAGATTACTGATCAACTTGCTAAGGTCCCGGCTCAAATATCCTTGATGGGTTTATTAATGACTTCTGAAAAACACCGGGAGGCCCTCTTTAAGATACTCCAACAAATCAAGGTTCCCGAAGGTGTTGCTACTGAAACAATGGAACATGTAGTAAATTCAGTATTTGCTTTGGACCAAATCTCTTTCTCACCTGATGAGTTGGGAGCGAAGGCACTCAACACACGAAGCCCCTATTCATAATGGCCAAATGTAATGGAATGATTGTAGCCGAGTCCTCATCGACAATGGGTCGTCTTTGAATGTTTGTCCATTGGCTACTTTGAACTTACTCGGTATCGATGCATCTAATCTCCGGTCCAGTTCTACTATTGTTAGAGCTTTTGATGGATCCAAGAGAGGCATATCAGGAGAAATAGACTTGGAAGTTACTATTGGCCCAAGACTTTACTATTCCGTTCCAAGTTCTAGACATACCAAGATCATTCAATTTGTTGCTTGGAAGGCCTTGGATTCACTCAGCTGGGGCAATACCGTCTAGTCTGCATCAGATGGTCAAGTTTATAACAAATGGACAAATCGTTACGTGCTAGGAGAACAAGACCATGCTATCTTCAAAGACACTGCTATACCCTATATTGGCGAAGAAGGATCCGAAGACTTTGGTTTACAAATCTTTGAAGAAGCCAATATGATTCAAGAAGAGGGACATTTAGGGACATTTGGACTGGGATATGTCCCTACTCCGGTTGAGATAGAAGAGATGAAAAAGAAAGCCCGAAAGAAGAAAGAAGAATGGTATAATACCCCTATTGAGTCTCCAGATATCAAAGTCACATTCCCACAACCGGCTCATGTCCAGAAGCCAACATTGCATCAGTTATGGAGCCTTCTTGCAGCTCCCATCTGGTTCAGGAGTTGAATAATTGGTTCACTATTCCCCTTAATAACTCTAGGGTTACCTTTGAGTAAAGGTTGAATTCATGAAGGGTTTTTATGTTTTGTTTCTTTTATCAGTTGCTCAAAAAAAAAAAAAGTACTCCATTAATCATAGTCATTAATAAAAATTCTTTGTTTCTTTTGTCTATATCATCTCTTTCTCTTTTCCCTCACATTTCTTCCTTTTTCTCTTTCTTTATCTTGCCTTTTTTTCTTCTTTTTTTTTTTTTTTCCAGATTTGATGATAATGGTGAAAGTAAGAGATATCTTGTGCCGATAGATAACGAAAATACTGATATCATTTCTGACTCTACTGGGTTAGTCGTCGAACATGACATTAGTGATCACACTGGGATAGAGAAAAGTTGGCAAAAATATGAACAAAGCAGAATTGAGATCACTGAGCCTACAGAAGTAGTGAATATTGGAACTGAAGATGAGCCTAAAAATTTGAAAATAGGTACCACCTTATCTACTGAGCAATGAGAAAGATTGATAAAATTATTAACTGATTACTTAGACATGTTTGCATGGTCATACGAAGATATGCCTGGTTTGGATACCTCTATAGTGGTTCATAAATTACCAACTAAAGCAGATATCAAACCAAAGAAGCAAAAATTAAGATGATTTAGATCAGATATTTTGCTCAAGATTAAAGAAGTAAAGAAATTACTAGAAGCCGATTTTATAGATGTATCTGATTATCCTGAATGGATGGCCAATGTGGTCCCGGTACTTAAAATGAATAGAAAGGTTAGAGTTTGTGTGGACTTTCGCGATTTAAACCAAGCCACGCCCAAAGATAATCTCCTCTTAACTCACATAGATATCTTGGTTGATAACACAGCTAGAAACCATCTATTTTCATTCATGGATGGCTTTTTGGGATATAATCAGATTAAAATGGCAGAAGAGGATAAAACCAAGACAACCTTCATTACTACTTGGGAAACATTCTGCTATAAAGTCATGCCTTTCGGCCTTAAAAACACTGGAGCAACCTATCAAAGGGCGATGGTTACCTTGTTTCATGACATGATGCATCAAGAAGTCAAAGTGTATGTAGATGATATGATTGCTAAGTCTAAGGAAGATGAGGATCATGTGGAAGTATTAAGGAGATTATTTGATAGATTACGGAAACTCCATCTTAAGCTGAATCCTAAAAAGTGTACGTTTGGGTGACCTCAGGGAAGTTGTTGGGATTCATAGTCAGTCAACAAGGAATAAAAGTTGATCCGGATAAAGTTAAAGCCATACTTGAATTACCTCCCCCGAAGATGATCAAAGAGGTCAGGGGCATATTGGGACGCTTGGACTACATTGCTCGGTTCATATCTCAATTAATCGACAAATGTCGCCCTCTATTCAAGTTGTTGGGAAAAAATCCAGCTATCAATTGGGATAAAGATTGTCAAGAAGCATTTGATAAAATCAGGCGATATCTGATGAATCCACCAATGTTAATAGCACCAACACCTAATCGCCCTCTTTTCCTATATTTGGCGGTACTTCCTGAATCAATAGGAGGTATGCTTGGACAAAAAGATGAAGATGGGAAAGAACAGGCTATTTACTATTTGAGTAAGAAATTCACTGAAGGAGAACATAAGTATACCAAAGTGGAAAGAAATTTTTGTGCCGTGGTGTGGGTCATGCACAGACTGAGACAATATACATTGTATTATTCTATCGAACTTTACACGAAACATGATCCTTTGAAGTATCTGGCTCAAAAACATGATCCTTTGAATTTTATAATTTCGCCATACCATATTGAGATCTTGCCATTCATAATGTAACTTTAATGATATATAAATCTTCACCATGCCATGATATTGTTTTGATTAGGTTGTTAAATATTGATATTCCTTGTAATAATTTCATTCTTGATAACATGTAAGGTGAATTGATATGCATGATATGTGATTATGATTTCTTGTTCTAAAATTTTTATCACTTAGAAAAATTTATTTTCATGAAAAAGCAAAAACCTAAAATTGATAGATTTAGGATCCATATCGAAAGCGATTAATTTTGATAAAATTAATAAAATCTAATAAAGTTAAAACGAAAAGATTTCAAAAAATTCTAAAATTAACCAAAAAATTAATATTTTTCAAAAAAGAACTACGTGTCTGATCCTGATTAACGGGTACATAGGCACCTAAATGGCGACTTAAAATATGTAAAAATTATTTTTGTGAATTTATTTGATTTGTTTGTTTTCTTAGTTTAGTCTAGAATATGTCAATAATAATATAATTTGAATATTTTGAGTTCTTAGATTATATATGTTCGTTGATGGAATTTGATTAGATTAGTATTTTTGTAAATATTAGCCATAGGATTAGTTAATTAGATCCTGGTAAATAGTTTAGATTTTAAAATCAGGGTTTAAAAGAAAGCAATTTAAATTTGGAAAGTTAAAGTGGTAACCGTTTAGGTTTTAATAGGTTAGCCCCTGAACTTAAGTTAATTTCTGGTTCTCGTTTTCAAAACGATTTTTTTTTTGCAGATCAATAGCAAAACCAAAATCAACCTACCCATTGGTTTTGGTTTTTTTTTTCTCGACTTTAGTCGAGTGGCAACTTCAAAATATTTTAAAAATTCAAAATTTCTTTTAATTCTTAGTCGATGATTTGTAT
The DNA here is from genome assembly GCA_024138025.1 of Combretum micranthum. NCBI lineage: Eukaryota > Viridiplantae > Streptophyta > Magnoliopsida > Myrtales > Combretaceae > Combretum > Combretum micranthum. The sequence continues at coordinate 313,546 of JAMXBD010001345.1, forward strand.
TGAATGGGTTAGGGTTTAGTACGAATCGGATTAAAAGAAATTAAACCGAAAAATCGAAACCCAGTCTCGACAAGAAGCATGACCATATCTTCAAGAGTGGGTGATATTTCCCCTCATGTAGTAATAAATGTATGAGTCTGGGTACTCCAACGAGAGATGATGGCACACCATACTTCCATCTTGTTTGTGCTGAGGAGCCACAAGCGGGCAGAGGTGATGATGGCGCTATAGACATTGGCTTGTTTCAGAAGCCTCACGTATTCCAGCTGGTTTGTGATGTAGTCTACCCAATTGCTCCATCAAGATGGTAGCTCCTCGAAAAATGTGAAGTGTAACTGGAAAGTGGTGGCTCCTTTCACTTGTTCTTGAAACGTAGCACTGAATCCCCCTTAATGATGCTCCTAGAATCAGCGTGTGACTTGAGTTTGATTAATCAGAAGTCACCATCAATAAGGGGAGTTGCACACAACTCAGGGCAAGAAGTTTTGTCTCAAAACATATCTTCAGAAATACTACTATTTGTCCACTGGTATTGCGGAAGCTGAATTGGTGGTAGATTACTATGATGGCATACCCGCAAGTCCCTTTGCTTGATGACTTCAACATGCTTGCTTTTGATTTCCCTCTGCTTGAAAGCTTTGGCCTTTTGAGCTTGAGCTTGTTTCATGGCTTCTGTATTTAGGGTTTGATAGCGATATGTGTCTTTTTGCCTAACAACTTGGACTCTAGTGGTTTGATTGCTTCCCGTTTCCTTTGATTTGATGACTACAATCTGTTGAGCTTGACTATTCCTCTCCACTTTTGCCATCAACCTCTATTGGTTCTTTTGTGAACTAATGCTTGCAAATATAAATATATATATCAAGGAAAGGAGGAATTATTGAGATCCTTAATTCAACGCAAGCCAACTACACTCGTACACAATTGAGTGAAAAAAAAGGGGGATGATAATACTTTGTACTCTAGCAATTATTCTAAATAAGAATCGGGAACTCTTATCAAGGTTTAGTCCTTATCTATACCTCAATGCAAAGGTTTGATAAGGGACCCTTAAATAATCAAGGTCTTTAGTCTCATTGACTTGCCTTTTAGAGAATTCAGATTCTACTCAGGCTTATGTTGACAAATATGAAGAAGACTTGCTTTACCAAAATTTATATTATATATAAAGAAAACTTCGAAATCAAGTGAAGAAGCAAGAAATTCAGGGGAACGTACACATATATCAAAATTAGAAAAGCGAGATTGAAGAAAATATATATCTCAAAACATAATTGTTGTCGCCATTATCGCAATTACGAGTTGAAGGGAACGATAATATTCGAATGATCATACCTTAAATCACCGATCTTGATGATGTGATAGAGCGACCACTTGAGTGTAGGAGCTTGTGGAATTACGAAAAGATCGAAACTCAAACATCTTGATAGCTTTCAAGATCGTGTCTTGCTGATGGGGTAGTGACTTTCTGTCAAAGACTAATCTCGTTTTGGCAAAACAAATTTTCTTTTAAAATCTGCAAAGAAAAGAATTACATGGGTATGTTAAAACGTGGACTTCAATACATCGGAATTCAAGATCAAGTTTGATGAATATGGATGACGACATCATATGTAACACAGGACTTGGTCTAATGGAAGATTTCCAAGATGTTTTGTGCGAAGAAATATTTTAATATGCAAAGATACACAAATAAATAATTGCAATATATATATATATATATATATATAATACGTTGTCTTCATGGTCTAAGTACTGGTTCTTGATGCCGATCTATTGATGTGCAGAGAATTGTGCTGATGTGGTGGATCTTGTTTATGTTTTGCTACTGTGAGGATGTTCCGCGACGCCGAGGTGCAAGCAATAGAATTAAAAAAAAAAAGAGGTAATGGAACCAGCTCGAATTGGAATGTCGCTTAATATTATACGAAAAAAATATTGAAGTCAATGGATCCAATCTTTCACGACTTCATTAAAGGAACCTATGAGGATAATGAAAAAGGGAAAGATACAAGGTTGGCGTTGGGAAATTCGATAAGGATTTTATGGGTGTTGAATATATATATATATATATATATATACACAAATACATATATCAGAAAGAGAAATATTGGATGAGTTTTTATTCGGATTACTATGTTGAGATATGTGAATATATACATTGGTGTCGATCTGGATCTATAATATCACATTAAGATATGCTGGCTTTCCTCGATATATCAGATAGGATATGAAAATGGTTAAATAAAAAAAAAAAAAAAAAAGAGGAAGAAGCAGAAATTTAAGATGCTAAAGTTTTTGTTTTCGATCATGGAAGACGCAGGTCGGGGAAGAAGAAGCGCGTGGCTCCGCGCATGGATTACATGCGCCATGAAGGATCGATCTCCTGTTGACAGAGTGCCTCATTCCAACCGAACTGGGCGCACTTTTCGTCCTCTTGTTGAATTCCATATGCTGAAGACTACAATGGAACACAATTTATTAAAAAAATAAATAAATAAATAAATTACAGCTGTTTAAGTTCAATTTAATGCTTTTATTTAATTATCAAGCATTAAAAAAAAAAAGGATAAAGGAAGAATCATTCATAATTTCTTTGTCTACTATTGGCTATCCTGCTATCATGATGAGATTCAATAAGTATGTGAAAAGACATATGTTGGTTATTGAGTGGTTTCATGACATGACATAGATACTAAATGATTTCATAGGGACAAGAACATTCAGATAAATATAAGGCAATGCACGCAATTGGACTAGTGCTGCGAGTTCGCACACTACAATATAACTATATATATAATGGGGTGAGTTGCAGTGCTGGCGCTTGTCTTTTACTCAATGATTCATCAACGAAAAATGAAGTTTTCAACTCTATAAGAACACTTTACAGTATTATGCATTGAGTATTGATCAAGCTATGCGTAAATGTAAGAAATGCCCAAAATACTTGAACTCTGTCCAAGAAATTTTGGTTAGGGGGGAAAATGTAAATAAGCTTAAAAATATAAATAATATTATTTATTTATTTTGGCTTGACTCATGGGCTAAGTGACAGGACCTAACGAGTCCAATTCAATTATTGGGATGGCTTGTGGAGATTTAGCTTGGTAAGCTTACAACAGGGATGATTGGACTGGTCTGCTGCATCCAACCTTTCTCTAGCAGGCTCATGCACACAGGAGACGACTACTGGTCTTTGCCCATAAGGACCATATTCAGGATAACTATGAATTGAGCTTACCTCATCACATCTATCAATCACTGAGGTGATCTGACGATTGTCACCCATGCTAAGTGCCTATAAATACTTAGTCACTCTTCCTCATTTCCAACTTTTGGAGAGAGAAAACAAACAACAGTTTGTAAAGGAGGCTTTGTTCAGAAAGATCAAACAAGACAACTCAAGCAATTTATATTATAACTGCTCAAGAACTATAAAGTTGACGCATGAGATCTACTCAAGCTTCCTTACCAATCACTTGTGTAATTTGAGACACTAAGACTGTCTGTTCCTCCTCTCTTATCATTTCTCTCCAAGTCATCCCGTTATTAAGTGTCATTTCCTCAACACCACTCTGAAGTCACGTGCTAAGCGTGAGATCCACGCGACGTGTGCTTGACCGTTACTCGCAAAGACCCTGCATCTACAGTGTTTACCTGCTAAACCTTGATAGGGTTACACATAAGGGCATCGCTTCTCAAATTTCTTTATTCTTTTTCTCTTTCAAGTCTCAAGGTTCTATTTCTCAAATGTGTGAAATTTGTAAATAGAGCCTTGAACGAGAGACTTTTTTCTCTTCCTAAAGTTTAGCTGCTAAAACTTCATAAATGTAACTGGGTGATTTCACACACTTATGATTTTATATCCAAATCTAAGAGAGTTGTCTATCTACGAATTTCATTCTAAATTTGAGGCCCTTAGTGAACTCAAAGTGTTGATCAGTGGAACTAATCTCAAGTCTTTTGAATACACCGATCCACCTTTCTGTTTATATCATGTATCTTCCACCTTGTTGCTGAATGATGCTACCATTGACATTCATAGCCGATGTTCAACTGGAAGGGAAGATCAATTGGATCATTTTTATGAGATCTTGAAAAGCATGTGCAAGGTTAAGTTTCTAACTTTATCATCTCACAACATTGAGGTAAAATAGCTTCTATTTCCATATGTTAATGCTTTTTCTATGTAATAGATTTCTAGTTGTCAATTGTTTGTGAAATTTTATTTCTATATTGACTGGAAAGTTCATTGTTGTCCTTGCTACCAGGCCCTCTCCGGAAAAACCAAGCTACTTGAATCTTTTCTTGTATTTCCCAACCTTATCAACTTGAAATTCAAGGGACAATGTTTTAATTTTGATTGTCAAGTACCTTTGGGAATCCTCACAAGGATTCCTTACCTTGATACTCTTATATTTGAAAAGGTATGTATCTTACTAAATGTTTTGTCTAAACCATTGTATTGCATTTCAGCTATCGGTGGAAATAGTAATTGGTTGTTTTACATGGAGTAAAATTGACAATACAGCGTAAAATGCCTAATCGGATATTGGATCCAACTCCTCCATGTTTCTTGTCCAGTTTGAAGAAAATTGCTATCCACAAGTTTGATTTTTCTGATAAATAGATGATAGTTCTTAGCATATTGCTTGAGGCTCCTAAGGTTCTTGAGGACGTGATTATACAATTCTCAGATTTATTTAAAAAACATCAAAAGAAGGAGGAGACGGTTATTGAAGCTTTTGAAGCTCTGACTAAGGGATTAGTGAAGTGTAATTTTGAGTCTGTTTTTTTGTTGATTGATTATATATACAAACAATTTTTTAAAACTTTTTTACTAATAAATTATTTATCAAGAAATAGATATAAGTAAAAAATAATTAACAGTTCTAATTAAAATATCAAATATAGATAAAATGTAGATACAAATTGGACATATATATATATATTGTTTCGATATAGATATAGATACAGATAAAAAAAAAATCATCTAAACAGACCTGTCATTTTCTAATATAGTCAAATATATGCATTGTTATTCAAGAAACATCTCTTCCTTTTTCTTTTGGAACAAATCTAGTCATCTCAAGGACTAAATATGTATGGAATCTATGGAATCTCAATCAACTTCCTACCATACTCAAGCATTCATCCTTAGCCAGTGCTATGATGATAATCTGAATCTTTATTAGATGATATTTTAGAATTACTCAGTTTTATGGTTAATTTTATTAGGTAAATTATACCAGTGGGTCAAACTTTTAAGAATAAGTGCACATTGAGTCATAACATTTGGGGATAAGTTCATTTTGGATCATAATGTTTGAAGAAGTGATTCAATCTAGGTCATCCTAGACACTTGTTAATGGGAGAAGGGTGATACATGTCAACAAGAGAAGGTGACACGTGTCCACTATGACCTAAATTGAATCACTTTTTCAAACGTTATGACTTACCCCCTAAATGTTATGACAAAAAATAAACTTTTCCAAACTTCATGACTTAAAATAAACTTACTTTCAAACTATATGACCTATTGATGTAATTTATCCTAATCTTATTTCTATATCATTGGTTCTTTGCGAATTGAACTCGGTAAATGGCAGAATCTGGGTGGGATAAGTGATTCCTAACCAGTTTCCGATAAGTGATTCCTCTGGGAGTCGGTCGGATAATGGAAAAGAATGGGTCATCAAGGCTCTCAATGGTGTATAGCGATAATATCAGTTTTCCGATAAAATATTTTTTAGGTGTAATATTTATACTAAAGTAATAATAATATAGTCGATGTTATACATAGACATGTTATACTAGAAATTATTTGAAATTAGGTAATTTAGGGATTATAGTACATGTACCAAAAATACCCACAAAAGCCCATTTCCTCTCAAAAATCAAAACTCCATCAACTTCAACCTCTACCAAATTGCATGAACTCTAACCCAACGGAGGGAGAATCCAAGAAAATTTTCAAGATACTTTAAGGTAAAAATTTAGTAGAAATTAAATGAAAGTAAAGCTGCTCTGATTTCATAAGCTTCTTTTTAGGGTATCCTTCGGATTTCATCCCCGGCCTCGTAATTTTTCAATAAGGTACCAAGGGTCAACGGTCACCGGAGCTTGGTCAATGGTGAGGCCCTCTTTCCTGATAGTATTTATAGTTTATTGAAGATACTAAATTAGCTTAGAAAATTCTGATAAACTATGTTATGACTTATGAGCTAGTTTTATTTGTACCATGGCCCAGTAATTTGGTTTTGTTGCTATTTTAGTGAAAATTATAGGGTCCTTAAGAAAACTTATTCCGAAAATGAATTTTTAGGCTTAATTAAAACTGTGAGTGCTAAAAAAACGATTGATCTTTAATTTTAAATTTTATAAATGCGATGCAGATATTTTTAATATTTGGTTTTAATAAGTTGTATGAGAGAAAATGTGAAAACAAGAAAATAATGGTGGGGAAGAGAAGTTGGGAGGAAAAGTGTAAATCTAACCGAAGTTAGATTGATTTTGTAGACTATAGACCTAAACCTATACAAATTTAGCAAAATTTCCTTATTTATTTATTTATTTATTTTATTTGATTCACTTACCTTTTTTTTTTTTTTTTTTTTTTTTGCAAGGATGCAAATTTGACGTTTTTCGTGTTTTTGTTAAAATTTCGAAATGAGTTTCAGAATTAAAATTAATATAGCGTTTATGGAAATATGGGTTTTTATAAAAGGAGAAACTGCGAGAAGGTTTGCACCTCCTGGAATATGCGAAGTTTGGTGTTTGACGGCGAGAATTGTGCAAAACTAGATTATTTGTGCAAAAGGTGAGTAACCACCAGAAAGCTAACAACACATTAAAATTACAAAAACATCCTAAATTCACAGTAAACAATTGTCTTTAGAGATTGGATAATTAGAAAATTTTAAGTAAGAGCCAAATCAAAGTTACTAAAATGTCCTCCAAACTTTTAGAATTTTACCAATTGAATCTTTATATAGTAAAAGAATAATTTAAATTTAAAAGGTTATTAAATGAAAAAGATAAAAGGACACCAAATCATAATATAGATAACCTAAGCAATGGAGTTTTGAGCTCGTTAATTTTCCATATTCCATAGATTGTCTACTTTACATAAATGATGGGAGATTTTGGAAATTTAACTGCGTTATGTTCATTAAATTCTCCGCAAAATCTGTAATCTTTAAAATTTGATTTTGAAAATTTTATTTACTGAATTGGTGTTAAGAAGACTTCTAAGGGTTTATTTTCATTTTAAAGAAATTTGAAATATTTTTTCTTTAAATTAATTGACGATGAATCTTGTTCAAGTGCAAAATCGTGAAATTTGAACATAACCGCACTTTGCTAGTCAATTATCACAATGGTGAGATCTATACATGTAGAGTTTATATTATTATTTGTGGAATTTTTAAGGCTTGGTATGTTAATTATTCTTGAATTTAGTAAACGGTTTTTATAATAACTTAAGTGATGTTGCAAGATTAAAATGACAGTGAGTGATATGTTACTTTGGCGTTTTTAGCTTCATAAAATCACGATCTATTCTCGCTGATAAAAACATTTTTAGATTAGAATCATGGGAAGACGGTGAGTTGATATTTTGGATGGTGCTGGCAGGTTTGATATCATTAGTTAATTGTGTCGTTTGCGGAAGTAATCATCATTACGATATATAGAACAATAAAATTGGTTAACGAATGAGAAACATATGGCAGAAAGAAATTCATAAGTCATAACCAATATAGCCATTGAATATAAATCTTGTAGAAAATATCTCCTATCTTCATAGGATTTGAATCTTGAACTTTTGAATTTATCCACATTGATAGCATGTCTACCAATTTGAAGAGATACTAATTTTTATTAATGAAGTTGTTCCTTAAAAATATCATGAATTCTCCTTCTTGAATTTCGAAATCTCGAACTTAATATGGATTGAAATGTAATGTAATTTTGAAAGAGATTCATCCTTATCCATTTCCTTGAGTTTAGCCAAACATACTTTATCCATATTTTCATATTTGATCACAATGGTAATTTGAAAAACCTGAAGCTATCTTTGCATTATTTTTTTCTTGATAATAAAAGATTTAACAAACCTGATTTCCGAAATCATTGAAGTAAACGAGTGATTGACCAACTTGAAAAATCCTTATGGATTTGATGGGAATGAATTAGATGTATTACCTTGATACATCTGATGCTATAGAGATTGGAGAAGGAATGTTCAAAGTGGAGGAGTATGCTGACTTAGGGTTTTCTAAGTCTTGCCCGACAATGAGATATGAAGTAAAAGAGAAGAAGTGTGTGTAGTGTGTGTTCGGATAATGAAGCAGGAACAAAGAGGACCGGGCTCAATGACTAATGGACTGGGCCAATGCGCCAACATCATCTTGAAGAGCAAACCAATTTACTAAATAATATGATTAAGCCAAGTAAAATATTTCTTTAGACTAATAGTAATATGTATGATGATATGGCATTTTCTGTTACATGCTAGAATATCTAGATTCTTTACAGTATATGATAGGAGCAATTAGTTACAACAAACTACCTGTGTTACATCTATATATAGCTATAGTGTAATACTCATGAAAATATACAAAAATATCATTTTGCTCCATTTGCTTGTCTATGAGCTAAATTAGCTGAATTCGGCTAATTTCCATTTCCCTATTGTTTGTATTCGAACATTTTAGCTGAATTCGGCTGAATCAATACTTCCATTTTTTATAAAATAGCTTCCTTGTTGCATTTGGTATCAAAGCATGCCAATGGAGACGAGAGACTACGAGCGCATGGAAGAAGCTATGCGAGCTGTCTTAAAGGAACAGATGGAGAAACAAGAAGATATGCTCAAGGAACAGTCTGAGAAACAAGAATCCTGGGTCAAGATGTTCACGGAAGCCCTGCAACATCAGCAAACAATGATTGATAAGCAGAATAAAACCATAAAGTCCTTAAAATCATACATACAAGGAAAGGCAATGATGATAGAGGGGTCCAAAACTACCGAAAACAACAATGTCAATGCGGTTGCACCAGCTTCAATGGGAAGTTCGTCTACGTACTAGGTACCCACTAGGAACACTAAGATTGAATTTCTAATTTTTAATGGGGATAGTTTTAGAAGTTGGGTGTCAAGGGCTGAACAATTTTTTATCCTAGATGAAACTCCTGAGAACCTTAAGGTGAAAATTGCTTCAATGCACTTAGATGATAAACCTTACGAGTGGTATAGTGCTTATGTCAGGGCTAGGAGTGATACTAAACCCTTGACTTGGGAAGAATTAAACAAGGCATTGAATGCTAGGTTCAATGAGAGGGGCTATGAGGATCCTATGTCAGAATTGAAGGAGCTGCAACAAACTGAGTCTTTACAAGACTATAATGATGAATTCCTACATTTGTTAACCCTAAGTCAGCATACTCCTCCATTTCGATCATTCCTTCTCCAATCCCTATAGCATCTAACAAGTGAAGCTAGCTCTATACAAGATATATTAATCAACTTAAATATTATGAATCAACAGCCTTTGCGAAATTCATTTTATACTGCATTTTTTCTATATTATCAATGTCTTTGACCAATACATCATTTGACAAAACTTTTGACCAACACTTCTAATATTTTTATTTAAGTTAATTATACAAATCTTCTTAACTTCTTACTTAATTTCTATGTTGAACACTAAATAAAATTGTAGAAAACACTTTATCTTTTTGTAATTGTAATATATAAATAAATAAATCATAGTGAAAGGTAAAGATGTTATATGTTGAAAAATAAGAGGGCTTTATGGACCATTCTGATATGGATAATAATTTATTGTTATATGACGGACACATACTTGAATAAGTGGGAATCATCTAAGAAGAACAAGAGGATACATCTCTAAGCCTCCTGTAGGTCATTGGCCTTGAAGTGTGCGTCGCTGGCATTGGATTGTAAGCTATCGGTATAGGAGCCAGCTTTCTTGCTCCAGTTTCTTCTTTCAAGTTATAGGCTACCAACTTTTATTTTTACACCACTAGCCTCATTGCCAGCTTACAATGCCATTTTATTCCTTGTTTTCTTCAAGGTTTTTCATGTAGTTGTAGTATATATAACCCTTTAAACTTGTCTTTCTTCTCATAACCTAACTGTAGACATCTCATTTTGACATTTTTGTCAAAATAAATACTTAGGTTAGTATATACATAATTAGAATAATTGAATTTTGCAAATTATAAATGTTAAAGCTAGGAAAAAAAAATAAATAATAATAAAAATAAATAAAAATAATAATGAATCAGTTTAATAGAAATAAATACAATAGATGTAATATAGATAATTAATATAGTATAATGTAATTTCGAAAATTCGTAAAAAAAAAAAAAATTAATTTTACTGTTCATCGTCTTCCAGCTTTGGCCGCCCGATGGGCCAAGTTTGAGAGCTTTTTTGGCTCGGTTTTCGACCCGTTTTTTACAAACCAAGCACGTTTCTTAAAAGTAGGCACGGAGTAGTTTATATTGGTATAAAATTTAGTTGTTTTCATCAAGAGAAAGGGTTTCAAATTTGAATTGGAAAATTAAAAAAAAAAACTCGTTTTTTAGCTTCCGGAAAAAAGGCAAAATCCGAGATTTTCGTTGTTTAACATTCAAAATCTAACGGTAATGACAGCTATTTTCATGTTAATGACAACTAATTAATAGTTGTAATTTGTTTTTCGGATTAGAAAAAAAAAAAGCCCTAAATTTAGATCTATAAATAGAGGAAGAGAAAAAACGAAGAGGAGGACACGAAAAAGAGAAAAGAAAAATCAGATAATATCCGAATATATAGGAGTTTGGAATTTACAGCGGTGGTCGAATCGTCCGGAGCCCTATCGTCGGAGTTCATCGCCGTTGCCGATTCGACGTCCCCCTGTGTGCGTTAGCCATTTTCCTCCCAGAACTCATCCTTGCCGTGAGCCAATTTCCACGCGCGGATCGAGCTTCTTCCTACGTTCTAGCTGGTCTTCTCTGTGCGTCGACCATCAATTCATCCTCCTGCGCGAATGCATTCATCCTCCTGCGCGAATGCATTCATCCTCCTGCGCGAATTGATTGTCCCAGGTAAGTTCTCAACTCAATAATAATAATAATAAATAGGAAAATAGAAATAAGAAAAATGAAAAATTAGTATATAATTATAATATTCAAAATCTATTAGGAATATATTGTGTTTCTTTAAAAAAAAAAAATAATAAAATAATAATAAAATAAAATATGTGAAATTAGTATTAGTTTGAATTATGATAGTATAGTCATTATAAAATGTATATATATATATTTTGTCAATGAATATTTGCTTTTTGCCATGATGAATATGTTTTTAAGGAAAAGTTTTGTTATTAACATGAAAATTTTGATTAGACTAAAGTTTTAGGCTTATAATGAATTATCCAATAGTGTACGAGATGGTATTTCAATGTTCATGAAATTGTTTTATAATATTTTCTAAATATTACCTGTGATCTTGGTATTGATATAACCATTTTGAACAAAGCATGATCTTGGATATATGTTATTCTTTATTCAATTAAAGTTTTTAGGAATTGTAATGGTGCATCGTATTGTGTTGAATCTTGTGAATAGTTATTCATGATATTACAAGTTGAGATATTTTTATGATTAAGAAGATATATGAAATTTGACAATGTCAATGAATGTTTGTTCTAAAAATATTAATTTGAAATTTAGGGTTTAAATTGTCATGATATAGTTTTTGATTGTTTTATCTTTTTGCATTAATATAGTAATGATTTTGCTTTCTTGTGATAAAATTGAATTTTTTTATATATCGTGTTAAGCATGTGTTCATAGAAATACCTTAAGATCTTGTTATTGATAATATATCTATAATCGTGCCATAATCATAAGGAATATATGAAATTTTTTTTAGTTTTAGGTTTACATCATTTGAAATTGTATAATCATGTATGATGATTAGTCATTAATATTCCTTTTATGCCATGATGTAATGATGATCTTCATTGTAGTAATATTGAATTTTATGATTTCACCATATATAAAACCACATTGAAATCTTACCCTTCATAATGTAATTTCAATGACATATAAATCTTGATTATGCCATGATATTGTTTTGTTGAAATTAGTTTGTTAAATATTGATATTCCTTATAATATTTTTATTCTTGATGATATGTATGATCAATTGATATGCATGATATGTAGTTATGATTTCTTGTTAAAAATTTTTGTCACCTAGAAAAATTCGATTTTCCATAAAATTGCTAAAACCTAACTTGATAGATTTAGGGTTCGTGTTAAAAGATATGTATATATTTTTCATAAAATTAACAAACTTAATGAACTTAAAGCGAAAAGATTTCGAAAAATTCTAAAATTAACCAAAAAAACTAAATTTTTCTAAAAGAACTACGTGTGGTCTGATCCCGATTAGCGGGTACGTAGGCACCAAAATGGGCGACTTAAAATATGTAAAAAATTATTTTTGTGAATTTATTTGATTTGTTTAGTTTAGAATATATGAATATTGATAGAATTTGATAATGTTTGATTAATTTGAATATTTCGAGTTTTTAGATTATATATGATCATTGATGGAATTAGATTAGTATTTTTTATGCATATTAGACATATGTTTAGTTAATTAGATTTGATAAATAATTTAGATTTTGAAATTAGGGTTTAAAAGAAAGCAATTTAAATATGGAAAGTTAAAGTGGTAACCGTTTAGGTTTTAATAGGTTAGCCCCCGAACTCAAGTTAATTTCTGGTTCTCGTTTTCAAAAAACGATTTTTTCGCAGATCAGTAGCAAAACCAAAATCAACCTACCCATTGGTTTTGGTTTTTTTTCTCGACTTTAGTCGAGTGGCGACTCCAAAATATTTTTTAAAATTAAAAATTTCCTTTAATTCTTAGTCGAGGATTCGTATTGAATGGGTTAGGGTTTAGTACGAATCGGATTAAAGGAAATCGAAAAAAGAAAAAAAACCAGGCTCGACAGCTTGGCGACTCCACTAGGGACCATTTTTAGAGGGCTAGCCACTTTATGTTTTTCATATATAAATTTCTTTCTTTTTTAATATCTTGTATATTTGTACATATTTGTGCTAACTGTGTGCTTATGTGCAGATATTGTCTATATAGAGTTATGGGAGGGGGTATTTACTTTTGAAAAAAAAAAAATGTGTGCTAGATGTGGTCAAACCCGGGCCACCTTAGGTAAACTTAGGACGGGAGGCACCAGTAGGTCTCGGGTGTTGTGGTTACCCACCATTCGAGACACGAATTAGCCTCCCACTCCGGTTAATGTGGCCCACGGCCCATTAATTGGGGGACCTTTAGAACCCACCCTTCTTGCATCCACTACATGAAGAAGATGATGATCAAGCTTTGTGGCTAATCAAAATGTTTTTCAAAATTGCTTTACAAAACAAAAGCTGAATTTATAGGAGTTAACTTTCCTTGTAATCCGTTATGTAAATGTGTCTTGTGATGTACTTTGATAAGTATTGAATTTTAAAGCATATTTCTAGCAAGCGCACTAGGTCTTCTATTGTAATATAACATGAATACAGTGTCGATCCCACAAGGATTTACTAACTACTAGACAATTATCAACTAATACTAATATCTAGGCAATTGATTTTTTTATATGATTAAATTAAACTAATTATCTATATAATTATCTATATGAAATGCAATGAGCTTTTAAAGAGGGATATGATGACAAGTGTGGGAAGGATAAGAATCCACTTTAAACTATTGTTAATCAATTTGAACTCATGTTATAATGATAATTAGATTCATAAATATTCATAAGAAATTATCAAGATTTAAAAACAAAGTTTGAAAACCTTTTAAACCACAAAACAATTTAATAACTTCCGTTGAATAAATCATTAGTGGAATCAAAATTACAATTATAAATCTCCCGATTCTATAATTGATATACTTTATATTAAAATCTCCTAATTCCTTAGAGAGAAATCAACATAAAACATTGCATTAATATTCATGGATAATTTCTAAATTAGATTAAACTACGCCGCTTCCGCAATTGCAATTTAATCTTAATTTGTGAATTCATATGAACACTAATTTCCCTTTCGAGTTATTAGAATTCTTATACATCAAAACAAGATGAATAATCAGAATTCAATATGAATATCTCATGATTCTAAATATCTCATAACATAAATTCAAAAATCATCTTAACATGTTTAAAGCTTCATCAACTTCCCACAAAAAGAATTTAGCTACTCATGGATGATGATTCAACAATCAAATAAGAAATTGCAAATGATTTCATTATGATCAGAATATACAAGTATAAAAATAAGATTAGAAATCACCAATTCAAAATACTAAAGCTTCACTTGCAAATCTTGTATAACTTCAAATCTCTTCAAAATCTCTTATGAAATGCCTATTCTAAAGCTACTTGTAATACTAGATATTTTGTTTCTTGGATGATTCTCAGAATGGGGGAAGACCCCTATTTATAGGAAAAATTTCGTAAAAAACATTTAATGAACTTTGCTGTTTCTCAATGTACGCCGGCCGTTATGGATCCTACGCCGGCGGCTTACAGGCGGCGTATCTTCAAATTGTCCCTTGCGCAGGCAGTGCACTGGCAGCCTTCAATGTCTGTTACAACGTAGGCCGCTTCAACGCCGGCGGCTTTGAACGTAAATCTAGCCGGCGTATGTAGTCAGAAATGAAGCGTTGGGCAGATTTATAACGAACGCCGTCCGAAGGCTGGCGGCTTTGATACCGGCGTAGGCATTCCAACAGATGTGTTGCTTCATTTTCCTTCAAGTTTTGGATAGCTTCATGTCTCTTCAATTCTTCCATGTACGGCCTCAAGGCCGGCGGCTTTCATGCCGGCTTAAAATGAAACTTCTTCAAAGCTGGTGATTTTTCAGTTCTGGGCTGCCAGCCTTCACTTACGCTGGCTTCTTCATCTTCTACGCCGGCGGCTTTGAGACGGCTTTGAATGTTGTTTTACTTGTGCTGGGCAAAGCTGGCTGTGTTGCAACGGCCTTGGATTTTACGCCGTCTGAAAGCCGGCGGCTTTCAATGCTAAATTGCCGGCCTTGACTTCAATTTTTCCTCTTTTCAATTCAAATTCACTTGTTTTGATTTTTTTATCCAAATTAGTCCTGAAACATAAAATTTAATCAAAACAAATATCCATTCTAGCTCAATTGAACATCAAGATTTGTATAAAATATGATCTTATCATCTTGTAAAATCCTTGTAACCCCGTTTTTGTATTTGTATTCAGTTTAGTGTACCATGTAAATGTATATACCGTGTTGTAACACATCTCTTTGTAATAGGTAGAATAAAGAAATGGTAGATAGTATGTGGGCCCGTCTTACTCCCGAGATCCATGTTCATGAGCCTACTAGTCCGATGCCCATTTTAAGCAAGTGGTTACAAACTTTCAAGCCAGAACAAAGAAGATTTATTGAAGACCGTTTGGGACCTATTCTTTCTCTACCAAAGGTCCAGGTCCCCATTCATCTTTTTAGGGCCTTGGTTTACTTATGGAATGTTGATGAAGCCGCCTTTTGCCTTGGTGAGCACACCTTGAGTCCCACTATTGAGGAATACACGAGGCTTCTTCAAGCTCCACCAACTGATGCGGGAATATATGCTCCTCAACTTAGTAAAGGGCCGATTAACTTGTTCAACTCCTTTTTAGGAATTAAGAAGACCGATGTGTCTAAAGCCCTCAAGAATTGCAATTTGTTCTCCATTCAGCTTTCCGATTTATTCAAGTGGTTTGGATCTCCAAATAGCTACAAGGACAATAGGCCTATCTTCTGTGGAGGTGTAGTAGCATGGGAGCAAAATCGCATCAACGCTTTTATAGCTGCCGTATTCAGTACTATCCTCTTCCGAATGGGGACATTTTCATCCACTATCGGATATTAGAATTAGTGGACCAGTTTTTAGCAGGAAAGTCTTATATCCCGGCCTTACTCGCTGAACAAAATAGATCTCTCAACCATTTAAAGAAAAGAGGCCATGGGAAGTTCAAGTCTAGTATGGCACTGTTGATAGTATGGTTTGCAAGCCATACTAGAGATTATGGGAGCAATTTGAGTCCAGCTTGTCACATTAGAGATAGTTATGATCTTATTTTAAGCTTTAGTGAAAAAGTTCACATTCAAGATCTTCCAAGGACCGATGAATGGGTACACTTACTCCAAGATCTAGAAGCTCACAATTTCCTTTGGGTTGCTAAATGGTTCCATTCTCCTACGGCAATGACCGAATGTAGGGAATATGCGGCAATTCCCTTGATTGGTTTGACCGGGTCCACGGGATATTATCCGGCTCGTGTGATAAGACAATATGGAGCACTTCAAGATGTAACTAGCAAGCCATCATTAAAGGAGTTTACTATGGAGTATGATGACCCGAGTGTTCCTTCGGCACAAAAAGAGAGAAGGCTAGGGTTGATACAAGCCAAATGGGAGACAAGAGAAATCAAGACAATCTACATGATAGACCCCATCAATACTGAGACGAAGAAATACCGAGCCACTAAAGAATACATCCTCAGCCAAAGGGCAAAAGTGAACGAGTTGGAATTTCAAGCTCCCGAGATGAAGAAGAAGGAGCGAGAGATAGAAAAGGAGGTTCAAGAATCTCAAGGCAAGGTTCAAGCACTTGAAGCTCAACCAAGGATGGCAAAAAAGACTATTAAGGAGCTGAAGGACCGTTCAGAGTGTCCTAGCAAGATTAGGCGTTTGGTTTAGGATGATTTTTCTTTGTTTAGCTTTTTGGTTTTGTCATGTTTAGGTCATATATTTGACTCCTTGAGTAAATTCAGCTTTAATGAAATAAAATGGTTTTTGCTACAAAGTTTCATCATCATCTCAATTTACATGCGCATGCGTTTTTCTTTTCCATATATATATTCTTGTCTCTATATGTTCTTGTATATTCTTTGCTACCCGTTTATTTGTTTTTGTGTATATATTAACCGTTAACCGTTTGCTCATTTTGTTGAGAATCATATAATAAATATATAATAATATATACATTTTCTTCACTAAACTATGGAAATTCCGTTTTTGAACACTGCAGTTTTTAAAAGATAGCTCCTAAACGGTCAGACCCGGTTCGAAGTCCGATCATTACTAGGTCTAAATCCAGAATGGCTAGCAACAACGACAATAATTCTGGTAATTCCAATACGATGTCCGACCAAAGACTTACTACTTTGGAACAAATGGTATTCCGAATGGCCGAGCAAATGAATCTTCTCACGCAAAACCTTAAAGCCCCTCAAGATACTACCGCAGGACATTCTGGGGTAAAGAAAGGAACTGATAGTCAAACTATTGAGGAACAAGTAATTAATCATGAACCACTAGCCATTGTCGAAACCGATTCTTCTGAGTTTAAGAAGGAAATTGAGGCTCAAAACAAAGAAATGGAGAAAAGGCTTCTTTCTCAATTCAATGAGAAACTCAAAGTTTTTGAGAAAATGGAAGGATTTGATCAAACTGGAATCACAAGCTTTCCTACAATCGAAGCGGGAGCTTTCCCCGAGAAGTTCAAGATTCCCGACTTTGAAAGTATGATGGTACTGGTTGTCCAAAGTTGCATACTAGGCTCTATGTGAGGAAGATGAGCCGGTACACTCAATATGAGCAATTCATGATCCAAACTTTTCAGGATAGCCTTACCGGTCCAGCTTTAGCATGGTATGCTCATTTGGATCTTGATGAGATTAATACTTGGGACAAATTGGCTAGGGCTTTCTACAATCAATATAAGTTCAATATTGAAGTGGCCCCTTCTATGTGGGATTTAAGTAATATGAGGAAGAAGAAAGATGAGTCCTTTAAGGAATATGCTCAAAGATGGAGATCAATGGCATCTACCCCTATCCCGGAGAAAGATTTGACATTCACTTTCATCAATACTTTAGAAGAACCCTTCTTTACTCATCTCATTGGACACACTACTGCTAATTTCTCTGAGATAGTATTGGCCGGGTGTAGAATTGAAAGTGCCATTATTACCGGGAGGATCCACGTGGAGAAAAAGGCTACAAATTTCAAGTACTCCAACAATAACAAAGGGAAGGATACCACTGTCAGTGTAGTCAGCTCAACCCCATACACTAAACCTACTCAATCCTACACCTACCAACAAACCCCAAACACTAATCAACCCTTCACCCGTCACAACAACCACAATCCCAAAACCAACCATTCAATAGACCCAGAAGACAGTTCACCAAAATTCCCGTACCCCTTAGCCAAGTTCTAGCCCGGCTTAGAGCTGACAATCTGATCACCTTTGAAACACCTAGAGAAGACTACAAACCCAGATATTATAACCCCGAGCAAAAATGCGATTATCATTTGGGGCAAATAGGTCATTCTACTGACTATTGTTGGAGGCTTCGGAACAAGATTCAAGACCTCATTGATGCTAAATTGGTCCAACTAGATTTCGTTGAAACCCCGACCCCTAATGTCAACACCAATCCTCTCCCAAACCATGGGCCCACGATCAACATGATCACGATTGAAGAACCCGAGCCTTTTATCGGAATGATCCAGTCCAATCCAAAGAAGATAGTTATCCAATGTCAAGGAGAGCAGAAAGAAGCCCCATATGAGGTGAAATCGATGAGGTATCAATTCCATGTGCCATTGCACCGAAAGACTATAAAGCCGCCCCGTTCAACTATCAAGCTGTTAATCAAGTTCCTAGGCCCATGGTCGGAAAACTTGGGAAATCTTCAGAGCCCGAAAGAGAGAAAACATTAGCAGAGGAATTCTTCCCACTAAGAAAAGATAAGAAAAAGGAGGAAATCTGATGAGAAAACAGCATTGACCAAGATTATGAAGATAAGTGACTATAAGATTGCTGATCAACTCGCTAAAGTCCCGGCTCAAATATCCTTAATGGGTTTGTTAATGACTTCTGAAAAACACCGGGAGGCTCTCTTTAAGATACTCCAACAAATCAAGGTTCCCGAAGGTGTTGCTACTGAAACAATGGAACATGTAGTAAATTCGTATTTGCTTTGGATCAAATCTCTTTCTCACCTGATGAGTTGGGAGCAGAAGGCACTCAACACACAAGCCCCTATTCATAATGGCCAAATGTAATGGAATGATTGTAGCCCGTCCTCATCGATAATGGGTCGTCTTTGAATGTTTGTCCATTGGCTACTTTGAACTTACTTGGTATCGATGCATCTAACCTCCGGTCCAGTTCTACTATTGTTAGAGCTTTTGATGGATCCAAGAGAGGCATATCAGGAGAAATAGACTTGGAAGTTACTATTGGCCCACAAGACTTTACTATTCCGTTCCAAGTTCTAGACATACCAAGATCATTCAATTTGTTACTTGGAAGGCCTTGGATTCACTCAGCTGGGGCAATACCGTCTAGTCTGCATCAGATGGTCAAGTTTATAACAAATGGACAAATCGTTACGGTATTAGGAGAACAAGACCATGCTATCTTCAAAGACACTGCTATACCCTATATTGGCGAAGAAGGATCCGAAGACTTTGGTTTACAAATCTTTGAAGAAGCCAATATGATTCAAAAGAGGGACATTTAGGGACATTTGGACTGGGATATGTCCCTACTCCGGTTGAGATAGAAGAGATGAAAAAGAAAGCCCGAAAGAAGAAAGGAGAAGAATGGTATAATACCCCTATCGAGTCTCCAGATATCAAAGTCACATTCCCACAACCGGCTCATGTCCAGAAACCAGATACTGCATCGGTTTGGAGCCTTCTTGCAGCTCCCGTCCAGTTCGGGAGTTGAATAATTGGTTCACTATCCCCTTAATAACTCTAGGGTTACCTTTGAGTAAGGGTTGAATTCATGAAGGGTTTTATGTTTTGTTTCTTTTATCAATTGCTCAAATGTACTCCATGAATCATAGTCATTAATAAAGATTCTTTGTTTCTTTCATCTCTTTTCTCTTTTCTCACATTTCTTCGTTTTTCTCTTTCTTTACCTTGTTTTTTTCAGATCTGATGATAATGGTGAAAGTAAGAGATATCTTGCGCGATAGATAACGAAAATACTGATATCATTTCTAACCCTAATGAGTTAGTCGTTGAACATGACATTAGTGATCACACTGGGATAGAGAAAAGTTGGCAAAAATATGAACAAGAAATTGAGATCAGTGAACCTACAGAAGTAGTGAATGTTGGAACTGAAGATGAGCCTAAAAATTTGAAAATAGGCACCACCTTATCCGCTGAGCAACGAGAAAGATTGATAAGATTATTGACTGATTACTTAGACGTGTTTGCATGGTCCTACGAAGATAT
Organism: Combretum micranthum; assembly: GCA_024138025.1. Taxonomy (NCBI): domain Eukaryota; kingdom Viridiplantae; phylum Streptophyta; class Magnoliopsida; order Myrtales; family Combretaceae; genus Combretum; species Combretum micranthum. The sequence goes on from JAMXBD010001345.1 coordinate 333,921, forward strand.
GCCTGGTTTGGATACCTCTATAGTGGTTCATAAATTACCAACTAAAGCAGATATCAAACCAAAGAAGCAAAAATTAAGACGATTTAGACCAGATATCTTGCTCAAGATTAAAGAAGAAGTAAAGAAATTGTTGGAAGTCGGTTTTATAGAGGTATCCGATTATCCTGAATGGGTGGCTAATGTGGTCCGGTACTTAAAAAGAATGGAAAGGTTAGAGTTTGTGTAGACTTTCGCGATTTAAACCAAGCCACGCCCAAAGATAATTTCCCCTTACCTCACATAGATGTCTTGGTGGATAATACGGCTAGAAACCATCTATTTTCATTCATGGATGGCTTTTCGGGATATAATCAGATTAAAATGGCAGAAGAGGATAAAACTAAGACAACCTTCATTACTACTTGGGGAACATTCTGCTACAAAGTCATGCCTTTCGGCCTTAAAAACGCCGGGGCAACATATCAAAGGGCGATGGTCACCTTGTTTCATGACATGATGCATCAAGAAGTCGAAGTATATGTAGATGATATGATTGCTAAGTCTAAGGAAGATGAGGATCATGTGGAAATATTGAGGAAATTATTTGATAGATTACGAAATTCCATCTTAAGTTGAATCCCGAAAAGTGTACATTTGGGGTGACCTCAGGGAAGTTGTTGGGATTCGTAGTCAGTCAACAAGGAATAGAAGTTGACCCGATAAAGTTAAAGCCATACTTGAATTACCTCCCCCAAGACGATCAAAGAGGTCAGGGGCATATTGGGACGCTTGAATTATTGCTCGGTTTATATCTCAATTAACCGACAAATGTCGCCCTCTATTCAGATTGTTGAGGAAAAATGCAGCTATTGATTGGGATAAAGATTGTCAAGAAGCATTTGATGAAATCAAGCAATATCTGATGAATCCACCAGTGTTAGTAGCACCAACACCTGGTCGCCCTCTTTTCCTATATTTGACGGTACTTCCTGAATCAATGGGAGGTATGCTTGGACAGAAAGATGAAGATGGGAAAGAACGGGCTATTTACTATTTGAGTAAGAAATTCACTGAAGGAGAACAGAAGTATACTGAAGTGGAAAGAACCTGTTGTGCCGTGGTGTGGATCATGCACAGACTGAGACAATATACATTGTATTATTCTATCGAGCTTTATACGAAACATGATCCGTTGAAGTATTTGGCTCAGAAACCAGGGTTGATTGGGAGAATTTCCAAATGGCAGATGTTGTTATCAGAATTTGATATCACTTATGTGAATCAAACTCAGTTAAAGGTCAAGCACTTGTAGATCAACTAGCCGAAAACCCGGTTGAAGATAATGTGATGATGGAGAAGCTCAATTCCCGGATGAAGGCATATTGCTGGCAGATAAAGAATCAGAACAGTCTACTCTAAATGGAAGTTATACTTTGATGGAGCAGCTAATGTATGCGGATGTGGAATTGGGGCAGTCTTAATATCACCAGATGGTAAACAATACCCCGCTTCAGCAAGATTGACTTTCCCTTATACTAATAATGTGGCAGAATACGAGGCTTGCATCATGGGCCTCAAGATGGCACTTGACATGGAAATAGATGATCTTGAAGTATATGGAGACTCCTCTTCTCATCATTTTCAAACACGAGGAGAATACAAGACGAAGGATGCAAAATTGGTGCCTTATCATCAATACACTAGAATTGGCACGAAATTCAAAGAAATATCATTCACTTATATGCCAAGAAACCAGAACCAGTTCGCGGATGCATTAGCCACATTAGCATCTATGATTCAAATCACTGATGGAGTTGAGATCCAGCCCTTAAAGGTTCGCATTGAGGAAGAACCGGCATTTTGCTTGAATACCGAGGAAGTCCCAAGGAAAGATCCCTGGTATGCTAATATCAAAGAATTCCTCCAAGATGGCAAATACCCTGAAAATGCTTCAACTAAGGAGCGAAGAACACTAAGACGCTTAGCAGTTCATTTCATGCTCAGTGGTAATACATTATACAAAAAATCATTTGATACTACTCTCTTGAGATGCGTAGATGAGGCGGAAGCAGATATGTTGATGAGGAAGTCCATGAAGGGATATGTGGACCTCACATGAATGGATATATGCTAGCTAAAAAGATTATGAGGATGGGTTACTTCTGGATAACTATGGAATCAGATTGTATTAAACACGTGAGACATTGCCACTTGTGCCAATATACTCCAACAAGATGAATGCTCCTCCTAAAGAATTGCAGTCATTATCTTCACCTTGGCCCTTCTCAATGTGGGGTATGGACATGATAGGACCAATTTCGCCAAAAGCCTCAAATGGTCACCGATTTATATTAGTGGCGATCGACTATTTTACTAAATGGGTTGAAGCATTCTCATACGCTAATGTTACCAAAGGAGTAGTTGTCAAGTTCATCAAGAGAGATATCATAGCCAGATATGGAGTCCCTGATACAATCATTACAGACAATGGTACCAATTTGAACAACAAATTAATGTCTGAATTGTGCCAAAACTTTGGAATCAAACATCGGAACTCTACCCCATATCGACCTCAATGAATGGGGCAGTTGAAGCGCCAACAAGAACATCAGGAAAATAATAGAGAAAATGGCTATCACTTACAAAGATTGGCACGAGATGCTACCCTTTGCACTCATGGCCTATCGAACATCCATTATAGGGTATCAACAGGGGCAACCCCTATTCATTAGTATATGGTGTGAAGCAGTTTTGCCAGTTGAAGTTGAAATTCCATCACTCAGAATATTAGCAGAAACCGAATTGAATGAAGCTGAATGGGTGAGAAATAGGATTGATCAGTTAAATCTCATTGATGAAAGGAGGATGACCGCCTTATATCATGGTCAGCTTTACCAGCAAAGAATCGCTCGAGCATTCAATAAGAAAGTTCGCCCGAGAAATTTCAAGAAGGAGACTTAGTCTTGAGAAAAGTACTCCAAGTTCAAGATCCTAGAGGAAAGTTTACTCCTAATTACGAAGGACCATATGTAGTAAAGAGGGTGTTGCCTGGTGGTGCACTAATTTTGACTAGAGTGGATGGTCCAGATTTGAAAGACCCTGTAAATTCTGATGCGGTCAAGTTGTACTACTCTTGAGAAATTAATGAAAATTCTATCAAGTTCAGAAATGTGTTGACTACTTTGTCTATGTGTGATCTAATTTTTGTTATCTATCGACAAAAAGATATCTCTAGCGTCCCAATCATCAGATCAATCATTGACATCCTTTTGATAAGCTTTCTTTCATCCTTATATCTCTCAAAATTTTTAAAAATGAGTGTACCGTGAGAGAGATTTGAGCAATTGATAAAGTTATAAAAACATTCTAATACTTTGAGATTTGATCTTTTCTTAAAGAAATACCTATTTCAGACCAATAACATAAGAAGTCGATAAGTTCAAGCTGCAAAGTAAGGGAGATACAAAGAACCATCTCCTGTATTGTTCCGATCAAGACCATCAAAAGAATCCAATTACCATCAAAAGACAAACAGAGATACTCAATTCAAAGGATAGCCACTGTGAAGAGCTCTAGCCTGACGGAATAAACCTAGTGATGAGCGGACTTCACCAAGTGGTCTGACAAGTTTAGAAGCTTCTATAAGAATCTGGTAAGTTTTGAAAAAAAAAAAAATGAAATGAAAATGAATAATATTGCTAGAATTAAGTTTTTCAGGAAATTAGCTCTAGAAGCCATGCGAAACATGAGAAATCAAGATCTCAGGACATGAGATTTGGGGATCAGAACATGAGACCCAGTTCAAAATGCATAACCAAATCAAATGCCAGCTCAAGGAGCGCGTTTGAACCAAATCAGAGGCCAGCTCAAGGGCGCCTATCCACATCAAGTGCCAGCTCAAGGAGCGTGCTTGAATCAAATCTAAGACAAATGCTAGCTCAAGGAGCGCTTATCCAAATCAGGTGCCAGCTCAAGGAGCGTGCCTAAACCAAATCAAATGCTAGCTCAAGGAGCGCCTATCCACATCAAGTGCCAGCTCAAGGAGCGTGCTTGAATCAAATATAAGACAAATGCTAGCTCAAGGAGCGCTATCCAAATCAGTGCCAGCTCAAGGAGCGCGCCTAAACCAAATCAAATGCTAGCTCAAGGAGCGCTTATCCAAATCAAGTGAGCTCTCAAGAAGCGCGCTTGTATCAAATCTAATCATAGGCTAGCTCAAGAGCGTCTATCCAAATCAAATGCCAGCTCAAGGAGCGCGCTTGAACCAAATCAAATGCTAGCTCAAGGAGCGCTTATCTAAATTAGGTGCCAGCTCAAAGAGCGCGCTTGTATCAAATAGACAAATGTTAGCACAAGAAGCAATCCAATTCAAAAGGCAGTTCAGAACATGAAGCATATTCCGCAGAACATGTGAAACGTTTCAAGAGTCTTTTCAAGCTTAAGGATCGCTAGCTCAGAGGAGCGCCATCCTTCTTTCAAGAACATGAAACATTTCTATTTGAGAAACCATTAAATCTCCGCTTAGAAACACCTCTTTCAAGTAAGGACTCAGTAACATGAAGCATCCTTGCCCAAAAGATCCAATGAGCATATCAGAACATGAAAAGCTCTCACCCCGCTCAAGAAGGGGGAACTCCAGATGAGGTAAAGTCAAAATGAGGTCTACTTTATCTTTGTGATGAGGTTTTGACAAACTCTTCACAAAGAGGGGCAGCTGTAGACATCTCATTTTTGACATTTTTGTCAAAATAAATACTTAGGTTAGTAATAACATAATTTAATAATTGAATTTTGCAAATTATAAATGTTAAAGTAGGAAAAAAAAAAATAAATAATAATAAAAAAAATAAAAATAAATAATGAATCAATTTAATAAAATAAATACAATAGATGTAATATAGATAATTAATATAGTATATAAGTAATTTCGAAAATTCGTAAAAAAAAAAAATTAATTTTACTGTTCATCGTCTTCCAGCTTTTGGCCGCCCGATGGGCAAGTTTGAGAGCTTTTTTGTCGGTTTTTCGACCCTTTTTTAACAAACCAAGCACGTTTCTTAAAAGTAGGCACAAAGTAGTTTATATTGGTATAAAATTTAGTTGTTTTCATCAAGAGAAAGGGTTTCAAATTTGAATTCGAAAATAAAAAAAAAAACTCGTTTTTTAGCTTCCTGGAAAAAAGGCAAAATCCGAGATTTTCGTTGTTTAACGTTCAAAATCTAACGGTAATGACAGCTTTTCATGTTAATGACAACTAATTAATAGTTGTAATTTGTTTTTCGGATTAGAAAAAAAAAAGCCCTAAATTTAGATCTAAATAGAGGAAGAGAAAAAACAAAGAGGAGGACACGAAAAAGAGAAAAGAAAAATCAGATAATATCCGAATATATAGGAGTTCGGAATTTACAGCGGTGGTCGAATCGTCCGGAGCCTATCGTCGGAGTTCATCGCCGTTGCCGATTCGACGTCCCCCTGTGTGCGTTAGCCATTTTCCTCCCAGAACTCATCCTTGCCGTGAGCCAATTTCCACGCACGGATCGAGCTTCTTCCTGCGTTCTAGCTGGTCTCTGTGCGTCGGCCATCAATTTCTCCTGCGCGAATGCATTCATCCTCCTGCGCGAATTGATTGTCCCAGGTAAGTTCTCATCTCAATAATAATATAATAAATAGGAAAATAGAAATAAGAAAAATGAAAAATTAGTAATTAATTATAATATTCAAAATCTATAGGAATATATTGTGTTTCTTTAAAAAATAATAATAATAATAAAATAAATATGTGAAATTAGTATTAGTTTGATTTATGATAGTATAGTCATTTAAAATGTATATATATCTATTTGTCAATGAATATTTGCTTTTTGCATGATGAATATGTTTTTAAGGAAAAGTTTTGTTATTAACATGAAATTTTTATTAGACTAAAGTTTTAGGCTTAAATGAATTATCCAAAGTGTACGAGATGGTATTTCAATGTTCATGAAATTGTTTTATAATATTTTCTAAATATTACTGTGATATTGGTATTGATATAACCATTTTGAACAAAAGCATATGATCTTGGATATATGTTATTCTTTATTCAATTAAAGTTTTTAGGAATTGTAATGGTGCATCGTATTGTGTTGAATCTTGTGAATAGTTATTCATGATATTACAAGTTGAGATATTTTTAGATTAAGAAGATATATGAAATTTGACAATGTAATGAATGTTTGTTCTAAAAATATTAATTTGAAATTTAGGGTTTAATTTGTCATGATATAGTTTTTGATTGTTTTCTTTTTGCATTAATATAGTAATGATTTTGCTTTCTTGATAAAATTGAATTTTTTATATATCGTGTTAGCATGTGTTCATAGAATACATTAAGATCTTGTTATTGATAATATATCATAATCGTGCCATAATCATAAGGAATATATGAAATTTTTTTTAGTTTAGGTTTACATCATTTGAAATTGTATAATCATGTATGATGATTAGTCATTAATATTCCTTTTATGCCATGATGTAATGATGACCTTCATTGTAGTAATATTGAATTTTATGATTTCACCATATATAAAGCCACATTGAAATCTTACCCTTCATAATGTAATTTCAATGACATATAAATCTTGATTATGCCATGATATTGCTTTGTTGAAATTAGTTTGTTAAATATTGATATTCCTATAATATTTTTATTCTTGATGATATGTATGATCAATTGATATGCATGATATGTAGTTATGATTTCTTGTTAAAAATTTTTGTCACCTAGAAAAATCCGATTTTCCATAAAATTGCTAAAACCTAACTTGATAGATTTAGGGTTCGTGTTAAAAGATATGTATATATTTTTCATAAATTAACAAACTTAATGAACTTAAAGCGAAAAGATTTCGAAAAATTCTAAAATTAACCAAAAAACTAAATTTTTCTAAAAGAACTACGTGTGGTCTGATCCCGATTAGCAGGGTACGTAGGCACCAAAATGGGCGACTTAAAATATGTAAAAAATTATTTTTGTGAATTTATTTGATTTGTTTAGTTTAGAATATATGAATATTGATAGAATTTGATAATTTTGATTAATTTGAATATTTCGAGTTTTTATATTATATATGATCATTGATGGAATTAGATTAGTATTTTTTATGCATATTAGACATATGTTTAGTTAATTAGATTTGATAAATAATTTAGATTTTGAAATTAGGGTTTAAAAGAAAGCAATTTAAATATGGAAAGTTAAAGTGGTAACCGTTTAGGTTTTAATAGGTTAGCCCCCGAACTCAAGTTAATTTCTGGTTCTCGTTTTCAAAAAACGATTTTTTCGCAGATCAGTAGCAAAACCAAAATCAACCTACCCATTGGTTTTGGTTAATTTTTTTCTCGACTTTAGTCGAGTGGCGACTCCAAAATATTTTTAAAATTAAAAATTTCCTTTAATTCTTAGTCGAGGATTCGTATTGAATGGGTTAGGGTTTAGTACGAATCGGATTAAAGGAAATCGAAAAAAGAAAAAAACCAGGCTCGACACTAACATATGTTTTTGAAACCTTAAACCTCTCTCAAACCTATAGCTTGCTTCAAGGGAGAACGAGGATCAAAGCATTAAGTAAGTTTATATCTTTCTGATTCTTTGGTGATCTAAAAGGGTTATCTTACTTGAGTTTTCTTATTGGTTTTGAAGGGAATCAATTTCTTGTAGGAGTTTTGGAGAAACCCTAAGCTTCTTGGAGATTTCGGGTGTAGGCCCCTGAATTTTTCATTACTATTGGAAAATAATCCTAGAGCTAAATACTAAAACTAAAACCCTAAAACCAACCCAACTTAAAACCAAACTATAGAAATTCTAAACAAGATCAAATACGAAAATTTTATAACCTTAATGAAAAGAGCACCTTCAAAATCAAAATCGAAAATCTAATAATTATTCAACTCAAAATCCGTACGTGAAACAATTCATCTATTTGATCTCTAACACGTAAATCAAGATAATATGATAAAATAATATTTAATAATAAAATTATGAAACCATAGACCCTTTGGTGAATCTTAGAGTTAAAATCTTAAAATTAATACTAAAAGTCAAACCAAGTCATCGTATAACATGAAAAGCCTTAGACTCGATTAGACAATCCCATGAATCCTAAAATAATAAATAAAAATAGAGTAAACTCAAATTATGGGCCAAATATATAGTATAGTTGTAAACCCCTAGATTTTGTAGTAATTATATGTAAACTCTAAGACTATAAGTCAAACCAGAACCCTAAAGCCAACCTATGATAGTATTGAGTTTTAAAGGATTTATAAATCCGGCAATCCCATGCTTGAAATCCTAGAACAAAAAAAAAAAAAGCTAATCTTATATTATAGTCCAAAATAATGTCTTATAGCCGAAAAAGATCAGATTCGCCAAAAATTCGCTCGTTTTGGATCTAAACGAAATCAGTTTCTAAAATTAGGGCACTAACATGCAAAACAACAAAAATATTCTGACAAACAATTTATACTAAAAATATATTAATATATTCATAAAATGTCATATATAAATTTGTTGGGTTAAAAATTCAACAGTTAAGGCTAAAAGACCGTTTTGGTACCCGACCTTTAGCACATAGACCGAGATAACAAAACTGGATAATAATTAATGATAAAATAATATCAAATCATCTTTCAAATATCATCTTATAATTTATCGTTTCAAAAAAATATCATTTTCAATTTTTTTGGCTTCTAAAAATGTCAGATTTGGCCTATTTACGCATATTTTTATCTCTACCAATAATCTATTTGTCTTGTTTACTGTTCATTTACTATTTACTACTATTCACCCCTTTACTTTTTCTTACACCTATTTCTTACATTCCTTATAATTTTCCTTTCCCATGAAGCTTTACTATACTTTTCACTTAATTTCTCTTATACTTCATTATATTTTTTTCTACTTAAATTAATTTTTTTACTCTTTTTTGTCAGTGGTAGCTGCTACTCCCCCATCTTTTTTCTCAATTTTTTTTTCTTTTTCATCTATTTTTACATCTTTTATTCCTACCTTTTTTCTCTATAAATATCCCTTCTCTCAATCACTTCTTACACACTTTTCTTTTACCATAACAAAACTCTACCAATTTTTCTCTGCAACTTTCTCTGTAAAATTTTTCTCAAACACTTTACTTCCCTGTTTGATCCATACAAAAATCCTAATTCCCTTAAATTCTTTCATCATCATCTACCTTAGGTAAACACTTAAACCACCTTTTTAGTTCATGAAAGCACAACATGAACATCATGTATGTTTTGATTTCAACACATCCTAATGAGCTTACGCTAGGGAATGAAATCATGACAACAACATCATGTTCATAGGTTGTTTTAATCTATGTTAAATTCATGTTTGTTATATGCATGCTCCTAATATAACTTCCGATATGTTATTATATATAAGTATGTATATATATTTTTAGAGCCTAAAGCTCACTAGTCTAACATTTTATCTATACTCTTATTTCATTGTTTATTTATTTATTTCATATAAATAATAAAGCCTAGTCAACTTTTCGTTTTAGACTTGTACTCCATCAAGTCAAAACAAAGGGGACTTGACCATAATCTAAGTCTTGGGAAATCTTGAAATAAATCTAAGATTTTCATAATTTTTTTTTTATTTTGCTTTTCTTATTTTCATGGAACTTGTTCATTTATAAGTTTCAGAAAGTCTTGATAACAAGTTAAGACTTCCATATTTTGTTCTTATATTTGCATAGTTAATTTTCTAATCTTTTATTTCTCTATATGAATTTATAAATTATCTCATAATGTAACTACTAAATTCATATTCATGCATGGTCATATGATGATGTTGTTGTCTTAATAAAATTTTTAAAATGATAAGATGTGTTATTTTCTTTTAAATAAAAGATGGGGCTAAACTCCCAAGAAAAATGATCTTCAACACTTATGAAGAATTTTCATTAAGACATAGGATAATATTTCAAGCCACACTCTTTCTAAAATATTAAAATAAATTTATCATAAACTTGTAATCTTTTGTTATGCAATTTTTTCTTCAAAACTTATTTATAAGGTATATGCCAATATTTTGACAAACACTTTGAATAAAACAATCGTTCTAAGACAACTTAAAAATCGACTCACTAGTTAAAATCCACTTAGAAATAAAATCGGTATACAACTTAAGAATCCAAATTTTAAGAAGTAAATTCATTTTTTTTAATGAAGTTAAGGAAATATAAATAATAGTTATATTAATTAGGCACCCACTTGTAACAAACTAAAAATTTTAGTTTTCTTCCAACAACCTCCTAAAGGTCCATGTGTTGAAACATTTTTAATGTTATACAACTTAGAATGATTTTTCTTTATAACCACATAAAGATTCACATTTTGGAAAATAATTAGCTAAAAGAAGTTTAATATGAGAATAAAATATTCATGGACTCAAAATAAATATGAAATCATGATTTTCCTTAAATCAAGTTTCACAATTGCATAATCTAAGAACCAAAATTTTATTTGAGAATCAAACTTAGGAAAAATTTCAAGGGAAACACATTTAGAGTTTCATGCTAACAATAAGTCAAATCATATCTTATAAAATATATTGTTAAGTAAATTTTTGAACAAATATAAAACCTTTGATATTCTAAAATATATATATATATATATTGAACTATGATTTTTGTTGTTAAGTCATGTGTTTACAAAATAGCAAATTTTAATCACAAGTTAAAGAATGACATTTTACAAAACTCTATCTTTTACACATATTGTTTATAAACTTTTTTTTTTTAAGACAGCATCAATAGGATTATGCATATAATATGAGTTTTTGTCAATATTAAATGATTTTCAAAAGTAGAAATATTATATGTTTGCTATAAAATGTCGAAGTGACGTAAAACTTGGGAAAATTTTCAATTTAAGGGTCGAAACTTTTAGGTTAGATTTGTCCCGACCCATTTCGAAACCTAAATGGCTTTTATTATTAAAAATAACCCTATAAATAGATAGATCTTTTCGAGTAAGTACAAAAAGATTGCTAATATGCGAAATTTCTAGTTAAAAGGAGCAAATTATGACTGTTTTAAGTTAGTTATTTTCTTAATCTGAATTTTAACGAAAATAACAAGATAGAGTTAGAAAATTTAGTAGAAGTTCTATGAAATACTCATTCTCAGTATTTTTTTTTCTAGGTGTCGAGGAATACGAGACTCTCCTTTCTGAGGTTATTATGGCTAAGTAGATTGCAATATAAATGAGTAAGTTTTCCTCATGATTTCGTTACCTTGTTTGTGCTTGTAAATAGTTGCACTAGATATATAAGTATAGGATAAAATGGCATGTATGGAGTTATGGGTACTTATGTATGTGCTTATATTAATATATGACGCAGGATGCTAAGCATATCGAAACCAACAATTGATTGTTTAATATATCGTCAATATTACATATTGTTTAGTGTGTATGGTATTTGTTTGATGACCATTAAGGATACTTTAATTTTATTTAGCTTTAATATAAACAAAATGGGTACACGTTACATTCGTTGAGTAACATGTCAAAAACTGCTATTCCTATGCGAAGAATTGGAAGGTTTCAAGGCCAAGCTTATTTGAAGAGGCCCGTAGCCATGCTCATTCTTAAGGAATTAATGTGAACCTAGGATATATCCCAAGGATGAGCCGTGTCGATCGATCGCTGTGAGCAGAGTGTGCTCAGGGACTAACAGTAAAGATCACAAAGACCTTCAACTATCATTTCTTTAACCCTTGATACGGAAGAGTAAATCCATTCGATGTATGTTTTCCAGATTCCCATACATGATTGTTTTTATCATGTGGTTACTACATAGCATGTGTAGCATATGCGTGAAAATTAATAAACTTGTTTAAAATATGGTACGAATAAAGAAAATGTCTTACTAAGCATGTTGTAAGCTTATACCCCTATAGATTTTTGTTAAAACATGTATACTTGAGAGTCTATTCGAGGATCGAGACATTAAGGAAATCATTGGTGGATTATTAAGCTTTTACGGAAGTAGTAGGATCATCGAAGGAATTTGCTTTCTTGAAATTTCCTTATGAATGATATATATTATATTAATATTTTGGAGATTACTAGAAAATGTGTTTATGTAGACTTGAAGACATTAGTAGTGGCATACCCATAAGAATTGTAATTGACCTTATTTATGTTTAATGAAAGTATTTCTCTTGCTTTGTTACCTAATTGTTATCAATGAAGTTGCACTACTCCGATGCGTTCCCTTGATTGTGATGTACGTCTTGTATATAATACGGAAGCCTTTGTGTGACTGAAGTAGTCATTCCTAGGCATTAATATTTTATACGGTGGACTGTCATGTTTAAGTTATCCTTGGGGCATGACATAGGGTTTTGTGATCCAAGAAGTAAGGTGTGTTTGAACCTATGATAGTTGTAGTTCTTGTTAGTTTAAGGGTTTAAATGACCTTAAGAGTATATTTATCTTGTGAAAATAAGTTTTGAGTCAATTTTGCTTTATGTGATCAGGTGTTTCTAGTGAAGTTAGGTTATTTGTTCCAAAGTTATTTCAGGTTCGTCCTTATCTTGTTTGTTATTTGTGAATGTAGGCTTAGAAACTATAAATGAATTTAATACTATATGGCTTTAAACTGGTTTTTTGCTTGTGTTTAGCTTGGTCTAGTAGACCAGGAGTACCATGTTACTAGGATGGTACCCTGATGATTTGTGTATGATGTTATCCCGCGTGGAGTAGTATATAGAGATAATTCCGGTAGTCTATGAGTAGTACGAATACGGTACCTGGGTGTGTGGGGAGTACCCAACAACAATATATATATGTATTTTATATGTATTTATTTTCACCAAGTCATGAGTTACTTCGGGTTTGGGGCTAGTTGCAAATAGTTCTAAACTGTATTAGTTGCTTGGCTATTTAAAGATAATAATCTATGATTGTTGCATGTGTTACAATATTGCATGTGGAATTTTATGACGTTTATTCGTGCACATGTGTTTATGGTTTGGTGTATTGGGCCTTTGCGCTCACTCTTTTATCTTTCAGGAGCAACTGATGATCAAGTGATTTTTTATCTATCTGGTTACGATGTGTTCGTAGACTATGGGGATAATGATAGTGGAGTCAATTTCCCTACTAATTTCTAGAAGAGCAGAAATTCGTAATAACTAGAGTCAAAAGCTTTATGAAGATTTTATTAGTTATCTTGACTATTGGAGTTTGGTTATTAGTTTTTATACTTTTTGATGTTTTAAGATTTTCTTTTCATATAATGTTTTAAGATGGATTGTAAGTTAGTGCTTGGTTTAAACCAACCGAATTGTTCAAAAGTTTCTATTATGACATTTATGATTTAGAAGTACCCTTAATAGTGAGATTTTAAATTTATATGGTATTATAATTATAGATTAGTAGAATCATAGCCTTAGCATGTTCCTTTCTAGTGAGAACACGTAGCAAGCTGATAATGTTCTTAGTTTAAGGCATTACAGTAATCATCAAAACTAATTAAGAGAACTTACAAAGATCAAGTCTCTTAGTCTAGATGGGCATTAATGGTCTCATCTTCCAAAATCACTAGACTTAAATTGGACCTTTTCATTACTGAGATGATATAAAATTCCTTCAATTTAATTCTACTTTCTCTTCTCTTTAATGAATTGTATTTAGTTTTGAATCAAAAGTGTCAAATCCTAAAGTAGTCTCCCAATTAATATCTATAAGCTTTTGTAACTTCTCATATAAAATTGTATCTAAATTTCTAGCTAATAGGCTATAATTTTTGCTTGAATCCATTATTTTCCCTTTCCAAAGTGCTTTTACTCGTGATTGACTTAAACAAGACAATATTATAATTACACGTAGGGTTTTGCATGATTAAAAAAATTAGAAGCTCTTTTAAGAGTATTTGCAGTGTAGTGAAATTAGATATAGCAAAGGCCTATGATAAGGTTAAATAGCCCTTCTTAGAAGTTGTATAAAGGGAAATGGGCTTTCATGGCACCTTAATTAACTGGATTATGACCTGTGTAACTTTTGTTTCTTATAGTTCAATGATCAATGGAAAAATGGTTGGTAATTTTAGGCTAACTAGGGGAATTAGAGAGGGAGATCATATCTTCCTTTATTTAATTCTATTTGTTACAAATATCCCATCCATTATGATCGTTAAAAAAAAACACAAAGTTAGGTCATCTAAAGGGTTCGAAATTAGAATAAATAGTCTGGAATTAATCCATTTATTCTTTATAGATGACTCATTGTTTTTCATGGATGCCCATCAGAATAACTTAAGTTTTGAAGAGAGTCTTGGACCTTATTGCAAATCTTCTAGATAGCTAATTAATTTCCATAGACCTTCCATCTTGCTTGGAAAAAACACCTCTTAAACATTAAGATTGAGCATGTTAGCTTGTTGGCTATTTCTTTAGAAGATAAACTAAGTTAATAGTTAGGTCTTACTTATGATAAAAGTAAATCAAAAAGTGCAACTTATCTTCAATCAAAACTTGAATAGCCTTTAATCTCCAATTGTGGAAGAGTCTCTTTCTATCGTAAGGAGGAAAAAGGTTTTTGATAAAATCAATAAGTTTTGTTTCTCAACCCATGTAATGAGTGTTTTCTATTTTTCTATTAATTGGTGTAAGGAAGTGACTAGCATGATAATGAAATTTTGGTGACGTGGTAAACTCATATGAGATTAAGATACATACATTGGAAGAAATGATCTAGTATAGTAGTCTCTAAATCAAATGAAAGGTTGGGTTTTAAAGATTTCGTTGATTTTAACCTATCTCTTAATTGTGTGAAATTTGAAAATTGAGCCTTGATTAAGAGACCTTTTTCCTTCCTATGTTAAGGTGCTAAAATTTCATAAATGTAATTGAGGTGATTTTACACATCTTATAATTTTATATCCAAATCTAAGAGAACTATCCATTTACAAATTTCATTCTAAATTTGAGATCCTCAATGAACTCAAAGTGTTGATTAACGAAAATAATCTCAAGTCTTTTGAATATGTCGATCTGCTATTCTATCTATATCATATCTCTTCTACCTTATTGCTGAATGCAACTGCTATTGACATTCATAATTGATTTCCAACTAGATGGGAAATAATTGGATTGTTTTTATGATCTTTTAAAAGGGATGTGCAATGTTAAGTTACTAACTTTATCATCTCACAACATTGAGGTAAAATAGCTTATCTCTCTGTATCTTAATGCTTTCGCTATGTAATAGATTTCTATTTGTCAATAGTTTGTAAAATTTTATTTTGGGATTGATTGCGAAGTTCATCTTTGTCCTTGCTATTGCGCTTTCTATGGTATATTATGTATCATTGCATATAATATTTTAGGAAAACACAAGAATTTGTATATATCGTTGCCTTTTCTTTTGAATTTTTGAAACTACTTGATTAATTGTTACTTATATTAATAAAATATGTAACGTTTACAAGAAATTGCTGCATGTTTTTTCATACATTAATAATATAAAAGAAAATGAATATATTTGCAATTATTTTATAAATTATAGCAATTGTTTTCTGAATTGTCGCATTTTTCTAAAATATTATCTACAATGATACATGATATACTTGGGGACCTGATATTCCCTTCTAGCATGTTCTGCTAATCCAATAAAAAATGAGAGTTTATAGCTACCAATCAATTTTACTCTGTTTCACCAACCTCACCACTTGGCTCATACAAATCTACATTATGCAATGTGTGATCTTCTCACTATTACTCAATCTAACTCTCAAATAGAGTAGAGAATTCTTTCAATTAAGTTATAATTGCTCTTATGTTTAAGCTCAAGAACATAAATAGTTTAGAAAGAAAAGTTTAAGTGTGGGATGTTTCTAATGGATCTTCTCATGAATCTTCTAATGGAACATCTAATATAATAATAGTGTATAGAATTTAGCTTTATAACTTTTGAGCTTTTTAGATTTATTTGAATTTTTGCACTTTAGACTCTTTTATATTTTGGAGATAACGACTATAATAAGATATGATGTTTTCCTCCTAAACTATCCAAATAAACTAGTGATGTTGATTCTTAACTTGATTTAATGAAAATATCTCCTATTTTGTAGTGATTTGACATTTGATCTTTTAAAATTATCCATGTTGAAATCCTTTCTACAACTATTGGATAGATATTCATCTTGATAATGTGGATTTGTTCAATGCAAATCTTGTGAAGGTTTCCATTTGAAATTTAAAAAAGATTCAAACTTAATATTGACTTGGAAGATATTTGGTTGTGGAGATATTTATTCTTATTCGTTTCCTTGAGACAAGTTAACTAGACATATCATTCTTTGACACTTTGATCACAACCTAAGCTTGTTATTAATAAAATATCTTTAGCTACTTAAAAAAAAAAAAGAAAAATCCATAAAATTGAGTTTTTGAACTTTCATGAAAATCTTGAATTTGCAATATTGTATATATATCCAACTCATAAAATCCCTATGTATTAGATCCAACTTAGTCGAACACATTAGATGTATTATGGGTAAATTATACTGGAAGGTCCAAATATTTGGAGATAAATTCATTTGTGGTCCTAACGTTTCGAATGGTTTAAAAGATATCTCATTGTTTGGAGAAGTGGACCAATTTAGGTATCCATTGATACGTGTCACAATGTGCCAAGTATGAGTTCTAATTAAATATTTCTCTTGTTGACATATGTCAATATAGATAGATCTCAATTGACTTACTTATCTAAACATTGGGACCTTTTTTGAATCACTCAAAACATTGATACTTCAAATGAACTTACCATCAAATGTTGGAATCTTCTAGTGTAATTTACTCGATGTATTACCTAAATACATCTAATGAGTGGAGCTAGGTCTTTATCAAGATATCTAACTTATATTTCGAAAATAACTCCTGGTAAATTCATTATTAAACTATTTCGATTCAATAATGCTTCTAACAAATCTTTTAATAAAACTTCTAACAAAGCTTTTGATCAATCTTCTAATAAAGCATTCAATCATCTTACTTTTTTTTTTCATTTTTTTAAAAGTAATGTTTAATTTTGTCACTTCTTTGAATTCGATAGAGGTTAGACCCTGAGGATTTAACTTTGTGTCGATGTTTAACGTGAGGCCTGCAAAGATAGAAACCCGATGGGTTAATGTCAAAAATGATGTTTGAACTTTCATAAAATGCTCAATTAGGTATCTAAAGTTTCGTTTTGACAATTTTGGTACCTAAACAAAGTTTTCATGCACTTTTTTCATAATTGATTGAACTTGCTTCAAGTATGAAAAAAGTTCACAAAATTTTTGTTCGTTTAAAAAATTTTTCAAAATAAAATTTGAGGTACCTGATTTAACATTTTGCGGAAGTTTAGGTACCATATTTATCATTAACTCAAACCTAGTTAGTGGCATGTTTGGCATGGGCCTAGCCTAACCATTCCAAAGCTTAAGTCAAAAGTTGTCATATTGAGCCCATATATTAAATGAGAGTGAGCGGTTACATGTGACATTATAGGCATCGTGTGTTTGTGGGGGAGTAGGTAGTTGGCAGTTAGTAGTGGAAGACATAGGGCAGACCCACTACTCCACTACTTGAGGATCAATTTGACCAAGTTACTTGTGATAAGCTATGAGTGAGGCATAGATGATTAAGTGAATGTCGAGATTGTAATTGAGGTTAGGGCCACTCATGTTGGAGTTTGGTAATAGAATGCGAGCCAAGAAGGTCAACCTGACCCATTATTGTGTTAAGTTTAGCTTGGGAGGCCCTATATTCAAGAATATACTATTTGATCATCATAAAATTTGCACACTTAATAACACTATTAGACAACACTTTGACCTTTTTTTCATCATCAAATCTAATTAAAAGAACTTAACAAATCACCTTCTGAGATCTTTAAGGGTGGTCTGGTTTACCTCTCGAACCGAATCACACCATATATGTTCATCTTTCTAATAATACATTTTGATTCATAATTGTACTTTTTTTTACAGAAACAATACTAATTTTGGTCTAGTTTAGTTCGTTGTTTAAACTTCTTCTTCTTCTTCTTCTTCTTCTTCTTCTTCTTCTTCTTCTTCTTCTTCTTCTACTAAAAGTCTTCACAGTTACATCATAAATATGAAAACCATATATAAAACTAGATGAGGAAATACATTCATACTCAAAATGTATAAGAACAATTGAGTCATCCAAGCATTTCATCTCAAAGTAAATTGGAAACTACTCCTTCAAATCCATCTCTATTGTTGCTTAGACAAACTTTATTCTCTCATTTGTTGCTATGATAATATCTACATGTAGAAGCAATCCAAGAACACTTGTAGCCCTAATGACACAACTCAAACAATAACAACAAAGACGATGTAGTTTTGAGTTCCAATAATAAAATCAAATCAAAACCTGAGCTTGGTAAAGAACCACCTATTATTCTTTATCATTGAACCAATTTTCAAACAACATATTGGTCTCTTCAACTATAGTGACCTTCTTGTCTTTACTTTGGCGATAATCCACAATCACTACATCTCTCAAGTCTACATTCATAGTGTATAACATGGGCATCAAATGCCTATAGTAAATCAACTTAACAAATGCATTCATACATGATTTCCTAGCTTGCTTCTGTAGATGTACAAATTTGATTACAAAGGCCTTGAGCCTAATTCTTATTTGGATTTAACTCTCTAGGCTAATGTGACAGGGCTTAAGGAGTTAGACCCAATCCATTGGGATGATCATGGGAGAATTGGCATGGAAGGCTTGGAGTAGGGTCCATTGGAATTGGCCTGCCCAATTCCTACCTTTCTCAAATTGGCTCACACACATTACAATGAAGCCTTATGGGCCTGGGTCCATAAGGGAGCCCACATCCATATACATAATGAGAGGGACTCATCCTAGCCGTCGGTCGTCTGTCTCATCTGACAGACGACATCGACAAACTAGATTCTCTATAAATACCTTAGTCCTTACCTCATTTGGATAAGGTGAAATCTTGGACAAACGCCGTCGTGCTGCCGGATTTCCGCCCTGGTGAATCAAACACTTGATTTATTCAAGAACATACATGAATCCATAGTACTCAGTGAGGTTGATGCTCTTCAGCTCCCTCACCTGTCACACGTGTGTTAGAGCCTATTGAGACTGCCTACTCCTCCTCCCTACACGATTCTCTCTCAATCATCCTTGCACGTGTTATTTCCTTAGGTCGCGTGTAGCGCGATAATCATGCGACACGCACGTGATCGTTGCATCTGGATTCATACCCACACAGCTTCTTCATTGAATCCTTCTTGATAACCTTTTCATACAACTAAACAATAACCATAAGGATGGTCTTATGTCCCATCATCAAAGTTGTGTAGGATAATGGCCTTACAACCAGTGCAATACCCTTGAAGAGTGATTACAACCTTACATAGCTTGAGGAATTTCTCCATTGTTATCTTTGTCTAAAGTTATGTTTGCATGGAATAGTTCTAGTTTTACTTATTTACTTATTTATTTTTTTAAATATGTGTAATGATTTGCTTTTTTCTAGAGTTAAGTTTGCTGATTGATTAGCTTTGCCTGCTAATTATTTGATGTTTGTGTTTCTAAGTTCTTATTTTAAATTAATATATTACATTTATTTACTTCAGTAGTGATGTCAGAGCGAGAACTACAAGAAATGTAAATTATAGGTTAGTTTGAAAGTGTAAATAGTTTTAAATACTTTACGTATGTCGTAACTTTGGTTTAGAGAATTCCAAATTTTTATTTTAGGAAGAGTCTGCATTTTAATACACACATATCTTGTTTGTTACTTGTGCTTGGCCATAGTTGGTGGACTACGAGTACTAATGATGTTAACACAACACATGACCCTTATGTGATGTTGACATTGTGTCTAGTTGTGCATGGAGATGATTACAAGTAGATCTAGGTTTTAGACTCATGGACTCATGGATATAGGAGAGTTCTCAATATCATATATACACACTATTATATGTATGTATAGTGGAATATTGAGTTATTCATATGTTATTTGTTTCGCTTAAATTGAAGATGATGAAATGCACAATGTTGCATTAGTTATTTGCTTGCATGTAAATATGTTGTTACTTGATCATAAGCTTATGTTTATAGCATATATTTACTAAACTTTATCTCATTCCTTCATCTTTTTTAGGTAAAAGTGGCGAACATGTAAACTATTGTCTCACTAGTTACTTATGCAACCAATTAATAGGTTTTGCAAACGTCTCTAGCATTGAATAATCCTAGAAGATTAGAGTATATGTGTTGATTTATAAAAATTGAGACTTCAGTCATGTTGGTCCGAAGGGTAATGTATTTAGTGTTTTTTGTAGAGTAGTGGACATCCACATCCCTCTCTACTTTAGCTAGTAGACTAAGAAGCTTAAGCTTTAGCCTAAGGCATGCAATAATCTAACCTCTTAAAGAAGCCTTTACGGTACCTACTAAAGTATTGATATAATGGCTAAATTGAGTTATCTAAATCTTATCAAATTTTACCAAAATTTAGTAGAAGTGATACTGTATAGTTGGTTTTGAGACAATAGAAAAATTATTAGTGTATGTAATTAGTGTTATTAATATATTGGTATGTGTGTGTGTATATTTGCATATATATATATATATATATATATTACTATGATGATATAATATAGGGATATCAAAGTGAGAACTGTAACAACATGCTTGTAAATAGATGTCATTACTGGTGGGTTTGGGTCTGAAGCCTAGACCCAAACCGTTGAATCCCAATTCTAAAAATAGTGGAAATAGAATCCAACCGGTAGAGGCCGGTTCGGTTCTCGATTCTTAGAAACCGTCGGTTCCCACGATTCGGTTCCAATACTAGAGGAACTGAGAATCGTGAAAATAAAAAATAAAAAAATATCAATTAAATAATTTACTTAATTTAAGCAAGAGAAAAATGAAAAATAAAATTTTGACTTGAAATAATATTGAGCCTAACAATAATTATTTATAGTTCATTAATTAAAAGAAATTCTTCAATTATGTATTCATTAATACACAATCACTTACACTTTTTTAGTTGTCATATTAGTAATGTGACACTATAAAATATTCAACATACAAATAAGTCCCAACAACATAAAAACAAATTACACATTTTAAAAAAGAAAGTCTACTTTAGTCGAAAGTTTACATAAACTTAATCCATATGATTTCAAATATATTTATTACTTGTGTTGTTAATAACAATACATTAAATGTCGTGAATAGGAAATAAATTTTTTATTATTCATGCGAAAACAGTTTTAAATATTTATTTCTTATTTTTTATAATTTTCTTTTCTTTTTTTTTTGTGGTGTAGAACCGCGAGAATTGTTGTTCTGCCGGTTCTCAGCTAGTTCTTAAACTGATGGTTCTAAAATTGCTAGGTTAGGCGGTTTTTAGGTTTGAACTGTAAGGACCCCCCAGAAGCAGTGGGTCCTTTGCTGGTTTGGACCCGTTATTCTTGAGCGGTTCTCAATTCAGGAACCACCGATAATGGGTGAAGTCGGCTTCTGGCTTGGAATTGACCCCATGATGATGTCTATATGTAAATATTTATATATTATTTGTATTTACTATTGTTACCGGCAAATACACTAAGAAATGAATAAATAAATGTTTAATACAATGTAATTGGCTAAAGGGAGAACAGAGCTCAATCATAATAAATTCATTTGATTTTATTTCTTGAGACTCATAAAGATAGTAAAATGTACATATGACTTAAATTGCTAGCTGCAGGATTGTAATTGGTATATTTTAACATTTTGCTTTTAGAAACGTGATACTTTTATAATGATCTATACCTGACCAAGTTTGATGATGTATGGTTTCTTGTTATTTTGAGTATTAAATACTATACAAATATATAATATATATATATATATATGCTTGGATGGTTAAAGCACACATAAATTATTAAACCAAAAAAAAAAAAAAACCATTTGCACAAGGTTGTCATAACACCATGTTGCTAAAATTTATTGAAGACTTTGCTATATATATATGTATATTTTTGAAGTTGGCTTATATTTGAAAAAAATTAGGTACAATGTAAATTAGTTCATTTAGTGAAATTATAGCTAGTTACGGATACTGACCACATCTAATATTTGATGATCATAGGTTTAATTAGTTGTACAATTATAAATATAGCAAATAGATATATCATTTAGTCAAGTTGGTAATTTTGTAAATATCATATGAAGAACAGATGGTGAATTTGAGGTTACAGAATGAATACGAGGTTCGTTCATGGTATCATATTACTTTTCATGAATTACTTGCGGTTTGTTTGAAATATTATCACATAGATACATAATCTTTTGATATATGTGGAGCTAAATCAGTATATAATGACATATTTCATAATTATTATATTAAATACATGATATTAAATTAATTGGTTAGATGATATTATAATGCTGAACAGATTAAGAAAATATTAAATACAATGACATTTTGATGACAAGTTGAATTGAAATAGATTTTTGTCTAGGGACATTATCATAACTTCTAGGTACTTGATAGAATCTTACTCTTAAGCAATCATAGAACACGTAATACATAATATACCATATAATATTGTCAACTTTATATGTTGTATAAATGATATACTGATTTTGTTATGATATGGATAGGAATGTCAGAACGTGCAAAGCTACCATAAATACTGCTTATCCAGGTCAGTACAACTTACTCAGTGCGTATCGTTTGTTATACATGCGGCTAGACTTTTAGTAGACTGCATGTTGTTTGCTGAATCCCTATATGGTCACTTAAGTAACCATTACAAGGATCTTATACTAAACTGAATGATAATGGGTATGATTTCTTGTTGGTTGATTTCATGATTGCTTGTCTGTAGTGAATATGAGATGAAAATTGAAAAATGTTATTGATGTTGCCTTGAAAATGAATAACTGTCTGAATGAATAGTTATATGTGCTTTAGATATTATGGAATTTATCATACTACTATCATGCAACTGCATCCATACCATGACATATATTTCCTGCTGCATAAGTCATAGGAACCGCAATGGAAGTATAAGCAACAATGATGAAAGGGTATGGAAGTAGTGTCATACAAGAGCTACTATTTTAGATAAATAGTGAAAAGTGGAAATGGGGCAAGTCCTTAGTGGATGTACATGCTAGGGCGAGTCCTTAGGGGATTTGATTGCCAGAGTAAGTCCTTAGTGGATGTTATCACTATAGCATGCCTGCATGGTGAAAATGTTGAAGCATGCTTGCATGGTGAGGATGCTATTTCCATCGAAAAGTAAGTGTTACAGTAGCACCGAGGCTGTTCTAATGAGTAGTACAAACCAAAAATAAAGAATGAGTGGTGCTTAGCACTAACACAAGAGCTTTGGTAAGACTACCCATGGATGTATTGCATTATCATATTTGCGCTACATGTATCTATGTAGACAAATTGTTGATGTTCTCTATGCTAAAAAGGATGTTATTGTGTTCGAGTCACTTTTAGTATTCAATTATGTGTTTAGTGTTATGTGGTACCCACTTAGCTCAATAATTAGTTGAAGGGTTAGTTTTTCTAACCTTTGGTGCAATAATAGACACTAAATAAGGCTAGCTAGGAAAATTGGTACATAAGGAGTGCATTAGGAACCAGAGTTGGGCCATACAACTGAGTAGGACTCTTTGAAGACTATATAGACAAATACTAATTATGGACTCCATGGAGATGTTAGAAGCTATAGGGGATTCCATTTAGATACTCTAATTGAATCTAAGGAACTTGAAGTGAAATTGAAGGTGTTCCCTTTGTATTAGTATACCAGTGGCCCGCTGAAAATGTGAAATCATACTAGAGAATACTCAAGAGGGGGAGAGGTAAATTGAGTATTTTCCCTAAAAAGCTCAAACAACTAATTTTAATGCAACAGATCAAATTTAACTTTAATAGCAGTGGATAATACACAACAGATTATAATATGAAATATCAAAGAGATAAAGATAGAAAATTTGAGTTCATATTTAACGTGGAGTTTGGCTCACTTCCTACTCTCCACGATCCACCAATGCCTCCAATCGAGGACTTCATCACCACTTTATTTATCACCAAATATACACACTCAAGCTAGCAGTACACCACTTCTACACACTTAGAAAATAAAATATTTCTTTTCTCTTCCTAGATGCTCATTGATATATAGCAAATATAAGAACAGAGTACTAGAATATTCTCTCTCTTTCTAAATATTGACAAGTTAAAGAGTAAAAAAACAAGAAAATTAATGATTTGTATGTTTACAAAATAAAGGCACTTTTTCACTTTCGCACTTCTCTTCTCTTTTGAATCTCCTAGGATAGAGTATTTGTAGCCTTCAAAATTTCAAATGTCTGTTAGAGATAACATCTTTAAGTCACCAAGCATTAAATGTCTTTCAATAACTCTTTTTGCCACATCGACTCATGCTTGTAAATGTTGTGCTCTAAATCTTGTCACGCCATAAAGTATCACGCCCCTATTTTAGCCTTTGACTAAGTTTTTACTCACGTAGACTCCATCGAGTCTTGAATTCAAACTTGTCGCACCTTAGAATTATCGCACCCTACATTCATTACATCTTAGTTTTGACCTTGACCAAAGCTGTGTATGTTTGAGCTTGTTGAGTGTTGGTTTTAAGCTTATTATGCCCTAACCATTTGACATATCAAGCCCTCAACATGACTCTCGACCAAGATGTGCATTTTTTTTAATTTGTTGAGTTTTAGACTTTTAGCTTATTGTGCCTTGAGGAGTGGACTCATCAAGCCATCAATGTGACCCTTGACCAATGAGTCTACATTTCTTCACTTGTTGAGCTTTGGTCTTAAGTTTTTCGTGCCTTAGTGAATGAAGCAGTCTAGCTCTCGACTTACCCTTGACTAAGATTATTCATCACTAATTTGTTCCTGCTAAAATCTACATAATCTCCACAAAAACATGCAGCATATAGCTATATCTTTTAGCATATTAGTCATCATATTGTTTAACTAATTAAGTATAATTTTCTATAATTGAATAGTTAATTGTGCATTATATTGTCTCATCAAAATCCATATTGAACATACAAGTTCAATAATCTCTCCCTTTTTTATAAGGACAATTATGCATAATTAACCTCTTGTCAATTTAATATACTCCCCCTCAAATAAACATCTGGGTTTCAAAAAAGTTTTGTAAACTCCTAAATTTTTGGAATCGATTTAACCTAAAACCCTAAACCAGAAGTCAACCGGAACTCCAAAGATCAACAAAACCCTAGTTAGACGAAATAGCTTAAGTCCGGCAATCCCAAATAAGAAACTCGGTGAGAGTAAGTAGGAGTTTAGAATGTAGAATAGTGCGTAATTATCTAAGGTAACGTAAAAAGATCATATTAGTAAAGTCGCAACTCATTTCGAACCCGATCGGACACAGTTTTTTAGAAACGTGTCCCGGAGCTTGGAATAGTAAAAATATTCCAAATATACTGTTAGACTCGTAAAAATATAAGATTTTCAAAAATATCAGTTTTATAACTTTTTGGCAAGTAAAAATAACAGATTTCGCAATTATACGCGTATTTTCTTACTACCGGTACTTTATTAGTCATATCTACTTTACATTACACTATTCATTACTATTTTACACTATTCTTTTATCTCTACTTTTTTTACACCTACTCTTACAAACACATAACCTATAACCTTTACTTTTTACCTTTCTTATAACTTTATTTCACATCTACCTTACTTATTACTTCATTTAATCCATAAAATACAAAAAAAAAAATAAAACACTCCCTCTCTCCTCACATGTGTGGCCGGCGCCTATCCCCTCCCCCTCTTCCTCAATTTGTTTCAATTTTCATTTAATTTAATCATACAAAAATCACTCCACATTTTCCTATAAATACCTCCCTTCTCTTTCACTTCTTTCACATAATTACTACTCACAAATTCCTTACAAAACTCTCCTAAATTCTCTTCTCAAAACTCTCTCAAATTAATTCCAAAATAACTTCTACCTACAACAAAAACCCATAATCACATAACACTACCAAAGTCTTCTTTAGGTAACCATCTCCTATTATTTTCTTCTTCTCATGTCATGTAACTTTACATGACCATAATGTGAGTTTCCAAAGACTAAATGTTATGGAAGCTACATTATGTTCATGTATTGTTCTTGTTCATGAAAATCTATTTAGGTTTATATTGTTGTTTTTGTTCATATCTCTGTTATTATATTTAAGTATTATTATCTATATATATATATATATATACATACATATTCTTTAGAGCATATAAGCTCACTTGCAATTTATTTATTTTATGCAATGTAATTTATTTATTTATTCCATTGCAATCTATTTATTCTTTATTGTTTTAAGACTAGTCTCTAGTCTTAGACTTGTCCTCATCAAGTCAAAACAATTTTTTTTTCTTTAATTTTATTTTTATTTTGGGACTAGTTCACTTCTTAGTCCCGTGAGCCTTGAAGAAGCTAAGACTCCCAATACTTGACTTTATTTTTGTTATTTTTGTTTACTTTTATTTCTCATAAATCATGTTCATTTAGATTGTTTTCCAAAATTCAAGTTCTCAAAATAATTAACAAAGGAGATTTTATCACTTAGAGATAAGTTTATGTGAAGTGTAAAATCTATGATTTGACAAAAATAAATTCATTTCTTTTCAAGTTACAAAAAGAACCCACTACAAATTTTAGAAACTACTTTTGTCATGAAAAGCTTCTTAAATCCTTTAATATTCCACTTTGTTTTTCCAAGAAAAATAATTGTTGGTACAAAAATGATTTTTATGAAAAAGATAACATAATGAAAGGATGAGGAATTTTCAAATAAAGATCTTTACAAACAAATAGACAAAGAAAATTTTATAGGAAAAATAAATAGGAAAAATAGTACTAAATATAGGAAACTTAGAAAGAAAAAAATTTTACTTTAAAAAAGTTACTTAGGAAAAATAATAATCTTTGGAAAACAAAAGAAACAAAATATTCATTTCAAGAGATTTACCAAATGAATTCTTGTAAACTATATTTTTCTAGAACTCCAAACCAACATTATTTTACCCAAGAAACATAAATGGGTAACAAGCACTTGAGCATGAATAAATATGAGCTATGTAGCTATAAAAAGAAGATTTTCCAACTATATAGATAACTAAGTATTTATCAAGCAAATTTTGAATGATTGAACCAAAGTTGTTTTTGAGGTAGAAAATTCGTGGTGAATTTCATTGCCACTGTTTTGGGGCCTATATGATTTAGTTTGATAAAAATAGTTTTAGAAATGGATAGATCTTTTCGAGTAGGTAAAAATCGGTATGGTATATCCACGATTCCGAGTTAAAATGACCAAGTTATGGCTATTTTAAATTGGAACTCTTCCTTATACGAACTTTACCATTCTCATGACATTGTTTTGTCAAAATTCAAGAAAATCATCAAGAAATACTCATTGAGGGTATTTTCTTTGGCTAGGTGACTTCGAGGAAGGATACCTATATCCCGAAGATTATTTCGATTAAGAGGAATGTGTGAACGGCTCATCCTCGTAGAAGAATAGTCGACATGGTATCGTGAGTTTATTTCCTTAAAATGCTATACTTGTTGTGCTTGTAAATTAGTCGCATTAGAATTAGGAAAAGACAAATGAATATGTATGTAAAATAATTCTTTGAAAGAATCCTAAGAATATCGAGGCCGGGATTGATCTAAATGTTTGTTTTACTATAACACTTGATTTGTATGAAATTCTTTTATTATCTTAGATTCGATAATAATAATGTTATGATATTATAAATAAATGGATTCATGCATACCACGAAGTGAGTCACATTGCATTGGGTTATTATCCTTGGATGAGGGGGATAGTAAGCTTAGGTCGAAAGCAACACTTGACGAAGTGTCCGAAAGCGATTGCTTAGCGGCGTTAAGGAAATGCTTGGCGAAAAATCCGAAAGTAGGGTTCAATTCAAGTAGACTTTGTATGCTTGGTGATATTGGTCGTAAGCATAAACCTTTTTAACTAAAACTACTTGTTTCGAGGTTATGTATCACCAAACCCTAAATGGAGGGCGTAAATCCATTTAACATATAGTTCCCAAAAAGCTATATGCCTTGTTTGCCCACGTGTATGCTGCATCTCATTTGATTGTTTAAACAACTTGTTTGAAATCCTGTTACAAGAAGTTATTTATAGAAATAGTTCTCACCAAGCCTGTTAGCTTATACCCTTATAGATATCTTTTGCAGTTTCCCTACCTGTGGTTGAGGCCACGAGGACCCTGTAGTCAGGTAATTTCTTTTTGGACAAAGAAATTCTAGATGAAGTTTAGCGTTGGATAAGATGTACAATATTCTTGTTATAGACTTGTGATTAAGGGAAGTGTCCCTAAGATTGTAAGATCATTGTTGTAAGTGAATGAATATTATGAATCCACTTTTCTTAGCATGTTATTATATCTTATTAAGCTTCATAACCCTGGGTATGGTCCTCTAAACTTGTGAGAGCATGCCTTACACTTAATATCAAAACTTTTGGAAATGGCTAAGGTTGTCACACTTAAGCTTTAATATTGAGTGTCGCGGACTGTTGCGTTTAAGGTACCCTTTGGGGCATGACAAGTTTTCTCAAATTTGATTCAAAGACTTTATGCTTAATTTTAGGAGAATGCAAACTACACCTAATTCAATATTTACCTCCTCTTTTGGACAAATAAACAACATTAGGCCCTAGTCAGTAGTTAACTTATACATTCAACACATCTCTTTCCTCCATTCAACACTTTAACATGTCTCTATCCCTTTGAACTCATTAAAAATATACCATATGCATGTTAATTGTGCATTTTACTTCTCTCCCTTTGTACTCATAAAAAATTGATAGACTTATAATATGCAAAGAAGGAGATATGTATAGACAACAAACAAGCTTTTAGTGCCAAAATCCAACTATTCTAAACTATGCAAAAAGGTCAAATAGTATCATAGAGCATGTTCAAACATTCAAAATCAAGTTTTAGCAAACTTTAGTTTGAGCAAGCACACATATAATAGATTTTTGCAAACAGAATAGATTACAACTGATAAACCAAATTTATTCATATATTGCAAATGCTAAAATGAACTTTTATTGATCATTTTTATTAAGAATTTGGCACTTCAAAACATTAATGTATGCTTTCATGTCTTTAAAGGAAATATTTTTTCAAGGAAAGCAAAGACGGGTCAAAAATGCAAAATTTGGATTAAGAAGAACTCAACATGACAAGATCAAGCCATGTCTTTCAACCATTACAAGGAGGAAGCAAAATTAAAGGATAAAAATCAAGCTTTTGAAAGACATTTGTGAGACATAACCTGTCTCAAACCATGTCAACCTGGAAATTGAACTTTGCAAAGGACATTTATGAGACATGACCTGTCACTCGCCCTGTCGATTTAATAGAAAGTCATTCAATGAGAAAACGACTTTTTAAATACAGTAACCTCCTAGTTAATACAGAAACGTTTATTTCGGTTATGGAAGGAGTGTTACTTGAAAAGCCAAGGGACTCATAACCTTCAAAACCTTTCATCTCTCCTCATCAAGAGCAATTAATTCCATTTAATTGAAGATGATTATAAAAAGGAGATTGTGGAAGAGAAAGAGGAGACACAAGATTTTGATAACAAGAGTTTTCAAAAGAGAAGGAAGTTCTGGAGATTCCAATAACAAATCAAGATCATCATTGAAGATCCGACACTTTTGAACTATAATCTTTTCGGGTAGTATCATGAGTTCGAATTTCTATTTTGAATTTCATGTATTACTATTAGTTACTATGAAGGAGTAGTCTTTCAGATCTGGGTTTTGTCGAATTTCATATTTATCATGTGTTGAGACTTTGTTCTTAATGAAATATTGAAGTTCTTTTCTTCAATTGCATGTTTGTTAACCGTTCTTAAGTTTGTATATCCGGAATGCAAGCTTATGTATAATTTTCATTAAAGTTAATTGAAAGATTACTTTTATGAATTGATCTATGCAATTGAAGAGATTTGTTTGTAATTCTAGACATAGAATAGCAAGAATCTTCTATTATTTTTATGAGTTCATGTTATTAATGCAAATTTAGGTTGCTATTGATTGAGGAGACATCCTAATCGATTAACCTAGGTTTAGATAAATTGTTAGATTCGAAAGAATTAATAATTTGCTCAAGGAACTCTATAGCTTAAGAACTAATCTTAATTATCTAATATGGATTGTCAATGATTCACATGATAAATTGAAAGTAAGACAAAACTGGATTATTAGATCTTAATTGAATCTTGTTTGTTTATTGGAGTTGTGTTAATAGTGTTTTAAAGAAAAATTAGATAAAGTAGTAAAATCATCGAAATTGTTCAGTTAGATAGTAGAATACGATTTAGTACTAGTATTTGCCTATTCCCTGAGGACGATCCCGATTTTTAAAAGCTATACTATATTCACGATAGGTACACTGCCTATTACCTTTATAGCAATTTAAGAACGGGCCTTTATAAATTGAAAATTGCTTGAAGGTAATCATCAAGTTTTTGGCGCCGTTGCCGGGGAATTTGAGCAATATTAGGAAAACTTTATTTCTGCTAATCTAACTCTAAAAAAAAAAAAAAAAAAAAATCTAACTCCAATCTCTGATATTTTGCAGTGCATGACAAGAAGTTCCTCTTCAAGACTTCTAGATTTTGATCCGGAGATAGACAGAACATTCCACAGAAGGTTAAGAGTAACACAAGAGAAGTTGCTAGCGAATTGATAGATCCACTCATGGCTGATAACAATGAAGAAGTTCCCAAAACCAACTTGGATTATGCTAGACCTACTCTGGATGGTACTGGCCCAACTGTGGTGAAACCGCCCATTGCGGCAAACAACTTTGAAATTAAAAGTGTGGTGATTCAGATGCTGCAACAATACTGTCAATTTGACGGTTTACCTGATGAAGATCCACATGCTCATATTCAGACATTTTTGGAAATTTGTGAGACATTCAAAAACAATGGGGTAACAGATGATGCAGTGAGGCTCCGTCTATTTCCTTTCTCATTGAGAGGAAGAGCCAAACAATGGTTATCCTCATTGGGTCCGGGAGCCATAACAACATGGAACAATATGGTGGAGCAATTTCTTGACAACTATTTTCCACCATCCAAAACCGCTAAATTGAGAAATGACATCTCGTCATTCAATCAACAGGATTCTGAGACTTTATATGATGCATGGCAAAGGTGGAAGGATTTACTAAGGA
This sequence comes from Combretum micranthum, assembly GCA_024138025.1. Lineage (NCBI taxonomy): Eukaryota > Viridiplantae > Streptophyta > Magnoliopsida > Myrtales > Combretaceae > Combretum > Combretum micranthum. The sequence goes on from JAMXBD010001345.1 coordinate 365,288, forward strand.
AATGTCCTCATCACCAGGTACCAAATTGGATGCAAGTTCAGACCTTTTACAATGGTCTGAATACAACAACTCGCCAATTGGTTGATGCTGCAGCTGGTGGAACTTTGAATTCCAAGACCCCCGAAGATTCACTAAAGCTCTTTGAGGATATGGCAAAGAACAATTACCAATGGGGTAACAACAAGGGGAAGCAAAAAGTTTCAGGAATGCATGAAATCGATATGATGACTACTATACTTGCTAAAATGGATGCTTTGAGTAAACAGGTAATGGAAGCAAAGAACTCACAAGCAATTCCGTACAATCTGGAAATTTTGTTGCTGAAAATTACCTTCTTGACGCTCCGGAGCAAGTGGATTATGTGGGAAACCAAGGAAGATATCAAAATAATCCATATAGTCAAACATACAACCAAGGGTGGAGAAATCATCCAAACTTTTCATATGCCAACAACCAAAATGTGCAAAGGCAGAATTTTTCAAATTTTCCACCCGGATTTCAAAAGCCACAGCTTCCGCCTCCACAACAGCTTCCACAATTACCACACCACCTCCACAAGAAAAGAAACCTAGCTTGGAAGAATTGATGACCAAATTTATCCATACCTCAGAAGCTCGCTATCGGAACCAAGAAGCCTCTATTCATACTCTGGAAAATCAAATTGGACAGCTGGCCAAGATGCTATCTGAGAGGCAACCTGGGTCACTTCCTAGCAATACTGAGGAAATCCAAGGGAACAGGCAAAAGCAATCACTTTAAGGAGTGGAAAAGAAGTGGAATCAAGGAAAAGGAAGGAACCGGAAGGAGAAAAAATTTCAAATCCTGATGAAAAGAAGTTTTCAAAAGAACAACCCTCTGAAGTAAGAGTCTATACTCCTCCTATTCCTTATCCTGCTCGTCTTCATCAAGATCGTGACAAGGAACAGTTCGGGAAGTTCTTGGAACTATTCAAGCAACTTCACATCAACATACCATTGGTGGAGGCACTTTCTCAAATGCCAAAATATGCCAAATTCCTTAAGGAATTATTATCCAACAAGAGGAAGCTTGAGGATGTGTCTACTGCTGTAGTTGGGCGGAATGTTCAGCAATAATCCAAAACAAACTGCCAGCGAAATTGAAAGATCCGGGAAGTTTCACAATCCCGTGTGTCATTGGAGAACTTTCTGTTGAGAAAGCTCTAGCGGATTTAGGGGCAAGCATCAATTTAATGCCTTATTCATTCTTTAGAAAGCTGGGTTTAGGTGAGCCTCGTTCTACAAGAATTAGTTTGCAATTAGCCGATAGATCGGTTAACCCAAAGGAATTATTGAAGATTTATTGGTAAAAGTTGGGAATTTTATATTCCCGGTTGACTTTGTGATTCTTGAAATGGATGAGGATGGGGAAGTGCCTTTAATTTTGGGACGACCTTTCCTAGCTACCGCTAGAGCTGTCATAGATGTTGGAGATGGAAGGTTGACACTCCGGGTTGGTGATGAAGAGCTTATAGTACAAATTCCAACAGTGATGAAAAAGCCATGGTATGTGATGATTCTTGTTTTAGCATTGATGTTATTGATGCTTCTGTGGTGGATAATGTGCAGCATATATTATGCAAAGATGTTCTGGAGTTAAGTTTGATTTGTGAAAAAGAAGAAATGAACCCTGATGTGCAAGATGTGATAGCCAATTGGAGAAGCATGAGGAGTTGATAAAGAAACAAGGGTTCGAGGAATTATCACTAGAAGATGAGAAGAAATTGAAGCCCTCCATTATAGAACCACCGGTTTTGGAAATGAAGCAACTTCCTGAGTATTTGGAGTACGCTTTTCTGGAAGAAAATTCAAAACTACCGGTGATCATATCCTCAGATTTAAACAGTGAACAAAAAGAGCAATTATTGACAGTTCTTAAGGAGCATAAGCAAGCAATTGCATGGAAGATATCCGACATTAAAGGTATAAACCCTTCTTTTTGCACTCATAAAATTTTGATGGAAGAAGGATTCAAACCAGTTGTTCAACCCCAGAGAAGGTTGAATCCAAATATGAAAGAAGTGGTAAAGAAAGAAGTAATTAAACTTCTGGATGCCGGATTGATTTACCCAATTTCTGACAGTTCTTGGGTAAGTCCAGTACAAGTGGTGCCTAAGAAAGGAGGGATGACTGTGGTCCCAAATGAAAGAAATGAGCTGATCCCGATGAGGACAGTCACGGGTTGGCGAGTATGCATTGATTATAGACGGCTTAATGAAGCTACTCGCAAGGACCATTTCCCTTTACCTTTCATTGATCAAATGTTAGAAAGGCTTGCAGGTCATATGTTTTATTGCTATTTGGATGGTATGTCTGGTTACTTCCAAATACCAATTGCTCCGGAGGATCAAGAAAAGACTACGTTTACTTGTCCCTATGGCACTTATGCCTATAGGAGAATGCCTTTTGGGCTTTGTAATGCACCAGCCACATTTCAAAGGTGCATGTTGGCTATTTTTGAAGATTTGGTGGAAAACATTATGGAAGTATTTATGGATGATTTTTCCGTTTTTGGAGATTCATTCAGCAATTGTCTTGAAAATTTGAAGAAAGTATTGATCCGCTGTGAACAAACTAATCTTGTGCTTAATTGGGAGAAATGTCACTTCATGTGCAAGGAAGGCATAGTTCTCGGTCATAAAGTATCTCTAAGGGAATTGAAGTTGATCAAGCCAAGGTTGAGATTATTTCCAATCTTCCTCCTCCAACATCATCAAGGCAATTCGTAGTTTTCTCGGTCATGCAGGCTTCTATAGGAGGTTCATAAAAGTTTTCCAAGATAGCCCGACCTCTCACAAGACTCTTGGAAAAGGATGTACAGTTTGAGTTCAGTCAAGATTGTCTTGAAGCATTCGACCTCCTCAAAAAGCATCTGATTAGTGCACCAATCATGATCGCTCCGGATTGGAATTTACCATTTGAACTTATGTGTGACGCAAGTGATTATGCTGTTGGGGCAGTCTTGGGACAAAGAAAAGAAAAGCATTTTCAACCTATCTACTATGCTAGTAGGACTAAACAGTGCCCAAGAAAACTACACCACCACGGAAAAGGAGTTGTTGGCTGTGGTGTTTGCCTTTGACAAGTTCCGACCATATTTGATTCTATCAAAGGTAATAGTTTATACTGACCATTCTGCTCTTAAATACCTTTTGTCAAAAACAGATGCAAAGCCACGCCTCATCCGGTGGATTCTCCTTCTACAAGAATTTGATTTGGAAATCCGAGACAAAAAGGGGGCAGAAAATCTTGCAGCTGATCATTTGTCCGATTGGAAAACCCTTGTTTGGAGGAATTAAAGGAGGAAGAGATTAATGATGAATTTCCGGAAGAAACGGTTGTTTACAATAAGAAAGGTAAGAAATTCTGATACTCCTTGGTTTGCAAATTTTGCAAATTATCTTGTTGCTAAAATCCTCCCCCGAGATATGACTTCCCATGAAAAGAAGAAATTCTTTTCTGAGTTGAAGTATTATTTTTGGGAGGAACCGTTTCTTTTCCGTGTTTGTGCAGATCAATTGATTCGACGCTGTGTATCTCATGCGGAAGGTTGGGAAATTTTGCAAGCATGCCATTCTGGTCCTACGGGAGGTCATTACAATGCAAATAGGACGGCCCAGAAAGTTCTAGAATCTGGATTCTATTGGCCGACTATTTTTAAAGACGCCCATAAGGTTGTTAATTTGTGTGATAGATGCCAAAGAACCGGGAATATTTCCCGACGTGATGAGATGCCTCAGAATTATGTCTTAGAATGTGAGGTTTTTGATCTGTGGGGTATCGACTTCATGGGACCGTTTCCAAATTCTTTTGGAAACAAGTATATCTTGGTCGCAGTGGACTATGTTTCAAAGTGGGTAGAAGCCCAAGCACTGCCTACCAATGATGCCCGAGTAGTTACCAAGTTCTTAAAAAAGTTGTTCTCAAGGTTTGGAGCCCCTAGAGCTATCATAAGTGATAGGGGGACGCATTTCTGCAACTATCAACTTGAGAAAGTGTTAAAACGATATGGGGTAACTCATAGGATTGCAACACCATATCATCCTCAAACCAGCGGGCAAGTCGAGGTTTCAAATCGCGATTTGAAAAGAATTTGGAAAAGTCAGTGGAGCATCATAGGAAGGATTGGGCAGACAAGCTAGATGATGCGTTATGGGCATATAGGACAGCATATAAGACTCCTTTGGGAACCACACCATATCGGCTTGTGTATGGTAAAGCTTGCCATCTGCCGGTGGAGATTGAGCATAAAGCTTATTGGGCAATAAAGCAAGTCAATTTTGACTTGAATTCCATGGAATGAGACGAAGGCTTCAACTGAATGAATTGGACGAATGGAGAATGATCGCCTATGAGAACATGCGGATCTACAAGGAAAGAACTAAGCGATATCATGATAAGCGGATTCGTCATCCAAAGCATTTTAAAGAAGGAGACCAGGTGCTTGTTTAATTCTCGTTTAAAACTTTTTCCTGGAAAGTTAAAATCAAGATGGTCTGGTCCTTTCTTAGTCAAGAAAATTTTTCCACACGGTGCTGTTGAGTTAAACATCCTGAGAGTGGAATTTTCAAGGTAAATGGGCAAAGATTGAAGCTCTATCAAGGAGTTGATTTTGAGCAAGAAGGTCGTGAGGAGTTTCGGCTCCATTCACCAATCTTGATTGAATCATAGCAAGACGTCGAGCTAACGACTATAACCAAAAGCGCTTCTTGGGAGGCAACCCATGACTAATTTTTTTTTATTTTCTTTTGTTTAATTTCTTTTATTTTTGAACTCATGATTTTATTATTTTTCTAACAGATTAGGATGCTTGGCAATAATTTTAAGGAAAAGATGGATATTGGAGAGGAAACAAGGTACAAAAAGACTAGAAAATTTGCTGTCAAAACGACATTTTTGAGACATGACTTGTCATAGGTTGTGTCACTTACTGATCCTAACTGTTTATTGAAGTTTTAGAATGACATTTGTTTGACATGGCTTGTCAATAGATCATACATGCATGTGACATGACCAAAGACACGGCTTGTCAATAGCCGTGTAACTCACTGTCCACTCTTAAACAAGTTTCCAGGACGACATTTGCACGACACGGCTTGTCAATAGGCCGTGTAACAAGCTGTGGATTACATGCATGGGTGACTGACATTTGTTAGACACGGCTTGTCGTTAGCCGTGTAACTTACTGCCCATTCCTATGCGTTTCAAGCTTCCAGGACGACATTTGCAAGACACAGCTTGCCAATTGGCCGTGAAACAAGCTGTGAATAACATGCATGGGCAACATTTGCTAGACACGGCCTGTCTTTTGGGTGTAACTCACTGCCCTCATTCCATAAAAAACGCATGCTTTCAATTATTTCATTCATTTATATTTTGTGCGTTTGGAATACAAAGAGATTTGCTTTGCAAAGATAAAATCCTCTCATTCTATCTTCTTATTTCACGCAAAAAGTTCAAGCAAAAATCAAGGGAATCCAAGTAAGTTTTTCATCATCTCTCATCTTTGAGTATCTACATATTCATGACTCCATTGAAGGTATTGATTTGGGATTTTAGGCTTTTTGATTGCATGTCACCCTAAATTAATTCGTTCTTGATGAAGAATATTTGCATCTTAGTCATGCGTGATTGATGAGTTTTGAGCGTTAATTTGTCATGTGTGATCATTGTTGATGGGTGGTTGGGTTATCCTAAAGTTAGTAGATGTATGCGTGATCCATGGTTTGTTGGTTTAGATGATGCATGTGAATCCTTAGATCTAGGAATGGGATTGTTTGAGGTTGTTTGATAAATGAATGAATGAATGATTCATGGTTGAATGGGTGTTGGGTTGATGATTTGCGTGATTCCTATGGGTCAAATGGTTGTTGGGTTGTTTATGATTTTTGTAATCCATGTTGAATGGGGTTTGGTTTGTTGATGATTTGCAAGATACCTTAGTTTACTCAAGATGGGTTGGTCGGATTGTTGTGTTTAGAAGACAATTAGGATTTGAAGTGAGGGATCTCATCATGAGATTTGGGGAAGAAGATGAAGTTTAAAAAAAAAAAAAAAAAACGACTCGACAGTGACAAGCCGTGTCACTTAGTCGTGTCTTGCTAGAGATTTTTAGGTTTAGTTAAAAAAAAAAAAAAAAAAAAGGAGAGTATTTGATAGAAGCATTACCATTAGTTTAATTATGGATTATATAAGGGATGCGATTATGGTTATAGCCGTGTTTTTTGTGCTAATTCTTTCAATTCATTAAAAATTGGTTATTATTTCAGGATGCGGCAGAAGAAACAGCAAGAAAGAAAATCTTCCCATCGCCAGTCTCTTGGCGAGCCCGGATCCCCCGAGACCGACCCAACCAATGTCCAGAATTGAGCAGGAGCGTTACAATATGCTTTGGGAAGAATGGCTGGTAATATGCTATTCAACTGGAAGGGATTAGCAAGTTTAAAAAGGTGGATGAGATTCGTTCTTTGATCAGCCAACGGATGGGATAAATGGTTTGAAGTCAATGAAAAGTGTACGGCAGATCACACTTGAATTCCTCTCCACATTCGGATTGAAAGTCAAGCAAAGCATTCGGGAATAAACAATAGCATCACTTTCAGAATTAATGGCCAAGAATCACTGTGACTATTCGGGAAATTGTGAAGCTATGGGATTTTGATTCAGCTGATTTCTAGCAAACCGAGGAATTTGCACACTTCTGTGGATTGGCCACCAGGGCTATTCAATTACTTATATTGGGGAAAGATCAGTCCTGCTACTCCCTATAAGGCAAAGGAAGCCAAGGCCACAACACTGAGGGATGTTAATCATAGGATCATACATTGGATCACTCATTCAGTCAATGGTAAAGGATACAACACTGGGTGTGGTGGGGACATATGAACTCTTATACTTACATAGTATAATTGAGAAAGTCCCACTGAACTTGGGAGTAATGCTTGCTTTCTTCTTCCATCGGCAAGCCAAGACTAACAAAGCTAAGGGCACCATTTACTGTGGAGCCTATTACTCGCTTGTTGAAAGGATTACAGATTTTCCTGCTGAAGAACCCAAGGATTCTGTTGCTACTTCTCATATTATTACACCTTCTACTCTTGGGAAGTGGTTTGGGAAGCCAGACCTTCTACATCTAGGTCATCTCCTTCCACCCAGTCACCTTATGACGTGCTTACAAGAAAGTGGAGAAGAACCGCCACATTCTACAGAAGATGAAATCTTTGTTCAAGGCTCTCATTCGCACCACCAAGCGTCAACACCCGACATCAAGAAGCTATAATTCTTGTCTGAAAGGGATAGCAGCTCATAACAATGTGGAATTCTCTCCACCACAGACTGGACCATCAGAGACTATTCCCTCCTCACCCGATGATGTTCAGGTAGAATCTTTTCATACTCTCTTACAGGATAGCGATGATGAGGAGGTAGATGCTCATATTCGTGCTTCAGAGGAAAATATTACAAGAAGCATCTGAAGAGGAAGTCGATGAAGATGAGGAAGAAGAGGAAGATGATGAAGAATCTGAAGAGGAAGAAGAAGAACCCACCATAACACCTACACTACAAAGAAGAAGAAACAGAAAAAGATAGTGGATGAGGATGAAGATGATCCTGATTATCAAGGAGATTGATTCCTTGATTTGTTACTGTTTTGATGATTGCTGATAATATATTGGATAACTGTATCTATGAGAACCCAATCTTGGGTTAGACTCTATAGGGCTTACAAGTAGAATCATGAGTGCTGACTTTTATTTCTTTATTTTTTGTTTTTATCTTTTGTTTATGCTTTTGTTTTGCAGCGATGAACTCTGACCTGACTTGTTGTCACTGCTACTCCTTTTTGTTGAACTCTTGCAAGCTGAAAATTTGTCCTTAAACAGGGAAGTCTCATTCTTCTTTTACCATTCCTCACTATATTATATATGTTTTGACATTGGGACAATGTCCAATTTAAGTGTGGGGGAATTTAGGATATTCTAGGGATACTATTGATAAAATTTGGTTTTCTGTGCTTGTTTTAAATGTGAAAAACCCCACTTTACACTTTGCTATTATACTTGAAAATATACTCAGAAAATGTTTAGAATAGCATTCATAAAAAAAAAAAGAAGACTTCTAGTACCTTACTCATCTATTTTGTGATTAGTATACTTAGTTGAAATTGTAGGATGAAATCTAGGTGTGGTAAAAGTTACTTGCTAATTAGGGATGGAATCTAGAGTTAAAAGTGGATCGAAGTCCTTAGTTGAAAGTTAAATAGTTGTGGTTCTAAGCTTGTTGATTTATATATTTTCTTTTCAAATATTTTGAGAGCCCTCCTAATCTTTGGTGAAAGAGTATAGAAGTTCATCACTGGTGATCCTTTTTAGAATAAATCTCTTTGGAAATAATCAATTGTTGTTAAATACAAATATCATGTTTCTTATATACAATTGATGAAAGAAAAAATCAAAAGGCCAATACTCCAATGACTCAAGCATTTGAGTTATGAGTATCCTAACTTGAAGGTTAAGTGAGTAGAGAGTTCGATGGGGTCCCTTTAAAACCTGGTCACTTGGTGATGAGCCCGGGATGTGCCGACTCGATGAACTCACTATAACGAGAAGGGCGGAAAGGCAAAAGTTCATTAGATGAACTTGAAAAGAGAGCTGAAAAGATGCAGGCTACACCCTGTCCAGAGGAAAAAGAAAAGAAGCGGGCAAAAACCCGTCCCTCTGAAGGCTAAAAAATTTTTAAAGAGATTTTTTAAATAAAGGAGAAAATCACTCAGGGAAGAACAGATACAATTACTTTCACTTTAGATTTGTGCTTAGAAAAGTAGTTGAAGAGTTTATATATTTGTTAAAAGTGGGTGAAGTATAACTAGGTCTCTTTTGCTATTGTTTGACTTCGTGTTTATTTTGTGACTTTGGAAGCTATTTTTAATTGGTGAGGGTAAAGTTTAACTTACCTGGATTAGCCTTAGAATTTTGATTAAAGTATGCCAATTACATTTAAATGATAGATTTGAGCAGTAGGTATAAAAGCAAGTTGCTATATAAAAATGAATGCTATGTTTTAACTTATGAAAATTTTTAGTATATTTGATGATAGATTTTGTCCTTAATTGTTTGCTTGAGGACAAGCAAAAACTCAAGTGTGGGGGAATTTGATAAACCAAATTTATTCATATATTGCGAATGCCAAAATGAACTTTATTGATCATTTTTATTAAGAATTTGGCACTTCAAAACATTAATGTATGCTTTCAGGTCTTTAAAGGAAATATTTTTCAAGGAAAGCAAAGACGGGTCAAAAATGCAAATTTGGATTAAGAAGAACTCAAATGACAAGATCAAGCCATGTCTTTCAACCATTACAAGGAGGAAGCAAAATTAAAGGATAAAAATCAAGCTTTTGAAAGACATTTGTGCAAGACATGACCTGTCTCAAACCATGTCAACCTGGAAATTGAACTTTGCAAAGGACATTTGTGAGACATGACCTGTCACTCGCCCTGTCGATTTAATAAAGTCATTCAATGAGAAAACGACTTTTTAATACAGTAACCTCCTAGTTAATACAAGAAACGTTTATTTCGGTTATGGAAGGAGTGTTACTTGAAAAGCCAAGACTCATAACCTCCAAAACCTTTCATCTCTCCTCATCAAGAGCAATTAATTCCATTCAATTGAAGATGATTATAAAAAGGAGATTGTGGAAGAGAAAGAGGAGACAAGATTTTGATAACAAGAGTTTTCAAAAGAGAAGGAAGTTCTGGAGATTCCAATAACAAATCAAGATCATCAAGGATTGAAGATCCGACACTTTTGAGCTATAATCTTTTCGGGTAGTATCATGAGTTCGAATTTCTATTTTGAATTTCATGTATTACTATTAGTTACTATGAAGGAGTAGTCTTTCAGATCTGGGTTTTGTCGAATTTCATATTTATCATGTGTTGAGACTTTGTTCTTAATGAAATATTGAAGTTCTTTTGTTCAATTGCATGTTTGTTAACCGTTCTTAAGTTTGTATATCCGGAATGCAAGCTTATGTATAATTTTCATTAAAGTTAATTGAAAGATTACTTTTATGAATTGATCTATGCAATTGAAGAGATTTGTTTAATTCTAGACATAGAATAGCAAGAATCTTCTATATTTTAAGAGTTCATGTTATTAATGCAAATTTGGGTTGCTATTGATTGAGGAGACATCCTAATCGATTAACCTAGGTTTAGATAAATTGTTAGATTCGAAAGAATTAATAATTTGCTCAAGGAACTCTATAGCTTAAGAACTAATCTTAATTATCTAATATGGATTGTCAATGATTCACATGATAAATTGAAAGTAAGACAAAACCTGGATTATTAGACCTTAATTGAATCTTGTTTGTTTATTGGAGTTGTGTTAATAGTGTTTTAAAGAAAATTAGATAAAGTAGTAAAATCATCAAAATTGTTCAGTTAGATAGTAGAATACGATTTAGTACTAGTATTTGCCTATTCCCTGAGGACGATCCCGATTTTTAAAAGCTATACTATATTCACGATAGGTACACTGCCTATTACCTTTATAGCAAATTTAAGAACGGGCCTTTATAAATTGAAAATTACGCTTGAAGGTAAAAATAATCGATCAACAACCATCATAGAAACATATATGAATATCTAATAGCTTCTTAAATCCTTAGATCAAGTTCTAGATTATCTTGTCTCCATGATATTTAGCACTCATCTTGTTTTATCATGCTTGATTCTCTTCATAAAGTGTAAGAACAATCCTCACTCAAGGGATTTATAAAAATATCAGCAAGTTGATTGTTTGCATTAAAAAATTCCAAGTTGATTTCTCTATCTAGAACATGATCTTTAATGAAATGATGTCTAATTTTGATATGCTTGGTCCTTGAGTATTGAATTAGATTTTTTGTTAAGTTTATAGCACTTGTGTTATCACAATGAGTTGGAACATTTTAATATTTTAAAACATAATCAAGCAAGATTGGTTTCATCTATAAAATGTGTGCACAATAGCTACCGATAGCTATATACTCAGCTTCAGCAATTAAAAGTGCAACCAAATTTTGCTTCTTTGAGTGCTAAGATATTAGCGAGTTTCCAAGAAAGTGGCATGCGCCATTTGTGCTTTTTCAATCTACTTTGCACCTAGCAAAGTTAGCATTAGAGTATCCAACAAGATTAAAATAGGTAAACTTTAGATAATACAAGCCAATTTCAGTTGTGCCTATAAGATATTGAATATGTGTTTTACTACATTCAAGAGTGTTTTTTTTTTTTTTATGAGATTAAAATCATGCACATACACATAATGAGAATATGATATCAAGTCTGGAAGCTGTTAAATATAACAAGCAACTTATCATGCCTCTATAAAGTGTCTCACAAATGTTTTTCTCATTTTCATATTTGTCAAGTTTTACATTTGTGCTCATAAGTGTAGGTTTAGATTTGCAATTATCCACTTTAAACCTTTTCAAGGGTTATTTGGTTTATTTAGATTGATTGATGAAGGTTCTATTTTTAGATTGCTTTATTTGAAGACCTAGCAAATTCTTATATAAGACTCATATTAGTTGCTCCAAACACAATGTCATACATATAGAATTGCACAATCAATGTGTCTGACTTGTGATTTTGATAAACAGAGTTATATCAATTTTTTCTCTAGAAAATCTATTGTTTAGAAGGAAGCTACTGAGTCTTTCATACCAAGCTCTAAGACCTTGTTTGAGACCATAAAGAGCTTTATTTAATTTGAAGACATGATCTAGGAATTCATCATTTTCAAACCTAGTGGTTGCTCTACATAGACTTCTTCTTTTATAAAACCATTTAAGAGAGCACTTGTGATATCTATTTAAAAAAGAGCGAAAATTTTTAAAGCAGTAAATGGTAAAAGCATCGTAATTGCTTCTAGTCTAACAAGTAGAGCAAATGTCTCATCAAAATCTATGCCTTCTTCTTGATTATATCATTTAACAACCAATCTAGCCTTATTTCTTGTTCATATCCCAAATTCGTTTAGATTGTTCCTATAAACCCATTTGGTTCCAATAACTGGTTTACTATTAGGTCTAGGAACTAATTTCCAAACATCATTTCTTGTAACTGGTTTAATTCTTCTTGTATAACTTGAATCAAAAACTCATCTTTTAAAGCTTCTTTAGATTTTTTAGGCTCGGCTTGTGATAGAAAAACCAAATTACTCATATTTCTTAAGGATGATCTTGTTTATACTCTATTAGAAGGTTCACCTATTATTAGATTGATAGACATGAGTTATCTGTAATTATTAATGGCTATTTAAGTAAAATTTAGGACTTAAATTATGTTTTTATTTAAGAATTGATACTTAAATCAATAATATTTTCAATTCAGGTAACTTTTAATCATAACAACACATTTTGGAGCAAAATGGATACAAATCACGAGTGAGATAGGAGCAAAACAACACCACAGCAAGCATCATTAGGCTTTGGTCACCCGTGAAAGAGGAATATGAACATTAGAAGCAATCACGGGGCTTTAGTCGCCCATGATATGAAGTGAAGAAGAAGAAAATCGAACACAGAAAGAATCTAGCCTCTATGGTCGCTCGTAATTTAAAGAAAAGTAAGGAACAAAAAGGATCCCAGTGCTTTGGTCGCCCATGATTGGTTTGGTTATTCAAAGAAATTCGCTCATAGCCTAAATAACTCCCATTTGGTCGCCCGTGATATATTGTCTACTATTCGACGTTTTTGGTATCTTTTCATTTAAGTGTTATATTGGTTCGGACAAAAGACACAATTTTCCTCCAAGTGTTGTACTATTTCACCCAAGAGTCTAGGAAATATAAAAAGAAACATACCCATCTGCAAGAGAATAATTATCATCTAGAGTTTTATCCATCAATTCATTCATTGTAATCATTAGTATAGGGACAAGTAGATTATCTTCTCCTCCCTGCAAGAGGAGTGTGTGTGTGTGTATGTGTGAGTGGTATGTGTGAGTGTATTGTAAGTGTAAGTGATGTGTGAGTGTTGTATTTATGTGATTCATCCATGGAACTCGAGAGAGACCAGCGAAGGATCTTCGATGTGTTGTTATAAACAATTCTCAAACAATTTTCAAAAGTGGAAGAAACGGGTTTTGTCTTTCTATCTCTCATCTCAATCTTAGTGTTTATTAATGTCTATTGTATGTATTTTTGCAAATTTCATGATTCTCCATGAGATGCGTTAAATTCATAATTTTTATTGGACTTCTTAATTTCAATGGTAGTAGATAATAAAGCATTAGTTATGAGTGCATGACATGAATTTTTGCTAGAATTCATTGGATAGATTGAAAAATCATCTAATGAATAGATCTAGACTGTTAAAAGGATTTCATGTCTTAAAGATAAGAGGTGAAATCTTCTGCAATTTTCTTTGGAATTCTTAAAACTAATGCAGTCATTGATTTGCTATTAGCTTAAGAAGAGATTTCGGCAGATAAAATCAAGATTAGGCCTTATTGATCTTGAGAAAGACTTTAAGGTAGCCTATTGAATCTACAGTTAAGACTAATAAAAATATATTAATGGTGTGAAACTACATGTTAGTCATGATTTGCAGGCTTATTTTATGTTTGCATTACATTGTTATGTGTTAATAAGTGTATTTGCATCTTTAGTTAATTAATAGTAATTAGTAATCCAATACTATCATTAAAATATGATTTATTTTAGGCTAGATAATGAGAAAAATGTTAGTACTAGTGTTTATTTCGTTCCCTATGGGAGACGACCCTATGTTTAATCCTAGACTACATAATGACAGGTACACTAGTCTGGCTTTGACCGTGTTTAAGAAAAGGAAATATAGGATTATAAATTTAAAACTCGGTCATTCAATTAGAGAAATAGACCATCATAGATCTTTTGGATGTGATTTTGCATATTTCCATTCTTTAGGAAGTTATTATTAACAAATTCACGCACAACATCCTTATTATATTCATTTGTTTCTTTATTATTGTTCTTAAGAGAAAACTTATCCAAATCAACACAAACATCATCAATATCATCAGTTGAACATAAATAAGGCAAAGAATAATCAAAAGTAATATGAATGGATTCTTCTACAACTAATGTTCTCTTATTAAACACTCTATATACTTTACTAGATAAGGAATACCCTAGAAAAATTCCTTCATTACTTTTAGTATCAAACTTAGCTAATTGTTCTTTTCCATTATTTAAGATATAACATTTAGTGCTAAATGGATGAAAAAAAGATATGTTAGGTCCTTTTCCTTTCCAAAGCTCATAGGAGATTTTATTGAGAATTAGTCTTATAAAAACTCTATTTGATATATAGCGAGTAGTATTTACAGTTTCAGTCTAATAATATTTTGGAAAATTATTTTCACACAACATAGTCCTAGCCATTTCAATTAAGGTCTATTTTTCCTCTTAGCTACACCATTTTGTTATGGAGTTTTAGGTGCTGAAAAAGTACGTACAATGCCATATATACTGCAAAAATCATCCATGTCATAATTTCTAAATTCTCCTCATGATCTTTTGGAATAGATATAATATTAAGCCCTTTTTCATTTGTACTTTCTTACAATATCTAAAACACACATGATTTGTTTCGTCTTTAGATGCAAGGAAGAAATTTCATGTATATCTAGTGACATCATCAATAATAACCAAGGTATATTTTTTGCCTCTCAAACTTAGAGTTCAAGTATGACCAAATAAGTCTATATACAATAGTTCTAATGGCCTAGTAGTGTAAACAATGTCCTTAGACTTAAAAGAAGTTTAGTTTACTTTTCTTTGACATGCTTGACAAATCTTATTCTTTTAAAAATTTATTTTTGGTAAGCCTTTAGCAATATTCTTTTTAACAAGTTTTGAAATTACATCCATACTAGCATGTATTAATTTTCTATGCCATGGCCAATTATTGTCATTTTGAGAGTATAGACAAGTTTCATTTGATGATTTGAAATTATTAAATTAATTTGTAAATATTTCTTTATCTATAACCTTCAAAATAAGCTTGATTATTATCAATTCTTTTAATAGAACATTTATTGGTAAGAATATTACTCTAAAACCATTATCACATGATTGACTTACATTAAGTATTATATTTTAATCCATCAACTAGCAACACATTTTTAATAATTAAATCTTTGTTAATTAGAGTGTTACCTTCGCCAAGAATAGTTGGTTTGTGATTATCTCCAAAGGTAACATTCCTTTGAGCTTTCAAGTCTAAAGATGTGAACTTGGATGCGTATCCAGTCATATGTCTAGAGTAGCTATTGTCTAAATACCATTTGTTATTCCCACTTGAAGATCTCTACAAAACAGAGTATTATTTCTTTGGTACCCATTTGCATTTGAATCTTTTTTGGTTAGATGTAACAAGAATATCCTTTTTAGGAACCCAAACCAGCTTACTTTTATGATTCAAATGCATGGTTTTTCTTATTGCATAATTATGTGCAATATGACTAGATTTCCCATGGTAGTTACATGTCCCATGGGTGGTTTTTACAAAACGAGTTTTGTAGGACTTGCAGCTACCTTTTCTACTATAGCCAATTCTATATTTATTTGAATCATATATTTGATTTCCAAGAAGTGTGTTCAAATTCTTTTTTCCTTTTGTGAACTTAACTATAGTTGCTTTTGAATCATCTAAGCTAGCTTTTAACAATATATTTTCATTTTTTAAATCCTCTAGCTCTTTTTGAATTTCAATATTACTATTAGCACATTCAACTTTTTTATAGTTTTAATTTCAAGATCCAGCAAGTCATTTTCAATTGTTAATTTTTCATTATTTTTACATTTTAGCTTCTTATTACTGTTATGTATCTTATCATTTTCCAATTTCAGACTATTTATTTCTACATGCAGTTTTTCATTTTATGATTTAATCTCCTCATGCTTGGTTTGAAAATTTTCTATTTCTTCTCCTACTTCTATTATTAAATATTTAAGCATGTTGTTTTTTTCTCTACTTTAACTAACTTACAACATACTTTATCATACATAGCATACAACTCATCATAAGAAGGAGAGAAGGGGGAATTTACCTCATCATCTAGTGCAATGAAGCACATATTTTCATCTGAGTCACTTGAATCATCATCACTCCAAGTGGCAATGAGTGCTTCTTTTCTAGATCCTTTGGAAGCCTTTTTGCATAGTGGATAGTATTACTAGATGAATTCAGGTTTGTGGCATTTGAAACAAATTATCACATCTTTCTTTGTGTACCTTGATGAGCTGCTATCGTCGTCCACTCTCTTTGTTTTGTTGTTAGGCTTCATAAACTTCTTAAGCTTTTTGGCTATCAAGACAAGGTCCTCATTCTCATCATCATCATCATCATCGCTGGATTCTTGACTTGTGGCTTTTAAGGCATTAGCCTTCTTATTTGATTCCTCTCATTGCCTTTTAATAAGTTCATACGTTTTAAATGCTCCAAGGAGTTCTTCTTTACTCATGACACTTATGTCTTGTGCTTCATCTATGGCATTTCTTTTTGCTTCCCAATCCTTGGGTAGTGACCTGAGAAGTTTAAAATTTATTTCTAAGTTAATAAAATTCTTCCTAAGTATACTCAAGTGATTTATGATTAATGAATCTATTATGCACCTCATCTATAAATTCATTTGGAAGCATTTTAAAGTTTTTGAACTGTCCACACAAAAGATTATTTTTGTATCTCTAACTTAGAAGTTCCTTCATAAGTCTTTTCTAAATCATCCCATATTTCTTTAGCAGATTTACATGTACAAATTCTATTGAAATCACTTTCATCCATCCCATAATGCAATATGATCATGGTAATTTCAATTAAATCTAATATTTTCCAATCATCTTCACTGTAATCTCTTTCTTCTTTTCCTTCTATAGTTAAAGTCAATTTCTATAAAATTCCAAATTAATCTATTTTGACCTTTTAGAAAAAATTTTATTCTACACTTCCAATATGGGTAGTTACCTCTACTTATCAGCGGTGGTCTACTTATAGCTTGGCCATCTAGAAACCATAGTACATTTGATGCCATGATCTTTACTCTATATGTGATTAAGCATGGAAAAAATAGAGATAAGGTTCTGATACGAAATGAAAACATGAAACCATACTGGAGGATACTCGAGAAGCAGGAGGGGAGGTAAATTGAGCATTTTCCCTAAAAGGTTCAAACAACTAATTTTAATGCAACAGATTGAATTTAACTTTAATAGTAGTAGATAACACATAGTAGATTATAATATAACATATGAAAGAGATAAAGATAGAAAATTTGAGTCCAGATTCAACGTGAAGTTCGGCACACTTCCTACTCTCACGATCCACCAATGCCTTCAATTGAAGACTTCACCGCCACTTTATTTATCAACAAATAAACATGCTCAAGCTGAGTAGTCCACCACTTTTACAACACGTAGGAAATAAAATATTTTCTTTCTCTCTCTAGATGCTCATTGATAGATAGCAAATAGAAGAAAAAAGCACTAGAACATTTTTCTCTCTCTTTCTAGAAATTTACAAGTTAATAGTAAGAGAGTAAGAAAATTAATGATTTGTTTGTTTGCAAATAAAGGCACCTTTTCACTTCCATACTTCTATTCTCTTTTGAATCTCCTAAGGGCAGAGTATTTGTAGCCTTTAAAAATTCAAATGTCCATTAGAGATAACGTCTTTAGGTCACCAAGCATTAAATACCCTTCAATGACTCTTTTTGTCATATTGGCTCATGCTTGTAAATTGTCGCATCCTAAATCTTTTCGCACTACAAAGTATCGTGCCTTTATTTTATCCCTCAACTAAGATTTTGCTTACGTGGACTCCATTAAGTCTTGAATTCAAACTTGTTGCGCCATAGACTTGTCACGCCCTATACTCATCACGTCTTAGTTTTGACCCTTGACAAGAGCTGTGTATTTTTTAGCTTGTAGAGTGTTGGTTTTGAGCTTATTGCACCCTAACTATTTAACACTTTGAGCCTCGACGTGACCCTTGAATAAGATTGTATATTTTTTTATTTTGTCGAGCTTTAGACCTTTAGCTTGTTGCACCTTGAGAAGTGGATTCATCGAGCTCGCAACATGACCATCGACCAATGACTTTGCATTTTTGGACTTATTGAGCTTTGGTCTTAAGTTTGTCACGCCTTAGTGAATGAAGCATTCTAGTTCTCAACTTGCCTCTCGATTGAGACTATTCATCACTAATTTGTTCCTGCTAAAACCTGCACAATCTTCACAAAAACATGCAACATACATATATATTCTAGCATATTATTCATCAAATTTTTTGACTAATTAAGTGCAGTTTTCTATAATTGAATAGTTAATTATGCATTATATTGTTTCATCCGAACCCATATTGAACATGCAAGTTCAACACCCGTGATACTATCTTAGCTTTGACAAAAATGTACTAAATTGAGAAATAAAAGTTCCTATTGTTATGAATGTTAGTGAAAATGAAAAATTTCTCGCCGTATCCTTAACTTATGGATGGCATCACATCTCGTCTCTCAAATACCATATCTAAGCAGACACCTTGATAGGCGGAGTATGACATAGAGATTCTAGTTACAATGTATAATTCTTGTGGTATCATTATAATAGACTCTTTAAGTCATCAAACAAATGAATTCATGTGAGTATATGATGATACTTATGTGGTTGTTCATGATGACAAGTATGTAAATTGATATTATCTAAAATTATTAATGTGTGAGTGAATTAGATATTTTCATGACATAATTTATGGATTTTTAGCATGTTATAAGCTTTATTGTATCTGTACTCATTATGAACACATGGCAAGTTATAAATAATCCTAATTTCAATAAGTTATTGTGTTGATATTTGTAGTACATCATATGTGTAGTACATCATATGTGCATCCATATTATATTGTTAATGTTGAGAGATATAAGTGAGATATGTGCAATGATTTTTAGTCATAAATTGTTTTGAAAGTTAATCATTGGGTAAAATCATTAATGGATTGTTGCATTACTTTATAAATTATGTTATAACTATGTGTAAACATCAAGATGCACTTATAAAACTTTGACATGGGATATGACATAAGTTAGGGTCTCCATTTTTCCAATGGAGTTAGAAACTTGTTTGGGCAAGCTTAATGATATCTCAGTTGTACTTTGGACTTCAATATACTTGTTCATAGCCCACAAGTGGCATGGAACTTAGATAATGCTGAAACTATTTGAATAGGCATATCTATGCCATAGAAATTGTTTGAAAATCAAGTACAAGTTGATAATTCATTTAGTCTTATCCTTACTCAAGGAATGATACAATGACTTTCCACTAAGTACCATTGCTATACACATTGATGAATAGGTTAATGTGACACATATGTGGATTGTTACATCGTTATTAAAACCTATAATACACATGGATTTGTAGCACATTTGCTTTAAGCACATTAAGATAGCTAAAGGATTAATAACCATGGTTTGAATCCATGGTATTTAAGCTCGTGCATGCTTAACAAGTATTGAGCATGCACTAAATTTTTTTTTGCAACTTGTTAAGAGAAAGAGAAGGAGAGAACATCTATAAGTTGGATACATAACCTAATATATTCAATAAAATATTAAAAAAATAATTTGATTTCATAAAAAATCATATTACCCATATTCCCCTCAGTATAACCATTGCTTGTGTAACTACCAGGGAGAGGTTGAATTTTGCAAGAAAGTCACTTCCTCCTAACTTTTTCGCGTGTGTCAAAACCGATTGAGAAGAGTATGATGGGAATCAACTTGAAGGTCCTATTACAAGATCGAGAACTAAGGATTGCAAAATTTAGCATTGAGAGTGATTACAGATTGTTTGGAACAAGATGAAGAGAAATTTGTCTCAGCTTATGGATTACATGTAGAGTATGATTACTTGGAGTATAACATGTTGACATTAAGAAAGAACAAGAAGAAGAAATTAATGAAAACAAAGGAAGTATGCACAGTCGAGTCCTCGTGCCTTTAGTCAAGCCCTCGACTATACCCGTGACTGAGTCTGTTTACTTGAAGAGTTGAATCGTGCCTCATGCACCCTTAATCGAGCCCTTGACTATATCTATGACTGAGTCTATTTGCTTGAAGAGTTGAGTCGCGTCCTCATGCACCCTTAGTCAAGTCTTGGCTATACCTACGACTGAGTCTATTTGCTTTAAGAGTTAATTCTAATGGATATCATGGTATTACTTATGTCTACAATCTGCAAGATAATGCTCACGGATCTTTCTGTGATGCTTTACATGAGAATTAGAGCAACTCTTGAGGTAGATTTCAATCTTTCTTTTATTAGCTACTTTCCTATTTTATCTTTAGATAGACTTCAATCTTGTTTTATTAGTTACTTTCCCATTTTATCTTTTAAACATCTTTCCTATTTTAGATATCAAGTCATGAGTATAAGTAGAGGTTTCAATGATGTAAAAAGAGATTTGATCAGTTGAATAAAATTCTTTCTCTTTGAAAAAAATTTAATTCTTATCATTCATCTTTGATTGAGGTAAATTTTGCTCTTATCGATCTTTAGATTGTGGCGAGCCCAAACACCAGTGAGTAGTTGTGAGTTATATCAATTACTTGTTAGTGTTATAGCTGTGTTTACTTTCTTGGTAAGTAATCTCTAGGGTGAGTAAAGGCTCATTTTCTTTAACATTTTAAGATAGCCTAGTGATTATCTTTCTAGGCATATCATCTTTATTGGTATCATAACTTATATTACGATTAGTTGTCTCTACCATTATTGTAATCGCATGTGATTAGGGATGTCAAATGAAAGTGTATATGGAAATTTCAAAGAGGAGGTTAATAGTGGAGTTCATGGAAACCAATGAGTTCCAAACAATGATAATAATCATGTTAAGTCCAATGATGAACAAAGCATGAGCCAACAATTGCAAACTTTGAATAACACAGTTAATACCCTTGTATAAACAATGCAGCAATTGTTACAAAACCTTAATGTGACACCACCCCATATAGAAGCACCACTACCACCACTGTTGCCTAATCCTGACAGGTGAGGAGATGTTAGAAGGAGTAACGTTGAATACAATGATGCTTATGATAGGGAGTTTAGGCCACCAAGAGAGTTGTAGCATGTGAAACTGCATATGCCTTCCTTTGTAGGAAGGGGATTCGTAGATGATTTCTTGATTGTGAAGACAAACTTAAAGGATTGTTTGAGTAGTATGATGTTGAAGAACATACTGGGTTGGATTAACGACAGTAGAATTTACAGGATATGAAGCATTGTGGTGGAAAAATCTATTGTTTACCCATAAGAGGGATGAAGAAGCAAAGATCAAGACATGGCTAGAGATGAAACGAGTACTAAGAAAACGTTTTGTTCCTGTATACTGTAAACATGAAGTTTATATGCGCCTTCAATCATTGAGGCAAGGTGGCAAGAGCATTGAGGAGTATGTTCAAGAATTCGAATTATTAAGGAATAGAAGTGGAGCTCTCGAGCCAGCTAAACAAACTATTGCAAGATTTGTTAGTGGATTAAAGTATGAGATTGAGAGTATTGTAGAGTTGTAGCGCTATGGCACTAGAAGAGGCTATTCAATTAGTCCTCAAAGTAGAGAGACAGTGGAGGAATAATCTATATAAGCTTACTATAGGTAAATATTATAATCTTTAGAAATCTTATTCTTTTAATGCTAGAAGGAGTAAAAAGGGATATTCTAGCAAATCTAGAGATAAATGAGGTGAATCTATTTTTAACAAAGGTAAAACTACGATTAATCCAGATGAAGATAAGAAACAAGATGGTACTGGCAGTTCTAGTGGGAAAAATTGTCTAAGTTAATTATTTTAAGTGTCAAGGATTTAGACACATTACCTCTCAATGTCCTAATCGAAGAGTTACGATGAATAGAGGAGAGATAGTTAGCGAGGATGAAGATAAGGAGTCTGAAGGATCTAGTGATTTATTAGCAGCCTTCGATAAGTATTATGGGAACACAGATGCTGAAACTTATGAAGAGTAGGGTTCAGATCAGTGCATGAGTATTAATGTATTAAGGAGAGTTTTATGTGTATCACCAGCCATTGAAGAAGAACAGAGAGAAAACCTGTTTCATATTACCTGCAAGATTAAAGGGAATTTATGTACTCTCATCATAGGGCGGGTTGTACTAACGTGGTTTACTGTAAGTACTATGGATAAGTTGAAATTAGCCCCTACGTACATCTAAAACCATATAAACTTCATTGGTTAAGTAGAGCAGGGTGTTTTGCATGTCACTCAACAATTGAAGGTTTTTTTTCTATTGGAGAGAAGTATAAAGATGAAATAGTATGTGATATGTTAGGTTCTCTAAAATAGGTTTTAATGATATAAAGTGTAAAAGGATTACTAATGTTTTTTTTCAAATATGTAGTTTTCAGTTAAAGAGAAAGAATAAAATGAATAGTATTGATTACCAGAAGGTTTTTTAGAAGGTGTACTGCAAGAAAAATGAACAGTATCAGTTATGCAGAAGGTTTTACAGAAGGTTCACTGCAATTTTTTACAACTAACTGGTTCTGCACGTTTTTATTGTCCGTCACTTCAATCTCGATCTAATTTGTTCCAAATAAGTTCAAATAAAAATATTGAAGGCCCAGCTCTAAGAAAATGTGTATATTTTGGTATTATACTCATATGTTCCAATTAATCGAGCCATCAACTATACCCATGACCGAGTCTGTTTGATTGAAGAGTTAAGTTGCTCCCTCATGTACCCTTAGTCGAGTCTTCGACTATACCCATAACTGAGTCTGTTTGCTTGAAGAGTTGAGTCACACCTTTAGTCGATTCATCGGCTATACCCACAGCTAAGTCTATTTGCTTGAAGAGTTGATTCTAGTGGACATCACAATATTACTTATATTAATGATCTGAAAGATGATGCTCAAGGATCTTTCCACGATACTTTACACGAGAATCAGAGTAACTCTTTAAATAGATTTCAATCTTTTTTTTATTAGCTACTTCCCTATTTTATCTTTAGATAGACTGCAATCTTGTTTTATTAGTTACTTTCCTATTTTATCTTTTAAACATCTTTTTTATTTTAGATATCAGGTCATAAGTATAAAGAGGGGTTTCTTTGATGTACAAAGAGATTTGATTAGTTGAATAAAATTCTTTCTCTTTGAGAGAAACTTTAATTCTTATCAATCATCTATGATTATCGTGAATTTTGCTCTTATCTATCTTCGGATTATGGTGAGCCCAAACACTAGCGAGTAGTTATGAGTAATATCAACTACTTGTCATTGTTATATCAATTTTTACATTCTTGGTGCATAATCTTCATGGTAAGTAAAGGTTCGTTTTTTTTTTTTTATTATTGTTTTAAGATATCCTAGTGATTGTCCTCCTAGGCATATCATAGTAAATTGAAAAATGCTTGAGCACAATATTGATTGAGTGACGTTAGAGTTAGTCAGCATGCCGAGTTAAGATGAAAGGTGCCTAATATGGCTTTAGGTTTTATAGCCCAACAAATCGACTTGAGCGGCTAATGGGCTAGACTCAGCTTGTAAGGCCTGTGGTCCATATTAGATGATCGACAACCTATAATCTCTCTCTTTTATTAGTCTTTAAAAAAATATATATTCGTAACATTTATTTATAATATATAATATCAGAAGCTTTTGGTGTTTTCATTTTTTTATTATCCTTTCAATGTTTTCCAACAAGTACAACTACTCATAAATTTACTATGTATTTAGTGCAAGTTTTTTCCATCTCTTTATGGTTTCCTTTTTTTTTTTTTTTTCACTTTTATCTTTATCCACTTTCACTCTTTCTTTATCTCTCTCATGTATTTTTCTTCCATTTTATTTATATCTTTCTTTTTCCCAAATATTTTTCCTTCAATTTTACTCTCAAACTGGAATTCTCAATCTATATTTCATCATGCGCTCCCAATTATAATGGTAATGGTTTATTCATCCCCTATCTTCATCTACAATGTTTAAGTTTTTTCTCTCTCTCACTTTTATATTCTGTCGAAAGGGAGGTTATGCAATATACATTACAAATAAATCATCTACAACATTTGTTATTTAGTAAGTAGGTTTAGTTTCAATTTTAACATCGTATATATAATTGGAATTTGAGAACTTAGTATTTGATAACACACACTTCATTAATTTTTTTTTAAGTTTGAATGTAAAATGGGTAAATTACACCAGAAGGTATTAGCGTTTAGAGGTAAGTTGATTTAAGATATCAACATTTCAAATGGTTAAAAAGAGGTATCTACACTTCACAAAGTGAGTCAAATTAGATATCAAAGTTCTACAAAATTCATTTAAGATATCAATGTTTGATTAGTTTTCAATCAAATTTCTAAAATTTTCTTTAATGGTCAATTATTAGAAACTCATTTGACTCACTTTACAAAATATTGATACCTCTTTTTAACCATTTAAAACATTGATACCTTAAATGAATTTATTCTGAAATGTTGATTCCTTTTTTGAACTACTTGAAAGGTTGATATCTTAAATGAACTTGCCCTCAAACAGTTATACCTGTTGTTGTAATTTATCCCATGTAAAATCTTAATTATAAAATTATCTATTTTATTACTCTAAATCCTTGTGCTGTGTACAGTGAAAATATGTTTTAATAGCTACCATAATGTTATTAAATATCCTACTCTTACATTAAATTATCTATACACCTTTCCTTATTTTTTAAAAACATTTGTTACGTCATTACTTAATCCATTACATAATTAATTAGAGAGTTACCAATTTGAAAGTTTTAGGTTTTTTTTTTTTTTTTAAGCCATTACAATAGGAGGTTGGATTCGAACCTGGGACTTCTCAATTATGAGACCAGGGAGATGTCACTAGCTACGATGTCATTGGTAAAAGTTTTAGGTATTCAGTACATCTTAGTTATTAATGTTCTTTTTTTTTTTTTTTTTTTGAAATCTTTTTATAATTTCAATTTGTAATATGTGGTAGTTTTACATAATTAATTAGAAAGTTATCAATTTTGAAAGTTTTAGTTATTAAGTACTTCTTAATTATTAATGTTTTTTATTTTAAAAATATTTTATAATTTGTAATTTATAAGATGTGGTTGTTTTATAGTTGCAATGCCTATATTTTACATTATTTTATGTGATATGTCTTAAGTATGATCCATTGAGATTTGTAAAATTAAACCTTTTGATTATTTCAATATGTTACATTACTTTCTTCTTCTTCTTCTTCTTCTTCTTCTTTTTCCCTAATAAGATGAGAATAACTATAAGAGCAGCATTAAAATTACATTATAGTTGGTTTGCGATGTTTTCTTTACCTTTTAGAATCTTTTCTAGATCTTACTTTTTTTTTTCCTCCTAATGAAAGGTTGTGACCTTTAAATTTTATGAAAATTATTGCAATATTTAATTAATGCAACTCTTGGCATGATTTCTTTTTTGCTTTGGTACCTTTTCAATATGTAAAGCTTATCTTTTATGCATTTTCTCTAATTAAGTTAGAATGAAGGGTTGTGAATTTTAAGTTATATAAAAATTATTGCAATATTTGGTTGATGCAATTTAAAGTGATGTGACTCTTTAAATATCATATTACATTTTCGCAACTTGAAGTATGACAACACTTTCCACATCTATTATCTATCTATATTATTTAAGCCGGAGTAGTAATGGGTTTGGTGTTTTTTTTTATTTCCCACCATTGCCCTTAAATTAAAATTATTTTTTCATTTCATTAAAAGTTAAAAAGATATTTTTTACAACCTTCAAGGTTATTTTAATAATTTCAACTCACACTATTTTCTCTCTCTTCCTTCATTTCTCTCCCACTCATTCTCTCTCTATAGTCTCCAGTAACTCCTTTGCTTTATACTTACTATTTTTTCATCATTAATATTCTCTTTTCTCTCTTTTTTTTTTAAAATAATAATTGCTATTTTCAAATTAATAATCTCCTACCTCTCTCTTGCACCAAACTCCAATTCTA
Organism: Combretum micranthum; assembly: GCA_024138025.1. NCBI lineage: Eukaryota > Viridiplantae > Streptophyta > Magnoliopsida > Myrtales > Combretaceae > Combretum > Combretum micranthum. Next base: position 391,352 of record JAMXBD010001345.1, read on the forward strand.
ACAAAATCACTCCATTCCCTTTTTCTTCTCAAAACTTACATTAGAATTTTAAAATAAAATGTAATCATTTTAAACAAAAATTATATAAAACATTTTTATTATATAACATATTAATATTATATGTTAAAGGATTAATATTTTGTTTATTTAATTGTGTAATAGGAAGGATTCAATACTATTTTTATCGTATTATAATATTTATTTTATTCTATTTTTATTATTTTCGCACACACAGAGCGAGTGTTTCCCTGCTAGTAATATATAATTTCAAAAGCTTTTATATTATTATATCTTTTCATTTTAATTGTTGTATAATTTCATTTAAAGTATCACCTATTTAAAAATTTCTAATAGTTAATCATTGTATCTTTTTTTTCTTCAATCATCTTAAAAATGTCAAATCCTTAAAAATCTCCAATAGTTGTTTCACTTCATGAACATGTATATCATATTTTTTTTATGTAACCATTTTTTATTTTAATCATTTTAGAAATATTATACGTCTTCATGATTAAGTTTTTGCACTGTACCATTTTAATATTATCCTTTCATATTACCTTTTTATACTGATACCTTTTCAATATTATACCTATTCACTATTACCTGATTGTATTATGCCTTATCAATATTTTGCAATTTATAAAATATTATACTATTACAACTTTTTAAATATTATAGTCTTTTATATAATCATTAATAGCCATATAAATTATAATATTTTATTTATTATATATTTGCAAACGTTATTTAAAAATCCACACATTGTACGGGATACTAAGTAGTGTATTAAAATTTTCATCCATATTACTGATTTGAATTTTCTTCTAATTTTATCAATTTCCAACTATTTATAACTGGTGTATTATAAAATTTTCAACCATATGTATTATATGTTTACTATCCATGCAGAATTAAGTAAAATTATCTTAATTAATCTAATTGTTTTAAATATATTCACATTTCTAATTTTTTCCCTATCCATTTGAGAAAAAAAATTAAATTCAAATAAAATCTTTCCAATAATTTATTTTCTTCCATTTACATAATTTGACAAACCCACCATTCCCGAAAAAAAAAAAAAAACACTATTTCTTTCCATTTTCATTTTATCTCCACTTAACTGGTAATGCAAATTCCAATTTAAAACGCTTTTCATGTCTTGTTCCGCTTCATATTCGTGCTCGACAATGAAAGGTCAAGAGCGGTTTCTTTACTCTGCTCCCAGATCGTCATCAAAAAGACCTAATTAGGCTTCCGGCCAAATCCCATTGTTTTTCAGCTTTCTTCATCCATTGGACCATTCCTCCCGAGTAATCAACAGGTAACGAGCGATTCGTCTGCAACCTCACAATATTTTCGAATTTGAATCTCACGTAGTTAGTTTATTTCAGGTTGTGGGTTATTTTGTATTTGAACTGTTCGATGAAATGCTTAATAGAGACGTATTATGTGTAATTGTGATCTGCTTCACTTTTGTTATGATCGAAACTTTCGTAGTTATCAGTTATTACCATGGCTGCAGTATTAAGAGGGTTGAAGGTCGTGGATGATTAAAATGGGGATGTTATCTTTTGCTTCTAAAAGTGGAAGTCATTTCCATCATTTTTTGTATGCATTTTTGCATTTCTTAATTACTCTCTCCAATCTGCAAAGAATTATGGAAAAAAAATGGTGGGATTTTTTTTTTTTTTCCTGCAAAACCTCACTACCTAAGTTGAGTGCATTTTCTAGTTGGTTTAGACTCGTATTGACTTGTTAATACATTGTTAAGTGTGTTCCTGAAGCAATATAAAAAAATCTTCTTTAATATTTTCTTCTTTTTATTGTGTGGTAGATATTTGTTGCAATGACGGAGATTTTAGAGCCTGAAGCCAAACGCCAGAAGTTGATCGAAAATGGAGATGCTGTTATTGCCACGGAGTTGAATGATTTGCCTGAAGGCATTCTTTTAAACATCCTTTCTTTTCTCCCCATAAAAGAGGCTATAAAGACTAGTGTTTTATCAAGAAGGTGGCAATACTTGTGGCTTTGTATGCCTAGATTGGTTGTTGAACATGTTACTGATTATAAGATTGAAGCTACTCGTTTCATGAATTTAGTGGATAAAGCATTCGTCCATAGAGATTCATCTGCCATGGAGTCATTTCATGTGAAGTTTGGTGTAAGAGCTGATGATAAAATTGAATACCGTGTGAGAACTTGGATAATGGGTGCCATTAGGCATAAGGTTCAGAAACTCTCCATAGCATGTCATCTTGATTCAGCCCCTTTTTGTGTATTTATGTCTGAAACCCTGATTGAGTTAAATCTATCTGTATCAATTCTAAAACTTCCTTTTTCTATTTGTCTCCCAAGTCTAAAGGTGCTTTGTTTCACATGGGTAAAGTTTGTGGACAGCCTCTCAACGCAAAAGTTATTGTCTCTTCCTAATCTTGAGGAGCTGAATTTTTCCAGTTGCGATTGGAAAGATCTTTCGCTACTTAATATTTCAGCTCCTAAACTTAGGAAATTGTATATGAAGAACTGTGATACTCACCATAATGGTCCCCGCAACTTCCAAGTACTAGTTAATGGAGGCAACCTAAGGTCTTTTGAATTTGCTGGTTGCCTTAACTATGACATTTGTATATCCCCTGCCATCTTTCTAGAAACTGTCATTTTTGAAGTTGGTTGGGTATATAATGTATTAGGAGAAAAGTTTGGCTATCATGTACATAAACTCTTGATGGGGTTATTTACTACAAAATTCCTGAGTTTACCTTCAACTGCCATTGAGGTATGTCAGCTTATCTCTTTAGATATTCATGTTTACATTCAGTAGTAGACTTCACTTATTCGATCTCGCACAACTTTTGTTTTTACTTGTTAGCTGTTAAAGTATATATTCTTATGCAATTTGTTAGGCCCTCTACGAAAAAAGTGACCTACTCGATAGCCTTCCTCTATTTGTCAACCTTAGAAAATTGAAGATCCAAGGGCAAAGATTTAATTTTGACTGTCAAGCACCTTTGGCGATTCTCACAAAGTTTCCTTTTCTTGAAACTTTGATATTTGATAAGGTAGTTATTATACATAATTTTTTTTTTTTGCATCTATTTTAGTTTTTACGATAAATTTTGCTTGCTGCCCGTGTTCTAGGGTATAAAACTAACAAAGCGACGGAAGAAGTACAAATGGATACTGGAAACAATTCCTCTATGTTTCTTCTCTGAGCTGAAGTACATAACAATATGCGAGTTCGACTATGTTCAGAAGGAGATCATGCTCCTTTTGATTTTGCTTAGGACCACCAAGGTTCTTAAGGAAATGGTTATACATGGCTCACAGTTTTTCCGGAGGCGTCGGATAGAGGAAGATGTAGTTGCTAATCAATTGAAAGCGCTTGATAAGTGTTCGGAAGATTGTTCCATCATTTTCAAACCTAGATAGAAGATGCTACTTTTATTGGCAAAACTGCTAAACTTTGAAGGTCCCTTTTGTCAACTAAAAAGTTTCTTTAGCTCTTCTTAGTAAGATTATTTTGATTTACTTGTGACGATTATTGTATTTGCAAGCGCCTGATGTTAGTTTAATTAGTACAAGTACTAGTTGTTTTCAATCTAAATTTCCTTTGGTTGGGAAATTCTTCTCTGAATGCCAATTTTGGGCATGCTTTCCAGAAATCTGCCAGAGCTCTATGGCCATGGATAAACAAATTCACTATCACCATCATAATTTCCTTTTTATCTGTACCTTAAAGTTCTGGAGCACAAACATGTTGCCCCACTCTTCATTGTTTTGCTCTAGAATTGGAGCTTCAGTTTGTTGGGTTATACATCTATGGTACTTGCTACTTGTTAAGTTAATTTCACATCTGACAAACAATCTTTTGTTTTTAATGGAAAAGATTGACTATCTAAAAGTTGTTCGGCACTCATTCTGTGATGCTGTTTTTCAAGATCATTGAAAATGTAGACTCTTGTGGAGTTTAAGAACACTTAAAAGGCTTTGTTACTATTTTTTCGGTATGGCTATTACTATTAAGTTTGTTAAGTAGTTGCTGACAGCCGAAGCCACTAAAATTTTCTGTAACACATTTTCAAGCTGTCTCACTAGTTTTATCTCCTCAAGGACCATATTGATTTCCTTAAATGGTTCGATTCAGGCAAGAATTTCCTTGGAAATTTTCTTTGCAATGTTTATTTCCACTGGAATTCCAGCTACTTGGTCCTCTGGTGCTCCGATTGCAACATCTAAATCAAACTCTATAATATGGTTCTGTATAGACTGAAGTGCATATCAGGTCAAAAGATAGCTGGCCATGATTTTAAGCCATAAATGAAAGCATAATCCAGTGGGTTGAACTCACTTTGTTAGGTTGAAGGTTCGGCTTGGGAGGTTTTTCAATAAATGAATAAGTAGCCTACCTATACTATTATTGAGAGAATGAGTTATTTGACTCTAAT